>CM042749.1:6158643-6176143 GCA_022496165.2 Catalaphyllia jardinei
AGATGAAATTTGAAAGATGTGGAAATTGTAGGACCAGAAATTTCAGTTATAAATTCTGTACAAGTACGCAGTAAGTCTAGAGTGTTGACAGTATTGAAAATGCGTCGATCGCTAGGCTGCGAACTATTTCCGGCTATCGCTTGTCTCTGCTGGCGGCACCAGTGACAGCCGAAAATACGTCTGCGTTCGCAGGCTAGTCGATCGCCGGATATGTGAAACTGCTAAAACTTAAGTTTAAATTCATGTTTGGATGAAAAGGAATTGATCGTAGCATATATAAAATATGCGTGTTCTACAGTTTCCGTTTGATTTTATTATTCTACAAGTTTTTGTAACGACGATTTCTCTTCATCTGATTTAAGAATAAGACCACGGAGCGAGACTGCTAAGAAATGACATACTAAGTTTAAAACAAGATGTGACAATTAATCGTCCAGACCCGGGCGTTTAGATTTTTACCGCAAACTTTCACGTTCTGCATTAAAAACAAAAGCAAGAGTTGTGAAAGTCAATCACGCTCTCCTGCAGATCGTTTTACAGGTAAATCAAAACAAAATTTCAGTGGAATCCACGCGAAAAGACTGTATGACAACCTCGTGTTGTTGGTGGCGCAGATTTCCAAATTGTCTGCAAGAAAACAACAACGACACATTAATACATATGACGCATCACTGGTGATCGTGACTAAAGCACATGGTGATCTTAACTGTTTGGACATGAATTGATACACATCAACCTCCTCTTTACCAAATCCAAATAAACGAAAGATGTGGAAATTGTAAGAGTAGAAAGCTGACTTATAAATTCTGAACTGATACGCACATGTCTCTAGAATCGAATGTGACAGACTCTGATAAGGACCAGCGGTGAGGACGCGTGCGTGGCGATATGTGAAAATGCTGAAGTTTTAGCTTCAATTCACGTTTGGATGGAAACAAATCGATCGCAGCAGATATAAATTAGTGTGTTCTACGGTTCTCGTTTGTTTTAATTATTCTACTAGCTTAAGTACCGGCGATTTCTCTTCATGAAGAATTTGACGAAGGATGCGAGACTGCCAGGAAATTGACGCACTAAGTTTTAAATTATTGTGTGACAATTAATCGAATCTTTCAGATAATTCTGCATTAACGACAACAGCAAGGGTTGTGAAAGCCAAGCACGATATCGCTCACATCGCTTCACAGTCGTTACAGGTGAATTAAAGCAAACCATAACCACTAACCTTTCTCAACTGCAATCCACGCGAAAAAGGACGCCAGCACAACGGTGTCACAACCTCGTGTTGTTCGTGGTCAGGAGCAGTCGTGGCGCAATGTATTCTGGTAGAAGGCGCAATGCATTCTGGTAAACAACCGCAATGCATTCTGGTAAAAAAACACAATGCATTCTGGTAAAAGCCGCAATGCATTCTGGTAAAAAGTGATGAATTCGAGAATTCGTACTCCCTTTTATATTTCTTCTTAAATCCTGTTTATGTTGCTGCTCGTTCGCTACGCTCGTTGCGCAGCAACAGGAACATTGCACAGAATTAGGAAAAAACACAAGAACACTCGTAACTGTCTATAAGCTCTAAACGCAACTTATTAAGGAACTAATGAAATTACTTGCGACACCAAATACAAGCTAATAAATGGATCACGATGAATGGCCTTAATTATTCTAGCCCACAACAAAATTGCTTGGGTGAACACGACGAAGGCGATGGCACAGTACTTAGGAACCGGTGGCTAACACTCTCAATCAAGTTATGTGATCCCATCCACATAGCCCACCCTATCTACAAGAAGTCACTTACTGATTGACAACTGAGAGATTGACACTCTTAATAAATGTCTCTGCTCAGCTGAAAGAGCCTGCGATCATAGCCTCCATCCTTTATTTAGACGCAGGTTCCAGCTGAAAGAACACGATTGTCCGAGTTGGTATTAAGTTATTTATCATGGAAGAGTGGCAAAATCGTACTTGTTGTTATAAGACCCTGGTAAGTGGTCCGGTAAGAAATCGAATGGCTTCGGTTTTTCTCGTTGAAGTAAAGTGAGAAACTGACAAGCTGAGCTATCGTGACGCAGTCAATCAATGAAGGAAATCAGCGAAATAAAAACTTAAAATAAAATATGGCAGTGTTTTTATAGTTTTTATTATAATGGTAAGCGTTTTGATTTTAATTTGAAAAATATTATAGCTGTGTCACAATAGATCAAGAAGACGAAACTTATTATTCCAAGTTATTTGCATTTTGCAGTGTCAGAGGCTGTAGATCCTGTCCCTGGAGCAGCCTGATAATGTTCAGACGGTCCGAGTTCGCTGGAGGACGGAGTAAAGGCAAGCGAAAGATTTAGCTAACCGTTGTCCGCGCCCTTCTTTTCCATGACGTCGCCAATAACGCAAAGTTTTAAAATTTACTTTTGTTTCACTTTTCTGCATAAAGCAAAGGGAATGGCAGACTTCTGTACGCAGGCTAAATTCTACCGCTTTTTATGAGCAGCTCACAGCGGGATGCAATAGCGGTCGTGACAGTTCGTACCAATTTACTTGACGCAAAGTAACATGCAAACGAGGTATTTAAACAAATTGCCTCGTTTTCGTGTCGTTAAGGTTGGTTGTGTTCAGTTTATTATTAAAATTAAAATGAAATCTTAGACTATACACACTTTTACGGCACCTTCTCAATCGGTCATTTCCAGTGGTAACTAAAAATACTTACCGTGAATGTAATCAAAATGAATCCCAAATTAATTGTAAAAACATACCCCTCCGTTAATATAGACACGTTGACGCTAAATGTAATATAATCATGCAACATAAAAATAGATAAAAATAAATGTGGTAAACGTAATAACGCATTGCCCAAGCGAAGTGTTTTGTTACAAATCATCTATCGCGCTATACTTTTCATTTAAGTGTCGAAAATAATTTGAAGTTGCTTTGTTTTTACATTACTGCTTTACGCGATTGGCCTCCCGGCAGTTTGTCACCCAGTCAGAGTCAGAAACCAAAACCAATCGAGACTTGTTCGCAAACGTTTTCCCGCGGCTCGTGTCAGCAACGTACATTATTTGCTAGGGGTTTCAGGGTTTTGATTGGTTCAACGGACTTTCTCAGTCTTTTGTGAATGGCTAGAGGAACTACGGTGGTTTCTGTTTTACGATACTCATTTGAAAACCGCTCTTACAAGATAATTTCGTTAATGACAATTTTTCGAAGTGTTGCGATTAAACGCGTACTTGCGTAAACATGACCTAGAGGTACATAATGACACAAAAACGTCTCGTAAAACCGTATCTAGGAAATTTATTTTGTTTCCAAGAATTTTCGTTTCGCTTCATTGTCAGAACTCAATTGAGGTGAAAACAGAGGAAAGTACTGTAACCTCGGATATTCATTCTAATTGTAACATCAATGAGACTCTTATTATCACCATTCGCGTTCATCTTGCGCCGGAAATGGCTTTCGAAGTTTTTCATTCCCGTTATGGCCGTGTTTGTCATATGCGGAATTTTAATCACAAGCAAAAGAGATGGGATACCGATTGGATTTAATCTGTCTTCAGTTCGCGCAACCAATCCACTGACAAGAGAAATCTTCAACCACAATATGTCAAAGGAAAGACAGGAAAACGAAATAATTTCTGGAATAAACGTCCATACTTGGTACGACTTCTGCCCATCTCCACTTCATGTTCTCTGTTACCACCCTTTGTTTCCAAAGGCGCCAGACGAGAAAGCAGTCATTACGGCGCTAGACGTTACAAGATTTAAAGATACATATGCCCAAAGAATATTTGGATTCTTACATCCACCGAAAACTGGAAAGTACAAATTCGCAATCGCTTCGGATGATTTCTCAGAATTATGGCTCAGTGCAGGGGAAGACCCTTCCGAGGCTGTTTTAATTTGTAACCTGGGCGAATGGACTACTAGGGATAATTTCCAGCAATCACTGTCACAGATTTCTGAAGAGGTAGAGTTAAAGGAAGATCGAAAATATTTCATAGAAATTCTACACGTTCAACTGATAGGAGTTGACTTTCTCCAAGTGGCGTGGAGCGTACCTGGAACGCCACGTGATAAGTTTGAAATAATCTCCGCTGACAGCCTGTCTTTGTCTTTCAACGATAGCGGGACTCTGCATAATTATGACATGGCTCCAGACAGTCCTGCATGCAAATCAATACCCTACCATCAGCAGAGTACAAGAAAGGAAGTTAAATCCACGCCACTGTACCTCTCTCATGATATGGTAAGAGATGTGTTGCCTTATTGTGAATATACGCCAAGCTATCTTATGAAAAAGGAAGGACCTGATGGTAGCCGGCAACTTGTTTATGACTTCCTGCAAGATCATTTTATTCCTATAGGAAGTTACCCAGCAGCGGCGTACAGAACGGTTATTAATAAGTTTCCAGAGTTTGGGGATCATCATTTGGATACAACTACAGCACAAAAGGTTGCAAGGATCTACATTGATGGCTTACATCAGCGGTATCCCGGGTTAGTGAGTACAGTTTCATGTTATCATTCTCTTTGTTTAAATTATGTATTGAATGTTTTTCTAAATATACAACAACTCTGAGGTCCCATGTTTTCTTGAGTTTCCAACGGATTCTTATGAAGCTTCCCCTTATGCTAAATTAGGCATGAGCAATCGAGCGGTGGAGGTTATTTTTTGTTTGAATGAAAACATCGGAAAAGCGTGGCATCAGTAAAAAGGTCTACCAAGACTTGTATGGAAAGGCGAGCTTTCTTCCCTCTTCCTTCTCCTCGTGGGGGCCCCCCCCTCCGCCCGCCAGTAACACTTTTCATGTACATACTGTGAATTTTGCAAACCGCTTTAATATTCACATTCAGAGCCGTAGATTTATTTACATAAAGTCACGTTCATCACACTTTAACACAAAGTAGTTCATTTCTCAGTCTAATAAGGCATAGCTATAAAATTTAATGGGAGCAACAGGCAAGAAAACCTTTCTAGTGACCTTTCTTTACAGCGAAATCAAGGTCCTAGAACTGCTAAATGTGGAAAGAAAAGTCGATAGAAAGCTTGGGAGTCGGTTTCTCCTGGAGTTCTTAGTAAATGTCACAGGCCATGACCGGCCGCTCATGCTATCTGAACACGTCTTCTGGCCAAAGGACACTGACTCGTTGTGTTATCCTAAAGAACTCCAATGGAAAAGAAATGCCAAAGTTGCTTTGGTGATCACGCTTAGAAATCAGGGCCGATGGATGGTCCACTTCTTAGATAACTTAGAAGAGATTTACACTGTCACAGGAGACAAAAACGTGCGTCTGGTGATATTTGATTATAACAGTTCTGACATAAATCTAAAGAACGAGTTGGCTTTGAGGAAGCTTCCACCTTCCATTGTTATCAGTGAACAAGCAGAACACTATTCCCGCACTAAATCTTTCAACAGAGCTGTAGAACATGTTCATGATCCACAGACCATTGTGTTCACCCTTGATCTGCACTTGGACTTGCCGACTGCACTCTTTGATGACATCCGAAAAGTAAGTAACTCATATTTTTGTTGAAACGTGTGCCAGAAAGAACGAACCTTTTTAGGCCGTTCGTAGCTACTAGTCTTACCCGGACTCCAGTGGGGTTCTGAAAAATTTCGAGGAGATTCGTGCAAAACTGCAATAGCGAAGAAGTTGATGATATTTTAAGAATTCAACATACGAAAGAAAATATGATGGCAGTGAAGTCTTGAGGTGACTCCGAGTGTTTTGATTGTTTTTTCTTAGTCGGGATTTTGAAACGGTCATAAGTTGCGGTTTTTTGTTTTTGAAAGCTAAATGGAAAATTTGCAACTAAAACAGGCATGGTCCAACTGTAATATAAAAAACTGCTTACTAACCTTAACTTGGCCCAAAGTTGTTTTTGCACGGAACTCACTGCGCTCGGTCTATGACGCCGCAACCTCCGGTCAATCATTAGGGAACTTTAGCAACGACGACGACGACTTTCAGAACGACGCCTAGTCAAAAATGAATTTTAATTTTACCAACGAAACGGCACCGGAAACGTCGCCAAATAATAGGTTTGACAAGCTTAACAATGACTGTGCACGCAGTGCACGTGCGTTACAACTCTTGTACATTTCTTTGCCGTCCTCTGCAAACAGCAACGTGAAATGACCAATTTCTGCGTTTTTTCGAGACCGTGAACCACAACTGCTACTTTTTCGTATTTCTATTTCAAACTGAACACATTTGTAGCATGTTCAGCAGAGGCAAGTTTTAATACCGACAACACACTGAATAGATCTCAACAAATGCAAAATTCCAAAGTAAAATCGAAACACATTTTTAACAAGGTGTCGCCCTCAACGTCGCCGTCGTCAGTATACAGTTTTTTCTAGAAAGGTTGTCTTACAAAAGCGTAAAAGTGAACGCCACAGTGTCGAAAGTTATTATGGGTAAGACGGTTTCGCACTTGAGTGATCGAGGCTCAAGGTATTTCGGTGTTAGAGAAAGAAGCAGCACAAACACGTGTATTCATGCATTCTCTTTCCTTCTAGCTGAACACCATGAACCTCAACCAAGTTACACCAAACTATTACTACCCATAATACTAATCGGCTTTGTCGCGTTCGCTTTTGGAGGGTTGTCCAATACTCCGACAAATTCAGTTAGCATTGTATTGTATTATATCTGCATAACAATAGATTAACAATAGATTAACAATACAATACAGTTGAGAACGACGCAAAACAATAGAATACAATACAATGCTATATACATAAATTTGTCAGAGTATTGGACAAGTACGGCGTTCGGTCGGTAAGAGGCTTCTCTAGCATATTACACACTACGATTGGGAAGTTAAAGGCGAAGAACCACTAAGAACGTTATCTACATTTTCTGCGCAGAATCACTTTGTCCGAAGGGGAGGCTACGACTGGGGGAAGACGGAGAGGTTGATAACCAGAATTTTACATGGTGGTTTTCAGTGATAAAAATATCTATAAATGACCGAGCGTTTTACCAATTTACTTCACAGCACTGTTTTGAAAGTCGTTCCGTGTACGCTCCCGTTATAATCCGCCTGCACTGTGGAGAATCTACAGCGACGCTGAAAGGTTTTTGGGAACAACAGGGATTTGGATTAGTTGGCATTTTTAAAAGCGACTGGGACCGAATTGGAGGATTCAATGAAAAGGCCTTTGCCGAGAAATGGGGTGGAGAAGATTGGGACTTTATGGAGAGACTTGTACGGTTTGGCATGGAGTATGACAGAGTGCGGCATCCGAAGATCTTTCATTACTATCACAGTAAACGTGGCATGTGGACTTCTGACCACAACACATAGCGTTAACATAGGCAGAGACGAAACTAGTGGAAAGTCAGAAAGCTTTAGGTTCCGTTTCTCCATAGGATAGAGAATGCTATCTACCAAATAAATCACTAGGCAGTGGGCAATGACGCTATCCGCTCTAAACACTGATTTATCTGCTATGTAACAGGCCATTTCCGATTCGATCACCTTTTGCCTCCGTGTCTAAACGAGTCTAGGAGCAAAACCACTCATATGGAAATGACTTCCGCCTATACAAGTTTATTTTCATTTAAATCAAAATTACTTTCATATGGAAGGTTTTGCCCGAAGACTTGTTTTTAAAACAAAGGCACAAGGTACTCGGAAATGACCTATTGATTATGCGTTTTTCAACCTGTGGAAAACCGGGTCCTGTCAAACAGTATGTGACATACATGCGTCTTTATACACTACTTAAAATTAATGTGTATAGGAAGCAGATGCATAGAACAAAACCTAATAGAGTTTTTAGTCTTTACAATTGTTCAACGTCAAAAGGGTTTACAACCGTGGTCTCGGCCTTAAAGGTTTTGATTCTAAGTGCCTTTACTTGTATACTTATACCACACAAGGGTACCTTAGCTAAGGAGTCGGCAATCTAAGGATTTACATCAGTCAACGCTCAAAGTTTCAGTAATAATAATTTCATCTAGGCAGGCAATAAACCAGATGGGAATGTCACTATAATTGAACTTATTGTTGAAAATGGTATTATATACACAGCTAGACCATAAATAAAATTCGTGACTTGCAGTCAAACGTTTGCGAAGACCCCTGTATTAGGTGATACCGTAAACGACAACTTTCTAGCTTATCCGGTTACAGACCCATCTACTGTAAAAACCCGCATAAAAAACCGTGTTTTGGGGGTTCAACATGATTTTTTTTTAGATATTGGGTCTTTTCTGCAAAATCAGCCTGAAAATGTTCTTAAGGAGTTCATAAAATTGTTTCTAAAACCTAAATACTACATAGAGTACCAACAGATAAAAGCAATGTGCAAGAACAACATTTTAATTAATCAATGGATTTCATGTCAGCATGTTGTGTCGGTAGCAAAAAAAGAATGTGATTGACAGAAGGGAACAGTCATTTAATTACAGAAATTAGTCAAGTCTTAAGGCAAATTGTTAAATGTACCCTGGAAATTCCCATACCTGCTGTGAAACTCTATGTGTGCAATGTTCTAGGACATATATTGATCTACTTAATACTGTACCCTAGTAGGTTATCCTAATTTAACTGGCAGCCAACCTTTTTTATATATAAGAACAATTTTCATCTTTCAGGCTGAATGGGTCTTATCATATGGTACTTTCTCGGCCAAATTTCAGCCTGTGAGTGTTCTTAATCCACTTGTTCTTTTATGAGGGTTTTTACTGTACCTATAAACGAAAAAATGCATCCGGTAATAACCCCCCCCCCCCCCCCCCGATATAAGCCCTCCTTTAGCTTCCTTGTTTTGACTTCGTTTTATTATGACGTTTTAAGGCTTAATTACCAATAAGTGAAAAACCTGTTTTGATTAGCATGTGCAGCAATAGCTCGTTTCGCAAGGGGTTTTATATTCCAGTTATAAGCTCCCTCGGATAAAAGCCTCTTCGTTTATAAGCCCACGTAAAAGCCCAGGGCACATAAGCGGAAGTTTACGACCGGTCATTTCATTGATGAGAAAAGTCACTCTTCAACTTGGCCTTTGATATTGGTATTTTCCATGCGGTCCAAGATGTCGCCGTACACTTTAGTCATCTAAAGTTGGAAAGGTACAATTAAGTAATTTGAATCATGAGACAAACAATTTTGAAAAGAACAGGCAAAAACATTAACGATCGCAAACAGTTTTGACTTTAAAACAACATAGCTAGCAAATGAAGTATGATCCTCGCAGTAAATTTTCCAATTTACGCAATTAGAAAGAAGCCTGAAAAAATCAGGGCTTCAACGGGATTCGAACCCATGACCTCCGCGAATACTGACCTTGCTCCCAATGTGTGGCTTCATAGCTCAGTTGGTAGAGCATCGCACCGGTATCGCGGAGGTCATGGGTTCGAATCCCGTTGAAGCCCTGATTTTTTTCAGGCTTCTTCTTTCCAATTGCTTAAATTGGAAAATTACTGCGAGGATCATACTTCACTTGCATCTATAACCGCAGTTCAAATATGAATTATTTCATATACACTTTACATCAACATAGCTAGCAAAGGAATTATAATTCACGCTGTAAGTAACTGAACGATGAGTTTGTGTGGTACAGGTAGTGATAATGTTAAACTGAATGGAATTGTACCTTATGTTGATAGTTACACTTAAATGTTGACAGATTGTGAAGGAGCCTCATGGCCAATGCGCACCACTTCTCCCCCGCCTCGTGTCTGTTTGAGCTAGAAGGAAAGAAGGAAACATGCATGGACTAAGCTACGCACTTCCTGTTTTTTCTTTACCTTGGTTTCCCTCAAGAACGTGGATATCATACCTGAATAGGTTTATCCCGCAGTTCCACGCTTTTGTCATCAGCCACAAGATTTGAATTTCAGGATAGCAGCCCTGGATTAAAATAGTTTCAAAATGAAATGATTTAGCTATTACGATTCTTACTTCTCAAAGCAAAATGCAAATTAGGTTAATCTCCAGAAGGGACCAGACTTCTACCAGCACAGTTGCTCGACACGTTTAACTTTTCCTCCTAAATTTAGTGAAGCTGTTATTTTTTCAGTTGCAATTTCGCCTTCGTTTTTCTGTCTGTTACCCATCCACATCATCTGTTCAAGAACAGCCGAACATTTTCACTAGGTATATTGAGAAGTATTGAAATCCAGGCTGTAGTGATTAGGGCTAGGCAGAGAAGAAAAGATCACGTACCCTTTGTCAGTAAGTCTTTGCACCTTATGGCCGAGCTCACTCTTGGTGCACTTATGTCCAAAATTGAGTGCAAGTATTGGTAAGGTCATTTGACATCTGTATATTACTTCATATTTGACAGAATTGTGTGTGTGTTGGTGACATTTTACCAATGAGGACACTTTGTGATGCTTATCATAAAGAATTTGTATTTCATTAGCGTTCAATCCTGGACATCTCTGTTGAGGTACACAAGAAAGATGAACTTACAAGGTTGAAAACGCGACTACATCGTTAACCAGAAGCAACCCTTATTTTAGCTCAGTCAACTCATGGCATAAACGAGTGTCGGATCGATAAGTTTTTACCTTGGCCTGGTTCTCAATGATCTCACAGATGTCTTGGTAAACAGCTAAGGCTTCTTCTTTACTTCCGGCGTCGCTGCTGCTACCACTACTCAATGCGTGGTGCACAAGACTGTGAAACGCTTTGCTGTTAAAACCACCAAGGAAAAAAAATCCACGTCATGTCTCCAATACAATGCAAACTGGGGCTGTGATGATCAGATGCGTAACCAAAAAAACAAGTTAGAAGCCACGCACCTCTTCAGAGCCTTCATTCACTCCACTCCCTGTTTCACCCACCTCTATTATTTTGAAGGGTTGGCTCATTGTTTCATTTCCTTGTTGAATTGTTTTCTCAGTCAATCTGTTGAGCCTCCCAAGAGGTCCGTGATATTTTAACAACACCAAAGAAAATTGGTCACGCGGACAATCAATTACCTTAATTTAGTGAAGTCAACCACATCCATGGCAAGATGTTTCTTGATAGCAACTCTCAAAGCTTTCATGCTTATTTCTCTGTAGCAGGCAGGCGGTTCAACTGCAAGAGCTGCATGTATAGAAGCACAAAAATATTGCGGAAAAAACATGGGATGGTAGTGAAAATTAATTACAGATTGCCTAAAAACCAAAGTACCTAATTTCAAGGGGCACCGAGAACCGATGTAACTTCTTTTAACCCAAGCGCAAGAGAGAAGTCAGTAAGAATGAGACATTTCTGTGTTGTTTCTTAATTCTCCTTCCTGCTGTATTTTGCTGATCGTTATGTACTAGTTTAGTGACCGCGTTATGAACTATCACCGTTGACGCCACATACAAGATCAACCAACTGAACAAATTTGCATTGTTCAAGTGCAGCAGGTGAAGGAATACACCAATAGGCCAAATCAACTATCACCTCGTAGAAATCAAGAGTTGAATAAGTTAATTGTTTAAGTAAAATTCTTACTTACATTTTCTTTAACTAATCAGTTCCAATTGTTTTTGTACATTGTATTAGCTTTACGCTTTAGAAAAATAGCGCCGACTGATTTGTCGTTTGTAATTTCCTGTTATGAAACCGCGCTCATCAGATTTTTTTCCCTCGCCATGTTCTAGTTTCTTTGTAAAGTTACGAAACCATGCATGTCCTTCTTTTAGTCTTTTAGTCCATTTCATATGTCCAATGTTCTTCCATAACTTTGCAAACACGAGAAAATGTCACTACCGGCCATACGACCTCCAACTACTGCACACTAGTGGCTGATAGCAGCTGATAGCATGCGAGTAGCTCAGCCAAACAGATTGCATGCAGCATTTGCATTAGCATTCTAGTAGAATTCTACTAATTTCTAATAGATCAACACCGTGAAAAGAGTTGACTGTCTTGACTGTGGTGCGTTGAGGGGGTTAAGACCGCTCAGGGTCGACCGGTACAATCTACCCTTCCACCCATCAAGAACTTCCACGGACGAATTTGCATTGCGATTCCTTTGGACTCTCCGAATTTTCTCCGATAATAGTCCCCTTTAAAAAAAAATTCGAAATTATGACTATGTTCATGTTAAGGCCCGGATACACGGTGAAATATTGCATGTAATGGCTAAATTGCGTCGTTTATCCACCCCTGAAAATGTTGCGCGTTGCAGCAGTAGAATTTCTTCTCGCGCCTGCATCATTCCGCGTAACAAATTTCTTCGTGTATCCACCTGCAACTTTTCGTGCAATAATGTGGCGCAAATTTCAGTGTTCAGCCAATCAAATCTCACATTCTGATTTAAACTTAAATGCCACTCGTCGCACGTTTCACGTAAACTGAAGTCAAGTTTTCGGCAAGCCAAAAAAGAAACACGCATGCATGCCACGTTCTCTTTTTTGATCAACGGCGAAACCCAAAAAACCGAGAAGGTTTAAGCGTTCTTCATCCATTCGTAGGTACTCCTTGTACGAACTGGGGGATCTTCTTGGCCAACTCTCGCACAATTCTGTGGACTGCCCACATCCCCTACCTTCTGATTATCTAGCCTCGGACCCAAACACGGCAATTTCTATTTTTTTTTATTTTTCTCCTCACCATCTAAGAGCATTCAGCCATTAGCGCAAGAACTGCTACAGCTTTTTTCCAGCTTAAAGACGCCATTTTGGAGTACGTGATGTAAACATGATCGCATGAGAGCTTGGCAGCCGCTCATCAAATATTGCGCGTAATGCTGCACGAAATATTGCAACGGTGTAGACGTCGGAGTAAGAAACGTTGCGCGCAATTTTGTGCCGTGTATCCGGGCCTTTATTTTATTTACCAGCAAGGGTTTCGAAAGTGCTAGCATCAGCATGTGGCAGGGCCTCCGCTGTATCCAGACACAAGGACAGGTCTGTATCGCCCAGTTGTGCCTTTGCCTCGAACTCATACAATGTCAGCAGTATCACTGATTCATCTGAAAAAGAAGTTACAAAATGGTTTTGTCTCGAAAGATCCCTTTAACGCAAAGCCTGTTAGGGTTTATACTGGGTGTTTACACTTCTTCCAAAAGAAAACCAGCAAGAGTTTTACTAGTCAAAATGAACTGAAAGTTCCGGAAAAAGCTAACATGTTCACACCACCACCTATCTTCAAAGCAGATCGAGGAGTTAAGACGTCTGCGCGTTTACGTAAGCTACTTGACTTGCTAAATCGTGCCGTGTATTTAACTTCAAAAACACAAAAGTGTCATGGCTACCTTTCTGACTGCTGCCTGACCCTCCAATCCCTATCTTTCTACGTAGATCACGGCAAGCCTCAACATGTTTTATGCACTGTCTCAATAGCTTATTCTGCGGAAAAAAGGATTTTAATTACTTAAAACCCGAGATAAGCGGATTTTCAAAAGGAACAATAGCTCACATGCTTACTTGCAAGTGTATGCACGTTTTCGCTACAGGTTAGTACCTTAAGTAAACCAAGAGACTATGTTGACCTGCACTGCGTGGCTGGACGACAAACAAACTGGCGTTCACCTACGTAAAATCAGATTTCCATCATTTTGGAATGAAGACAAGACAATAACTAAATAAATAACTTGGAAACATACATCTACGTCCTAGTAAGTTTCGCCAGGGACGGCTTAGTAAAGATGGCGTCGGCCGTGCTGTGATACACTCGCAGCATCTAATGACAACGCACGATCATTATATCTTGGTTTACCTTTTATAGTACCAGCTCCTCAAGCAAAGCAGTTATTTTTACTGTCTATTTGCTTTTTAGTTTGAAGTGAAACAAACCTTTTCTTCTCCATTACTTTGTTCTCTTGCTGCTTGAACCGCAGATGCAGCAGCCATCACGAGGCAATTTTTTTGACGAATCAAGTTAGTCGACTCCATAGGACAGAAGCAAGAAAACTAAACAAAATAAACAACCACAATTCCCTAAGTTCGATAAGAACAAAACTTATTTCCAACTTGCACACATTCTCATAGCGTTTGGTCGTTCTCTAGGGAACATATCCTGAAATTAATTAATTCAATGCAATCAGTACCTTGTAACAAAGCAGAAAAAGATCTTGCATGTTTAGAGCATTATCAGTACTTTCCAAAGCCAGATTCCAAGCTGAAAACGATATATGCCATATATTTTATACTATAAGTTTGGTGAAGAACAGTAGTAATGATTGAATAAAAGACAAGTCAACAATTAAGTTAATAAGCAAATTCTTGAACGCACACGGAGCAATGTTGCAATAGGTCACTTTCGGGTCTGCTGATCATGTTTCGGGTTTCCATTTGTAAGGAACAGCACTGTGAAATATAACTATAACAATCTTCGAACATCACATAATCCTCCTCGTAATTTTACTGAACTAATTGACAATCAAGGTTAAAAATTGAAGAACATTTCTTCGGTGAAGACGCGTTGACCTAATGGTTAGTGTGTGCGACTCCCGCTCGAGCAGTCCGGGCTCCCTCCACCCAGGTGTATAAAAGGGTACAAGGAAAGACATTTTACCGGCATCACATGCTCACCAATTTTCATAAACCACGTGGCCTCTGTTTGCACATTAGAATTGTCCACTCGTTGCATCTGATTCAAGCGACCCAGAGCTGACAAAATAAGTACAGACAACATTAACACTGCCATCTCAGCACAATTTCAGTGTGTTTCGAAGTACTATCAAGGCAATAACAGAGGACTTTCATTGCTCATATGGAGAGATTTTCAATTGAGTGCCACAGAACTAAAACCGAACCAGTTAGCCAATCTTAAACGCGTTAAATCGAAAACCATCTGGGTAGCTGCCTGATTACTTTCTACACGTACTTCAAAAGCGCTCTATGATAACTAAAATCATTCTTAAAATCATTGCTGCTGAAGACAGTTGCTACAAAGTCATAAAGAATAAATAGAACAGTTACCGATCTCTAGATAACGAAGAAAACTGTTGCCTTCGTCCCTGAGTAAGAAAAAAAAAACGCATGTTATTGTCATTTCTATAGCATATAAACATAATTCAACCATGTGATATATATACTTCCTTAAAACATAAATTAGACCAACTATAGTGTCAATTACTGTGCGTCAGAAACTGTGATGAAATAACCAGCAGGACTTGAAACAGAAACAGGTAACCATGGCCATAACAAGAAAACAAGCTGTTGCCTGAACTTACCTTTTTCCCGAATCTGTGGACTGCGTTGTAAGTTTTAACCTTGTCAGGCACCTAATTGTAAGAAGATTCATGAAATTATCAGATCGGAGATAAAAAACATGCATTCTCTCTAACAAACGGAGTACCGATAGTTTGCCAAACGCAGCGTATGACTTAGCTTTATTTCAGTGTAAAGAAAGGGGCTTTTCACAATCCTTCCTGACTTAATCAAGGTATAGCCCATGACAACAGCATAAGATGGTTCGGAATGTAAAACTGAGCAAGTTCTTTACTTTAATGTACCTCAGTGAGGTAAGAACTTGTTGATTGTCACTGCTTGTAGCTACAACTTTTTCCAGGGCACTGACGGCTACTTTACGGTTCTTTTGCTATGGAAAAGAAGAGAAGTCGCTGGGTAGAAATAATCTGATTACTCACTCTAGACTAATACAAGCTACAGGCTACAGGGAACAAACACGGTTTCTTTTGCACGGTGCGTAGGTTGATTAATCCGCTGAAATGGACACTAAATGTCACTAATATATGCATGTCAAGAGAAAATTTTCTCTTGATGCATGTATACTGTAACAAGTTGACACGAAGAACTTCTTCAGGTAAAAAAAAGCGTACGCGCTGGCAAGTGTTTTAACTCTTGTCAGGGAGCATCAGCCACTGTGCCTCTGCCAGTTCAGTTCTAAGACAAAACAAGGCTTCTCCACAATACCATTTAGAAAAGTGAGAAAAACGTTAAATTTTAAATGTTTTTAGTGGACAATGTGCTTTAGCTGTGAAAGCCTTCTTGTAGCATCACCAGGCAAGCTTTGATCTCAGTGGAATCCTCAAGAGAGGCGAAAGAGAGGTCGTCCACGGAGCACCAAGGGACCCGTTTGCTAGAAGCAGAGATCATATTCATTGGCAACCGTTGGTACTAGCTAAAGAGGAATGCACGGGACAGGAGGCTATAGGGCAAAGGGCGAACACACATGCGTTTAGCTACGCCTAGCCAATCCTCAGGTATGCCACCTAAAATGAAAGAAACAAATATTTCAAAGAACCAAATAGGCCTAAATATCCAAACTGGTGGGAGGCAGACCATGCAGTTTGCTAATTGCAAGCATGAACGAGGAGTTGAACTAGCGTCTACCCAGAAACAATTCCAGCTTAGTGGTCAGAGTGGGTCTTGATCTGAAACCACGATCTCCGGATTTCAATACAGGTAACCTTACCACATGGTCACCCTTGCTTCACACTATATTAAGGGTATTTCCTTGTAATCCTTAAAGAAGTGTCCGATATGAGCATACCTCTAAAGCCAACTGCGCAGCAAGACACATCAACCCGTGAGCATCAGTTTCTGTGACGTTTTTATCTTGCCTCGAACCAACCTCACTCATCTTTGTCATTGCATCTACAGCTAAGGACAGGTAGATGATAAAAAAAGCATATCGCCGATGAGCAGGGTTTCACGGCTGCAAAGGCGATTGCAAATGGCTTTTACTAACCAATGTCATCTTCTCCTTCCATGAGGGCAATTTTAAACTTGTAGAAGTATATAACCGGGCTTTCTGGGTCACTTTGCTCTGCTTCTGCTATAGCTTCTTTCGCCTAAACACCAGAGAAATTTAAGCAAAAAAGTAAAAACGAACAGTAGGTAATGCCGAATATGATCTGGACTGAATGGTAACTAATTTATATAGCGTTTATGCATTGTTCTGTACGCTTTACAACAGTAGGCAGACCTGCTTGTAGTCTACAGAATAGTGTAGAGATTTAGTTAGTGTTTGAGCAAACCTTCTCGTAATCCTGAAGATTCATGAAACAAGAACATTTGTTCCTCTGCAATAAAAAGATCCAATAGCGATGTTTAATTTTAAGTCTTGGCTAGTTAAAACGAAAAGAATTAACTTTTACATATATTACAACCTGCTGTAGGACAGGTGCCCTAGGTGCACCAGGTGTTCATCACAAGAAACAGCTATCCAGTAGATGCAATAGTGCTATACCCAGTGAGCAGCTCTCGTTATTGAATCCAGTAACTAGTATTAGAAACAATTCTACAACGCACCTGAAGTTTTCCAATATTCTTTTCGTTTGTCTCTTTTGAAGAAAACATACTCAGTGAGTAATTATACCAGTTTAAGGCTTCTTTGTAGTCTTTCCCCTGAGAAGTTTAGGAGTGTATTATGATCAGCAATTACCTTATGAACAGGTCTAAACAGATTCTTTCAGTGTATACCACATCGTTTGAAATATCTGGACAATAGTGTGCGTTATTAACAATAACCATTTAAATGAGGACACCAACTGTTATTACATTCCCTTCCAGGATTGTTGCTCTGTATGTAATGGTTTAGTTATTGATTGTAGAAAAATTGTCAGTTACCAACCTCGTAAGCAGCAGCA
>CM042749.1:6181143-6191944 GCA_022496165.2 Catalaphyllia jardinei
ACTTTGCGTCATCTTGACGATTCAATGAAAAGCTCTGTTGAAACAAGATTGAGCGTTCAGAGTCTGAAAAAATGTGCAACGTCCTTCTCTAACCTAGATTCTATTTCTGTCTTCTCAGGAATCAGAAGCCATCTCTCCCCAAGGAGAAGAAAGAGGAATATGCGGGAGGAGTGTATTAAGCAAGCCCCCTTAAAACTGATAGATGTAAAGGCCAAGCAACTAGAATACATAATCTAAAGATGACTTTACTTCATTTGTTAAAACATTTTATACTAAATAAATGTAGAAGAGGCAAGAAATACTTACAGCTTCAGCTCTATAACAGAAGACTCTGAACATGTACCGCTCACTTTCTGCAATCTGTTTAGATTGCTCTGCTGTTGATGAGTCTTGCTCACCTCTTGAGGACCACAACATTTGCAGCTCATTCCAACACTACAATTTGAACTTAATCGTGAGAGTTATCCTGAATATAACCGTAGAACTATCCACTAACAAATCACTATTATTAATCAAACTGGCAGCAATAATTTCAATACATGCCTCAGATGCTAGGGCAAGAGATTCTTCTGCCATGGTTGGATTCTGGCAATCTAAAAGAAACAATCAAGTAAACTGGAGGAAAAATAAGAGATAGCCTTGTCGGGTGAAAATGTTAGGTACACTTTCTCAGCAAACTCACCCAGCCAAGCTCTCCCTGTTTTTGTGGTCATCTAAATAGAAAAGGCAATCAGAATTTTTTATCTCCTCAAAATTGTGATGATTTATTGCTTCAGATATATGTTGAATAAATTTGTCACATAATTTGTAGTATTTTGGCACTAAAGTATGAATCAGCCAACATTTCAGTAGAGTGGTTCCAACAGTCTAGGTAAATTTAACATCTTAATCTATCAGATTTGCCTGACTGTGGTAAATGCAGTTTGGAATGTTTAATATCTGAAAACAGATATTGTGTATTTCCAAAAATATATACCTCTTACTAACCGAGTTCGAGGTCCGTACCGTAAGTTACGGACCGAGTTTTTTCCCCTTCGATTCATGGCCCAAGCGCGAAGCGCACGGGCCATAAATCATAGGGGAAAAAACAAGGATCCGTAACTTACAGTACGGACCGAGAAGACGAGGTTTGTAAGATATTTGTTATATCTGTATTGCGTGACTGACGAGTTCGGGAACAATTTTTATCCACGAGGAACGGCTTTAAATTTTTGAAGCAGGTCGAAAGGAAAACGAGTCAATTTGAAATCGTTTTTAAGTCGTTACTACGCTTTAGCACACAATCATCATCATCATCATCATCATCATTTATTTGCCTTTTAGATAAAACAAAAATCAAAAATTACAACACGTAGGTTGTAAGGCGAGGAGACCTCAGGAAACCACCAGGCTTATAAGAGAGCAGAAACTAACTCAGAGGCTACTTTAATAAAACTCTAGCACTTTGTTCTTAAAGGTAGAAAAGCTTGACAAATAGACCTCTTTAGCTTGAGCGTTTTGTTTTCCCATTGTAGACCACGTGATATTCTTTGGAGAATTTCCCTTTTGTCCATCTTAAAATTATTCAGTCATATCCAGGCGACTATTTAAAAATTTGAAAGCAAGAATTCTCAAGAGTATCATCACGTGGTCTACATTGGGAAAACAAACCACCCAAGCTAAAGAGGTCTATTGGTAATAGAGGGAGGAAGACAGTTCCAGACCCTAGGTCCTTGGTAAAGAATTGTGAATTTCTTGATGTTCGTTCGACAGGAATGCACGCGATAATTACCGGCTCTTTTTGTGTCATATCTATGGACTTGACTGTTTGTCATAAACTGATTGAGGAAAAGTGGAGGCAACAGATTGTTGTGGTAGCGGAACATGAATTTAGCAATATCGAGGGTATTGACAATTTAGAGTAAAAGAGAGTTTTAAACCTTTACTTGCTAAATAAGTTAAGATATTTTGGCGACAGTTTGGCAACACAAACAACGGGCCGTGCGGGAGAGTACGGCCCGCTAAATTGACCAATCACAGCCCGCGTACTAACTTAGAGATATAATGAAAGGAAGTACCCAGTTAAACAAAGCCGATTAATAAAGATGCTAAATTTACCTAGGCTGTTGAAACTCCTGCACTGAAATGGATTGTTACAGAAGTAATAAGCAAGCCAGTGAGACATGACAGACATGCGAGGCAAGCCACGATCCCTACCCTCAATAACATGGCTAACTACAAGCTAACATTTAAAGCTAAGTCAGCCTATTTAGGCTAAACGGAGTCCTTTTTAAGCCAATTGGAATTTTCTTTAAGCTGGTCGGCTAACCAGCTAACCAGCAAACCAGCAAGCGAGTTACATAAGCCCACGATGTAATGCTAACTGTAAGCTACATGCCACTAAGGAAAACTTTTTTTGAGGGGGAGAGGGGGGGGTTAGAGGGAAGCTATGTAGGCTCATATAGGCTAAACGGAAGTTGGCTTGCATTAGCATGATTCAGTGGCTCGTACGTTTGTGCAGACGCTACTGAAATAGTTGTTGATTCCTACATTTGTGGAAACATCGAAAGTTACAGCAATACATAAACCTGAAATGCCTGGAGAGCGATATAACAATGAGTTCCTCACCACTAACTGTTTCCTGTAAGTGACTTCACTTGTGTCCGTAGCATTAGCCAAAAATGACAGCTTACAAGCTGCATGCCGCACTAGAGTAAATGATAGGTAGTATGGCAAATCAGCGCTTGATCAAGGCCGCGTCTATTTTGACGTTGAATGAAATCATCGTGTAGTCAACAGCCTAAATTACTTGGGAAGTGCAAAGATTGTTTTTCTCTCTGAATACGAATAGCCTCTTTTATCTTAAGTTGAAAACTGGTGGAGGCGTCATCCAAAACATGGAAACAATCCGCTGAATTCATACCCTGGTCCCAGAGGTTTTTCTCGATTTTTCACCGCATGAGAAAGCTGCAAGAGAGCTGCAAGAGAGCTACGAGAGAGCTGCGAGAGAGTCGCGAAGCGGGGAAAACGAGTAGCACAGCCCTCTCATGCGGTGAAAAATCAAGAAAAACCTCTGGGACCAGGGTACTGACCACAAGGAGCTTTTGTCACTTTTTATCACAATTATTATTGAAAAGTAAAAAACACATGAAATGGTGAACAGTCAAATCTGAAACAAAAATTCAGCATACGTTTCAATGCATAAGTTAACTTAAATGTACTTGCTGGAACAGTTACTTAGAACAACAAATGCTGAAAACTTCAGTTCAATTTGGCAAATTCTTTTTAAATAAAACTTCAATACCTTAAGATTTAAATCCCGGTAAAAAAGAAAATTCGAACTTCTTACAGAATTTCAGGTGTACCTCCGCTTTAACTAAGGATAACAGAATTTTCTTTCGAAACATGTTTAGTCAGGAGCCCATCACTAGGAGCCAGCAACTACCCCATATTCCTGTCACGGCGTTTTCACAGACAGATCTATTAACAGTTTGAATTTATCTCGAATTCAGATACCCACAGGAACCTCAGTAACCAATTGCAAACATAAGCACGGACTAATGTCGACATGTTCAAGTGAGGCCGCATTGTTTTATCCTTACCGAGGCGTGACTCATGTAAACTGGAACGGGCCTATTTCACGGGAAAAAGATCTAAAAGTAGACTGGTCTGTAAAAATGCCGTTGCATTGGCTTATTATGAGAGTTGCAGGCTCCTAGTGATAGGCTCCTGGTGTTTGGTTGTTTTCTTAAAATTCTTTATATACTAAGGTGCTATAAATTTTATACATCACAGCTTGTTTTGTGTTAACAATATTTAAAGTAATGTCCAAGTTCATCTTGTATTATGAAATTTAAAGGTTACGTTCTTTAGCGCTTGTTTCGGCTGTATGTAGTATTTGAAATATCTGTAAGTAATCTTTAAGGTGGCTCAAAACAGTTTCCAGCACATTCCAAGACTTGATGGGTCATAATTACTACTGTTTATCAAGTGATGCTACAATCATGGTATCAAAAAACTACCCAATCACTGGTGAACACGTTGGTATTATTTTCGTTACACTATATGTTACCATAGCAACACTATGACCTGCTAAAAACACCCTTAATTTCAGCTTTAAGTGCTTATATTTGAAAAACAGCACGGTGAAATTTTTTCCCATTATAGAAGATGCAACTTTTGGCAAAGTTTAAAAAATTCTGTACATGGGGTTCAGAGTCACCTTAACTTTTTGAAAATTCAAACCGTGAAGGACTAGGTACAAGTCTGTAAATTATGGGATTAAGAACTATTGATCCACATAGTCATAAAGTGCAGACCAAGCTTTACAAAATCCTCAAGTTTGGTGTTGATCAGGCTAGTTTTGACTGAGATACAGCCATTTGAAAATGTCAAAACTTACAAAGGAATGCATGGCCATCCGGACACCATGTCGGACAGCGTCCGGATAGCCATACATTTCTTTGTAAATTCTGATGTTTTTAAATCGATGTATCTCAGTCAAAACTAGCCTGATTAACACCAAACTTGGGGGTTTTGTGAATCTCGGTGTGCTCTTTCTGACTATATGGATCAATAGTTGCTTATCCCATAATTTACAGACTCGTACCTAGTCCCTCACGGTTTGAAATCAGGCAATGTACAGCATTATTTTAAAACTTTGCCAAAAGTTGCATGTTATAGAAAAAAATTCACTGTGCCGTTTTTGAAATATAAGCACTTAAAGCTGAAATTAAGGGTGTTTTTAGCAGGTCATAGTGTTGCTATGGTAACATATAGTGTAATGAAAATAATACCAACGTGTTCACCAGTGATTGGGCAGTTTATTGATACCATGATTGTAGCATCAATTGATAAAGAGTGGTAATTATGGCCCATAAAAATCTAAGTCTTGGAAAGTGCTGGTAACTGTTTTGAGCCACCTTAAAGCAGTTGGCGATTAGAGGTTTAATATTAAAAAAGACTCTTACATTTTGCGTTGTACGTTGTTCCACTTTGTTGGCCACCAGTCTTCATTGCCACAGCAATATTCCACATCGTGACAGCGCAGCTGTGAGTCTGAATCAACGCTGCGTTATTTTCAGTTCTGTCAAATGAAAGTTGATGCATTCTGTTCGTCAAGTTAGTTATACGATCAGCCAGAGCTATCACCCGCTCCTCATTGCTTTGATTTTGACGCAAGTCTTTAACAAGAGCTGTTCAAGTAAGAAAACAATTATAAGCTTAATGTTTGAGTGAAAAAACACAGACATCGAAAGTTTTAGCATTGATTTCTTTAGTAGTTTATATAACAATTTCTTAACAGTATATATAAGTATATTGCAGACATGATGAGGGAATAAATGATGTAAGAATATGTGCTCACCTTGTAACAAAGTTGAAGCCTTTCCGATGTCATCTACGCTATCTTGGTTCATGTTGTCAGAAAAACACAGCGCACAAGCACGCCTTTGTTCCTCGTAAACTGAGCAAAATTACTTTTTGACGTTAAAAATATACTACAATGATATCAAAATCTAACTTTACAGGGCTTTAAACGCCTAAGAAATGAAAGTTAACCGCCAAACTATCGCTTTCCTACTCCTTGAATAGGATTTTTCTTTGAATTTTAACGCAGGCGCCAGGCTAAAGAGTGGCGGGAAAGTTGATGCACCCGCGCCTGTTTTGGCGCGAAAACACGATTCGTGGCCTTCAATATTCACGATTTTCCATGACCCTCAAAGTCATTGTAAACTGGATGAATAAATTTGCTCGACTTGCAGGGAATATAAAACCTATGGTATGTTGTTCACTGGGGAAAGCTCTTAGCTAAACTAGTAGAAGTTTGAGAGGTTCTGCCATTAATCAAGGTGAGGGAAGTTCACGTTCGAGAATTTTCTCGTAAGATCGATTTATTTTCTAGAGCTTACAATGTGCGTGAACGTTTGTTATTGATATTATTGTCGTTTTGAACCAGCTATGTAGAACTGTGCTTGCAATAATAATTGTCGAGTTTCTTCAGTAATTTCATAACAATAAAGTATGAGAACAACTACATTGATGAGGTAAATTGCCTTGAGATTTCCTCGAAGACGAACGTTAAATTTTGACTAAATTTTAATATCTCGATAGCAGTCCGTCACCTACGACACAAGCTGTTGCTGATGTCCAGTGATCAAATTCATCTGTATGAAAGTGATTCTGGATTGGGGCAAAACTATTATGCTGGATTTCCAGGCGAACATTGGTAAGAAAGAATAATGTCATATACTCTCCTGTTTTGCACTCTCCTCCAGATCATCCGGATACCGAACGCAAATTACGGTCCGAAGCCCCGGTTGCAGGCTATTAGTCTTTTGCTCGTGAAAAATGAAATAAACATGCCCGTGAAAGGTCTCCCGTTAAACAACAGAAATTAAAACACATCAAATATTTAGAGGACTGTTATTGTATTGCTCTAACACTACTGTTTACGGAGGTCTTTAATATGCCTTGAAATATCTTTTTGTTTCAAAACTCTGTAGGACAGTTTTGGTACTACGTTGAAGGAATTCGCACTCTGACTTCAAAATCGAGCTTTCCAGGTCATATGCCACATTATTATATGGCAAGGTAAATCCGAGCCTTCTGATTCGTTCTTTCTTGGTCAGGATTTCGCCATACGGACCGTTTCCATGGAAACGGTCATCGGCTGTGTATTTGTTGTTTTCAAAAGCCGGCAAATTTAAAACAAGCATGGCCCGAGTGCCATATAATAAAATAAACTACTTACTAACTTAGCTAGCTCGAGCCGTACATATGACCAAGTTTGTTCGGTCAAGATGGCTAGATATTGGCTAAGTTCTTTTTTTGCGTGTTTATGGACGGAGACGAAGTCGATGTCCATAAACTCGCCAAAAAGAACCAGGCCAATATCCAGTAATCTTGGTCAATAAAGGATTTATTATGTGGCTTCCAAGGATATTTTTCTTGCGGGATACAACGGGTATCCCCGAACGGTAACGGGTATCCCCGAACGGGCAAGATGGCTCCATCTTACCCGCTCGGGTAGCCAATCACAGCGCGCGATTTGGGTCATCTTGCCCTCTCGCGGAGCTAGGCATATAATAAAATAAAATAAACTACTAACTAACCTACCTAGCTCGAGCCGTACATATGGGTTATTGACCAAATGTGAGGTCAAGATGGCTGGATATTCGCCAAGTTCTTTTTTTTTGCGTGTTTACGGACAGAGGCGAAGTGGAGGTCCATAAACTCGGAAAAAAAAGAACGACGCCAATATCCCAGCCATCTTGACCTCACACTTGGTCAATAACCCGTATGTACGGCTCGAGCTAGGTAGGTTAGTAAGTAGTTTATTTTATTTTATTATACGGCTTATACAGCGGGTAGTTCCGAGCGGGCAAGATGGCTCCATCTTGCCCACTCTCCCCTTTACCCTTCACCCTTTACTCTTCGGGAGGTGATCCCACACACATACCCCGCAAGACACCCATCCGATTCCTAACCTTTCCCAACAGCACTTAACTTTCCCGATCTGGCGACAGCGGCTTGTTCTTAAAGCTACTACTCATTTCCTAACTTTATTATCGCCTTTTCTGGCCGACTAGTTGGGTGATACTAAAACAGTTAGACCCTTCGCCCTCAAGGGCCACGGGTCAATAGCCCATTCGTTTCGCCTCATGGACTATTGACCCGTAGCCCGAAAGAGCTACGGGTCGAATTGTTAATTACACTACTCAACCAATCTCAAACAGTAGTAAAACCAAAACAAAAGTAATTGCCTGATTACTTCCACACTCAATTGAAGAACACCAGCTATGTGATACTAGTAGTAGTAGCAGTAGCAGCAGCAGAAGAAGTGGTAGTAGTAGCAGTAGCAGTAGCAGTAGCAGTAGCAGTAGCAGTAGCAGCAGCAGCAGCAGCAGCAGCAGCAGCAGTAGCAGTAGCAGTAGCAGTAGCAGTAGCAGTAGCAGTAGCAGTAGCAGCAGCAGCAGTAGCAGTAGCAGTAGCAGTAGCATGCAGTAGCAGTAGCAGTAGCAGTAGTAGTAGTAGTATGTAGTAGTAAACCTTTTACTGAACAGAACCATATTAATGATCCCGCTCTATTTTTTCTATGTTCCGTAGTTGACTTGTAATATAAAATAAGCCTTCCCTCGGCACCCCTAACCTCAAAAGGTCTTGGAAAGAAATAAAACGCTTGATAAAATCCTTGGTGGCTTGGTAGAGTTTTTAACACTAAGTCGCCATTTTTCACCAGCTACGCGGAAATGGCTAAAGTTATCGAGAAAGGCGAATCCATGAGGCACATGAACCCAGTTGCAGAAGAAGCCATGTCAGTGACAAGCTCTTCAGATGATTCAGCTGCTGCTGCGGCAGTGTTCCGACATCTTGGTACGTAATATTTACTAAATCATACTGCAATAATACTAAAAAAAATAGTTTTTGATTCCCCTTGCAATTAATCATTTCGGTCAAACGCCGTGCCATTATTGGTAAAGCCTCTGGAAAATTGAGTCGAATCTAGATTCTAACTTTCTTCAATGACCATGCATGCATAAAACTGAGAAAATTTTTAACACCTATTAAGTTACCCTTGCAGAAACAGTTTGAAGTTGTTCGATTATTTTTGGGTAAGAAGGATCACTGCAAAGTAAATCAATTATATTAACTAGATTGCATCGCAATTAAAACTTGTTCACTCAATATCGGATTCCTCCTTTTCACGCTTGTCAGAATATTAACAATGCCAAAATGAAATAAGTAAGCAACAACTTTATTAGTTTTTCTTTATTATTATTTTTTTATTTTCACATTTTAAACCAAAGGCTTATGGAACATGTCAACCCGTTGAAGGTACTTCTCAAAATTCAAATTGACCTTGGACCAGACAACCGAACGACAGACCAGGTTCTTACACTAGGAACATTGATAGATAAATATGTCCTTTGTCACTAAGAAAAAGTATACGCCTGTTTTGTCGATTTTAGGAAAGCTTTCGAGACAGTCTGGCCGCCTGCTATAAATAAATGTTGGAGTAAAGTTTTTTGACCTGATCAAAAACCTCCGCTACAATTTTACTGGTTCCGTGAGAATTGGAGTTACTCAGACACTACCTTCTCAGTATGCGAGCCAAGAGGTTTTCGTCGAGGTTGAATTTTAAGCTCACTCCTCTTTAACCTATACATTAATGATTTACCTTATTCTTTTGAAATTATTTTATTGGATCCTTTTGTTTTACCTAATGATACCAAATTAAGCTCTCTTTTATATCCAGATGATTTGATTATACTATCAAGATCAAAGGCAGGACTGCAAAACTGTCTCAATGCTTTGGCCCAGTACTGCAGATCGTGATTGTTAAAGATAAATTAAAAAAACAAAGTTATGATTTTTCAACGACGAGCGAAAAAATATGACTTCATTTTTTGTATAGGCAGCCGGAAAAGATTGACATTGTTCAAAGTTATATGTACCTGGGAAGTCAAATTTTTTCAACTGGGAACTTCACGTTTTCACTTCGAACACTTAAGAGAAAAGGCTGTTCATACTCTGTTTAGCTTAAGACGACGCAGTTTGAAACTATCTCTTGCTTGCAAAATTTTGGACACAATGACTTTACCTATTCTAACTTACTGACAATCAGACTTCAAGTATTGGGACACTTCACCGATTGAAAAAAGTCACTAACATTTTTGTCAACATTATTTGCAAGTGAATAACATGGCTTTGATTTGCCTGCCAGGTGGATCTTGGCCGATATCACCTTATCTTTGCGGATACAAATAAAAGAATTCTTTAAAAGTACATTACCCATCCCCAAAACAAGGAACAAAGCTCTTTAGTCATACAATAATTAGCGACGTCCATTGACCTTCAAAGTAATGGTGAAAGTAGTTTTTCATAACAATCTTATAAAGATGTTCAATTATCACAATATTCCTTTGAACAAAAACTTCGGAAAGAGTTTCAAAGTGAACGTAGTCTGAGTCAATCAGGTTTTTTCTTTTTATTCTTTTTCATCAGACAACCTCATGCGTCAAAGAATAGACGGAGAACTGGAACAACTGAGAAGCAATGTGCATAGAATCCTTTCCGAACAGCAACGAGAATTCGCTCAAGCTTTTGGTCTTCACGATGAACATTCATCTTCGGAGGTAAGTCACATCTTAATTCCTATCTACCCTGTTAAGTCCAGTGGGTTCCAATAACTTTGTATTTTGCGGTGACCCACCCTGCGAGCAGAACCTCTTTCATTTCTTTGTCCTTTATCTTTTATTATATGGAAATGTGCCGTAAGAAAAGGCTCTGCTTTCAGTTGGGTTGCGGAGAACACTCGATTTCCTTTTTTTTTTTACCTACTTGAGGAGATAACATTGTAAAGTTAAAACGCTTCTCGGTTGTCTCAATCAATGTCATTGTGTATTTTGAACTGGTTATTGTTAACAGGGTACCGACGGTGGCAAACTAGTAATAACGTGCTATTCCGAGACACGGCGTGACTATTTGATAATTAAATTAGTAACTGTTTATGGATGATATGAAAATTGCCTCTTGAATGAAACAAAATCATTCCTCTTCCAATTTTTTCATAAGTTAATAACATTAGTTCATTTTTCTCCAGCAGGAAAAGAGCCAGCATATTTTCCTTTGTAAGTTTTTGGGAAAACAAGGGTATCATGTTACAAACTTTGCGAAGAAAACAAAAGTATCAAGTTACAAATGTTGGCGTTATCACGTTTGCTAGTTCAACGTATCAATGAATTAAAAATAAACGAAATTCAACGTAAAACACCACAGTAAAATTTAAAACCTTCTTGTCAAACAGAAATTGTAAGTCCTT
>CM042749.1:6201944-6213110 GCA_022496165.2 Catalaphyllia jardinei
ATTTTGGAATAAGGTGTATGTATAGACCGGCTAAAACTGGTGATCTCTCATTTCGTATCTCTTACTCCATATGAGTAATTGTCCTCAAGGAGGGGGGAACCTGGGGTGCTTACCATTTGTCAGAATAAACCGCTTGGGACGAGCGTTGAATAATGGTAAGGGTTTTTCCAAAGTCAGCAAACCAACTGAACAAAATGGTGCTTACCATTTGCAACTCTGTTTCCCGTAATTGTTTTCAGCTGATGAGAGACTGGAAACTGGAAAGTTTAGCAAATGGTAAGGAAATTTCCGCTGTTCTATTCCGAAGGTACTCCACAATTTCCGAACTGAATTTCCAGAAAATGACCTTACCATTTGACTTCAAACTGAAATTTCTGGATTTTCTGGCCAAATGGTAAGCACCCCTGGACAATAGCATCCCGGGGTAGTCACACGATAAAATCAATAATCAATAATATTCGATAAAAATCGATAAAACCTAGTCAATGATGTCGAAGATCGATTAAAAAATTGATAACAGGATTCATTGTGGTTAATTGCATATTGATGATTATCGATTTTTCACTCAACGCTATTGATTTTATTGACATATATCATATTTATCATTATTTTAGCTTATCTTGCAATTTATTGAAACAAAACTAACAAAATATACAAACAAGCTCGCAAAAACCACCAATAACAACTTCCTTGAACATTTACTAATAAAATTTGCTATGACTTTTCTTTAGTCTCAAAAAACGATATTTTAATACTGAGTGATTCAATGTACAGAGAACGGTATGGATACTACCATTAATGACATTTGCTATCATCCCATACATACACTGGAATCAAATTTAAAAAAAAAGACTTAAACTCCAAGGGAAACAAGAATTGGTTTAAAAAATGGGGTAGTTCAAGAAATCAGGGATAAAGAAATGTTGGACTGGGATGAGTAAAACCCTTTTTGGTTCTAAGAATCTGGAACTTCGAATTTGAATCCCAATTCTGCTTTTGTTTTTAACACTAATTGAATTTGAGTGAAACTACAGGTACCTAAATGAACTTGGCACGCCTTTCAATTGTGTTGCTTGAACCAACCAGGTTTCATTGTTCTTTGTAGTTTCCAGAATGCAGCTTAGTGAAATGTTTTTTTCCGGAAAAACCGTTTATTAACAACTTTTAAATAGTTGTATAAACCAGTAAAAAAATGATGTTACTTTGCACCAAGATGATATAAAAAGTATAGTGATAGGACAAAACGATGGATCAGTGAAAGAAATCAGAAGTGTGCATCTACAAAATCCACAATTAAAAAGTCACAATCAAACAAGGTGTTGATGGATACAGTTTTTTTAAAGCATAAACTAATGAACAAAGTCTTGATAAATCTGACATTTGAGTATTTAGTTCTATTATCGAATGAGCCATATCATCGATAACACTTGAATTCAATTTATCGATTATTATTAAGTTATTGAGTGATTGTCTGATAACAACTTTTATCAAGTGACTACCCCAGGGTAACATGTTTTGAAACTTGTGGGATAGATGCAACAACAACAACAATATTATTATTCTTTATTTAAACACCTAGCTAAAAATGTAAAAAAAAAGACTGCGAATCATAAGTGAATAAAGATAGTGAATTTTAAGGTTGGTAATGAAACATGAAAACTGATCAACATGACACAAGCATGGAACAACTATGATGACAAATAATTATATAGATTGCATATTTATTCACAACCACATCTAATCGTACACTTCAAAAGATCCCTTCCATTAAGTAGTGACTGCTTGCTCTAACTAGCAATGCAACAAACAAACAACAACCACAGATGAACTACCATTCCCAGATTATGATATTTAACTCTTAATTTTTTTTATTTCTCAGTTAAATTTTCATTTTACATGAAATGAAATAATAAATAAATAAAATGTATTATTATTTTACAGCGTCAAAACTAACTAGCCATGTCACCCAAACAAGGGCTTCTCTTTCTTCAAAGCCTCCAAATGTTCTTATTTACACTGGAACAAAAGACAGTGACAACAAGAAGTTCAATGTTGTGAAGCAGGCATTAGTGCAAGTTCTAAATTTGCATAGTTATGTAATCTACAGACTTTATGAACAGCAGGTCACTTCTCATCCTTGGATTGAGAATACAGCTCTCCTAGTTCTAGGGAACAATGATCCTATATCATCAAAAGTTCAGCAAACATTTGTTGAGTACCTTAGAGGTGGAGGTCAGATTTTTGGTCTCTGTAGTCCATTTACATGTCAAGTGATCAAGAAGCCATGGTATGAACAGTTTAAGCCATTTATTGCTTCTGTTAATGTGAATTGCCAAGCCCTACCTTATGGAAAGTCACAAAAATTCTTGGCACTTTGTGAACCCTATTATTTTGAAGGTAACTGATATTAAGTATAGACTAAATATCATTTAGTGTAATGTGTAGAATACATGTATGATATGGTCGGGAATTCTGAAGAAGGATCCTGATTTTACCATTAGAATTACTGAGTCAACCTTCCTTGTCAGGACAAAACAACAACAGAAACAGCAAAAATGGTCACAGACATTCACGGCTTTCAAACAGTACATAGAATCTTTCACCCTTTTTTACATAGTTGTGATAGGCATAAAAGGCAAATCAGTGACTTAATATTCCTATCAAAGCTCTAGCACAATCGTTCTTGAGGAGAGATAAATTTCTTAATGTACGTAGCCAGTGTAATCTCACCACCCATTTTAAGTCTCTTTTTGATAGTCAAGTCATGATTGAAACTCACAACATGCTCCCATTTGTAGCAGGCATCCAATGGAAACATGAATTATACTTCTATCAACAGTACCAAGGTACAGGTTCTATGTCGGAATGTGATGATCTCTTATATCTACCTCCTAAAGTAGTAAAACCTTTCACTAGCTAAAAAATGGTTGAATGTGACCCTTTAGTTTCATTTTTGGTTGTTAACAGGAGCTAAAACAACAGTTGTTGGCGAAGAAGAATCATCAAAGAGACCTATAATTATTCAGATCTCTGAAGGTCTTGGAAGAGCCGTGTTTAGTCTTGCTCATTTAGAGTTATTCACAGACAACATAAGAATGCATGACGAAGAATTTGATGCACAAACCTTGGATCTTTTGAGACAATCAGCTGATGCCAGGATAAGCTCATTATCTCAGATCTTGCAACTCTTAGGAATGAACTGTCTGCCACGTGAAGTTCCAGAACTGACGCCAATTTTTCTTCTTTCAAACCAATCAGTAAGTACCTACTGATTGAACCCTTGCACTTCTAAATTTAATGCTATTGTCAGGAAGGTATGGTTTCGGAGTTTACATGATATGTGGATGTAATCCAAGGGCGTTGACAAGCATTCAAAATTGAAAGTTGCTCCTTTTTTCAATTTTACATGAGGGCCCAACATAGGTTGAGAGTAAAAATGGAGGCCTGATACAGGATGACAGGAATTTTGATGGGGAGATGCATGATAAAAATATTTCAGTGGGAGCAAGATTTGCTCATTTTGATGGACATGATGCTGGATAGTTTTAAAATCGATGGTGGGATGTGGGATGAAAAGCAGAAAATCAAAATATTGTAACAGTTACAGATGTTACGTGGAGAACTGCAAATCTCACCAATTGGAACCGCATTAACATACTGGGTGGGTTAGTATTCCAGGATTGAGCAAAAAATAGTGGTAGGATGCAGAATTAAAAAATGTTGGACCATCTTACATGTACCGCCGGGTTCTCTCACAGAAAATTGTTTATCAATATTACAAGTCAACATTTATGTGTACTACAAAAATTTAAGGGTTTAGTTTGTGTTTTCAATTGTATTATTATTTTTACAGACTATATGTAGGTGTATACAGATCTTTACTGACACTGATGTTGAGAAATTACAGCATTCGCAAACTTGGTCTTGGGTTTTTTGATAAGTACTGATAAGGTACCATTGCGATTGGTATTTGTTGACTCCTAACAGCAAGATGCTCAGACAGGAGGGTCTTTTCAATTATTCCTTTCAAGTTAAAGTCGATCTGGCTGGGTGTTTTAAGCTACTGTATTTCCATAATGATATTATAGTGACCTGTCTTGAAGGTAAAGTTTAAACTACATGCAGTAACTGTGAAACTATCACTTGTGCTTTCTCAAGGATAAAGAGAAGTTATTTAACTCTCTGAGAACATCACTGGATGAAGATATTTGTCCTGGAAAGGATCTTTCTTTGCATTTTGTGCCGAATGGAGAGACTATTCCAAAGGCCACGGAAAAGACATTGCCAGTTGTTACAAGGGAAGACAACATCAAAACAGTGTCATTTGACTGGAAGAAATACCAGGAAAACTTGCTAACCAAATTATTGGGTCATATGGTATTTTACAGTGATGTGATTACATCAACTCAAACAGTGTTTGATGGGTTAGTATTTTTTTATTTTTTTCAAAATCAGTAATCAGGCAAAGAAAATGGGTAATATTGTAAGTTAACAACAATTTATGAATCATTAATGTCATAGTGGTCGGTCATCTTAGCCAGGATTGAGATTGGCAGTGGAAGTTACAGATTATGTTCTTTAAGTAGTCAATAGGCCTTGCACAAGTCTCAAAAGCTCGACTTTTGTTAATCCAGTCTAAACTATAATTTATGCAAAAATTCTGATTATAAGCCCCAGGCCCTTAGCTTGGACAACTTCATGACAGTTTTGTGTGGGCATATGGGTGAGGGGTGGGATTATATTCAGGATTATGAGCAGCATAAAGAATATTTTGAAATGAGGTGATGAAACCAACATCCAGCAGTATAAAAAGACGACTGTTGAACAGAGTTCATTATCTGGAGATTCCTCATTGTGCCAAATACTGGAGGTAAGAAAAAAACCCTTCAGACTTTTGATAAAGTTGCAAACCTGTTTAAGAGATATTCTGCATGTCAGTTTTTAATAAATTTTACAAGTACACTTAAAACACCAAGCAGTTTCCGTTATGATGTTTGACAAGATAGTAACTAAATATATTTATTGTTCCACACACTACTGGCTACAGTGAAGCAAGAAAAGGTAGAGGAGTTCTGATATCCAAGGAGCTTATAACAAATAGAACATTACTGCAGTTTATGGTAATTGATAGGCCTGTAACTGGGAAGGCTTATAATCAGGTTGATAATTAGAATTTTACAGTAATGTTGTGGAATTTCATGGTAGAGAAGGAGTTTCATTTAATGTTTTCAGCCGAGGGTCAACACACAACTGGTTTTCACAGACAGGCAAAACTTTCTGAACTAAACTTCTTTCTAAGAAAAACTTTCATCCAGCTGGTCAGACCAGGAAAGTCAACGCTATCTGCACAGCTGGTCAATTTGTTTGGTGCCAGGCCTTAATTAAACCATATTGATAATAAAAGCAATTTTTAATGGCTACTTACAGTATACATAGGGATGTTTACATGATACATTTAATAACTCCATATACCATTTTAATTAATTAATCTTATTCCAGGAATTACACATTTACAAGAAATATCCCAGAAGATTTGGGTGTTGTAGTTGTTGCTGCGCAGCAAATGAAAGGTCAAGGTAGGTAGGGTAGTTAGATTTTCAGTTTTATGTGACAACAAATTTGTTAAAGGTTTACATTTAAATTAATTTGCAATAATTTATTAAATTGTAGGTCGAAGTGGAAATATGTGGCTGTCTCCTGCTGGGTGCATGATGTTATCTCTTCATGTGAGAATTCCATTTGCTTCCAATGTTGGTCAGCGACCACCATTCTTACAGCACATTGCCTCATTGGCAGCTGTGGAGGCAGTCAGATCCCAGCCAGGATATGAAGTAATAATTTTAAATCTATTGTAATTATGACAGTCCAGCCTCCCATAAGCGACCACCCAAAATGTCAAGACTAGGTGGTCACTTATGGGAAGTGGTCGCTTTACGAGAGCTTAGACCATGTTGGGTCAAGTTTTTGTCTCATTGGCATTTGGTATTCCTGTGACAAGTCCATTTTGAGAAAAATTCCACTACTTCCCATCGAGAAGTTTCAGTCTCTTGTTCTACTTAGGAATGTGAAAATGTTATAACACAATCTTAAAAGTGGTTGCGGTTGCTTACAAGAGGTAGTCACTAACAAGAGGTTCCATATATATATATATACAGTGATCTGACTGGGAAACCTTTGGTATTGTGAAAAACTGGTCTCCGAGGAGAGGTGGTCGCTTACGAGAGGGGTTGCAACCAGAGGTTCGACTGTATATGAAGTGCTAATAACGATTAAACCCTACTTTTCGTGGTTAGGATGTTATAATCCATTGCAAAAATGCTAGGCCTAGATACAAATATCGCAAAAAAATGTTCTAAATTTCTTTCTAGAAATTCTCATAAAATTCCTAAATTTCTTAAAAAAATTTCAAAATTTCTCAGAAATATCATTTTTTTCTAATGTTAATTTGACCCATTTTTGGCTTTATACCAATTAAAGAAATGAAAAAAATATATACATTATTATTTTAATAGCAAAAGATGTATATTGCAGGGCTAGTTTATTTTAAGGTATAGTAAGTAAATAAAAACATCAAGGCAACTTGATTTCATCAATTTCTGTTTATTAATTAAATATTGCAATTTGCCATAAGTGCTTTGCCAGAACACGGATCCCAGAACACAGCAATAAACAGTTAAAGAGTTTATTGAATTACAACATCTTAAAAGACTGTTATGTATTTCAAACAACAACTTTTCAAACAGTTTTGCGTGCAACTAGGCATGTTGTTAATAACATAATAATGGTCTAAATCACTTGCAACAGGCGGTCGTAGGCGCGACAAAACTGAAACAACCTCATCTTCTCTTCCTCTTTGTTCCTGTTCACTTGCCTGCTCAATTTCCACTTCGATAACTTCTGCCATGTTGACTGATTAATTAGGTACTTTGTAAATGGTGCATCTTTTTGTACTGCAGAATAAATCTGCTGAATTGGTAGTATCGCTGGTTTGTAAAAGGAAAAGGGACCATTTTAAACCTGCCTAAAATCTGAACTATAGCTTGTGCAGACAGGGAAACACGAAAACAACTCGTAAAATTTAATATGAACCTTTTTTTTTGTTCTTATGAAATATCTCTTTTGTGATAATTGCTCTAAATATCACATTTTTTTCTAAATTTCTCAACATTTTCTAAATTTCTCAGAAACTTCTAAATATCTCAAAAAATATTGCGATATTTGTATCTAGGCTTAATAAATGCTGTCACAGTTATGTGTACCTTTTAACATTATTCAAAAGCAGTTTCCACCAAGAGTCTAGATAAGACTAAGAGTAACAAATTTGGGTCAGTAGAATTACAAGGGAGAATTGCCAGTAAACCTTTAGATCCCAAGCCTTTGGGTAAAATTAATCTGATATTATTTATTCCACTACCAGTATTTTCTGTCAGTGTTAAATAAATCCCATGATAATTTTGTGAGTTAGATCTCATCAAAATTAGCATTACTTTGTGTGGTTGTGTCTGGTTGTTTTTTAATTTTAATACCAAAATAATGTTATTAGCTTTGTAACTATCAATAATACAACTTACAACAGAAAAAAAACAGATTGTTTTTCCTGTGAAAACTATAGATCATTTGAACGGATTGTTTTAGGATATTGATGTGTGTCTCAAGTGGCCAAATGACATATATTTTGGCCAGAAGATAAAGATTGGAGGTGTTATTGTAACCTCGTCAGCCACAAGTGGCACCCTTAGTGCAGTCATAGGCAAGTATTTGTGTCAACATACAAGTTTTTCTTTCAGTGTGAAGCTTGATATGATAAATAATTTGTATTTTACTAAAAAAACTCACAACAATGTAAACTTAATAAATTTATAATATTAATAACCCTATTATTTACTTTTGGCACGAAGTTAGAAGTGTTCAATATATGATGTATAAATTACATGTAATATTTAACAATTAGACTACGAGCCTGAGTTTTCTACGAGCAGATAGTCAATGAGGCACAGCTGAGTTGACTATCGCTCGTAGAAAACGAGGGCGAGTAGTCTAATTGTTTTAGTATAAATTTACTGTAGTCTCATTGCATAAAAAGAAAAAAATGTGAATTAATGCATAGAAAAGAACTTTTTTTATTATGTTACATCAGGTTCAAACGTGATGCACGATGTGCACTGATGCGTAACTGTTGACTATCAGCAGTTATAGTTCACCACTAAATTTTCCTTTGCCATCATTGGTCAGAACTGATCATGTGGTACAATCTCGCACGGGCACTATCTGTCAATAGAATACCCTCAGACTATAGTGCCCGCTTAGCGGAAGTGGTTCATGAAAGGCAGTTTTCTCGTACAGTTTTTTTCGATAAGATGAAAAGAACTTATCGTCCCATGTCAATTTTAGTTAGAAGAGAGCAAGGGAAGTATTTTTTTAGGCTGAAAACTGCAGTAAACTATGGTACAGTAAAATGTCAAGCAGGTGCAAAGGTTTCAAGATTCGAGGTTTCCTCTTTAGGTTTCTTCTTTAATTAGAAGTCAACAGTTGACATATAAAATTGTTTATACATGTATAGATGTAATATAATTATATCATCTGAAGAGGATACAATAGAAAATACGAAACACCTAAGCTCCGCATAGCGGTTGGAAATTTTGATAAATAAATTCTTGTCGTTTGCAGTTTTGAGGCATGCCGCTACCGAAAAATTTAGTGGTGAAGAATAAAGACAATGAAGTGTTTATGTCTCGGAACTATCCTTCTGATAGTTGCCCCTTGGAAATTTGATGTTCTTAAAACTATTTGTTTTAAGAACATCAAATTTCAGCCAATAGTTCCTCAACAGAAACACTCTATTGTTTAAATAGAAAACGGTAATATAGCCAATCAAATTCACGGATTCACAATAGGCTACACTAAATTTATACTAAAAAAAGTTAGCATTTATTATAATTCTAATTTCATGTAATTGATTCCTGGAGTATCTTATCTGTATTGCTGTAATGGTGGAGCTGAGGGAGTGCAGTGATGCTAAATTTCCAGATCTGAAGTTGCATTAATGTTAGTGTATACCTTCAGATTGGTACTTTTCTTCACATTTGGATTTTTGGTCAAATTAATGGCTGAAGAGTAATCTCTAATTTCTGAAAAAAATGAAAAAAGAACTAATTATTGGCAGAGAAATGAAGGTTTTGTGTTATGGCTGGAAGTAAAAGTTCCCCCTTGATTGACAGCCCTATAATGTATATGTAAGTAACCATGGCAACTTTTGCAGATACCATGAATTGGCTTGCTACTTGGTTGACCATCATTGCTAATCCGAGCATTTTTTGTATTAGGTGTAATTCTGTTAAGTTATAAGCAAACATGGACCACAAAAAACTCTGTCAACCAATTTGAAAAAGTGAAAACAGCGAAGAACAAAGTAATGAGAATACATCTCAGAGTCAAGAAGTGAACTGTTAGCCTCATGGATGAAGCTATAGCTATCATATTAAGCGGGCAAAAAGATCGCACGAGTCAATAGAAGAGAAAGGTTCTGTAAAAATTTGGGTTTTGACAGCGATAACAGTTGTTTACAATGACTCTTTTGTTGAGACGGATACCAATGAATCATCGGACTCACTGAGATCCATTAGAATATTATCCATGCACATTTACTCTGCTTCTTTTGTTTGTTTTCTTCACCCAGCCGCTGTAGTGTTCATATCCTTTTTTGTCGTCCCGGTTTTACCAGACCAGCTTCAAGAAAGACCAAGCTACATATATTTAAAATTATCTCTCCACTTTGAGTGCATTGTGAAACACAAGGTGCTGATTGGCTTAGTGACCTGAGAACCTAGTTAAAGGTGTTTCTGGGCAGAGTTTGTTTGCAAAGCAAGTGATTTTTCTTGAGCACTGTTTTGTCAAATAATGTTTTTTTGCTTGAAGCTGACACTTTAAAGAGTTACAACTCAAAGGGAATTTCTTTGACTGCCCATAAGTTTGGAGATTAGGTAGATTAACATATTAAAAAAACAAAGCTGTGTCTGGGAATTGTTTATTTTGAAATATTTTTTCTATGAGAGAAAATTTCGTACAATCACACTTCACATTTTTTCATCCTATTTTAAAATTGTTCTGTAACTTTTTATGGCAGTTGAATATGGCAAAATGAAGACACTGTTTTTAACGCTTTTTGCTCTGAAATTGGCCAAAAAAAAACAAAATTTGCTCTGACTTCTAGCTTCCAAAAGGTGATTTGGGGGGCTGGAATTCAACAATTCATTTTATTTCAAAATTCTTGGTATAGCCAGCTCTATAAGCTTTAGGGGGCTTTCATTTATTAGCGCATGGGGGCGGGGGGGGGATAGGCAAAATTACAGGGGGGTTACGTTGTTTTGGAAAGATATTTAGGGGGGTTGCCACATATTGAAAAGCCTTTTAAGGGGGGGGGGGGGTTGTTTGAAACTTTACATCAGCTAAATCCCACTTCCCTCTACTGACTTCAAAGTTGAATAAAGCAAAGGTTCAATAATTGAACCTTTGCTTTATTCAGACACTATTTTGACTTGTCATATTTGCCTCTACTCATTACTAGTCATTACATGTACAATTGAATTACAAAAATGAAATGACTGGATGCTGGGCACTTGGCAGTTGAGTTGTTTCATGTTAAATATTTAAATTTATACAAACCATAAACAAAGGAAAAGTTATTTGTAGAAAGGATAGGTCCCATTCATGTATTTCCCATGGACGTACCACTGCACTGAAAATTAAAATATTTCCCACTGCAGGGAAATTTGAAGTCCACATATCTTTGAAAGAAGAATGGCAATAAAGACATTGTCTGGAAAAGATTTTCCTGTAAAATATGAGAACTGTTCAAAATATTTTAGCAAAGGAAGATTCTTCATCAATTCTCTTCTCATAAATGAGTCCTATCCTTAGGTTTTCCTATGTTTCTTGTATGATATTAAAGCATTGCTTTATAGATACAATTTAAGTGACAGAATGATACAGTATACTGTGCTTTGTGTGATGATTTGCAAGATGAGTTTCAATTTAAATTTTCCAATAATAGCATTCAATAAAGATAATTATTGTTGAGTTGAAAATGGTTTATAACACCTGAATACAACATTATGAATGCATTGGATTTGGGGGGACTGGGAGAGGGGGGGGGGGGGTGTCAAGAAA
>CM042749.1:6232725-6267938 GCA_022496165.2 Catalaphyllia jardinei
GATATTAATGGCCATCACTCAACTGTGCTTAACGTTACCTGCGAGATACCCCAGAGGTCAGTACTGGACCCCACGTTGTTCGCTCGGTACACTAATGACCTCATAAGCGCTGTCACCTCCGGCTCTATTTTTATGTACGCGGATGACACCACCGTTTATTATATTGGCGACACTGTCGATAACACTGTCACTTCTTTAAGGTGCCCGAACACAGTTTTCGCGCGCGCTTTTGCTGATGCAATTTATCGCGTGCACAAGGATTTAAAAAAAAAAAAACAAACATGCCGTCAATAGAGCGATCATTTTATTTACTCAACACCCGCGCTATCTGTGCTATTTTTCTCTCTAATTGAACGCAGTGTATTGATGGCTTTAGTCAAAATTTTATTAGAACAGTGTTAACAGAAGGGATTTAATGTCAATTTGTAGTGTGCAAAATATAAAAACAATCTAACGACTGGATTTTTTAAGTAAACAAAAACCATTATTTAAGCCTTGTTTTTAACCAGCTCCGTTGCCATGGCAACAGCACACACTCTAGACAAAATGCGAGAATAAATACTTCTGTAATTAACCTTGACTCTTGCAAAACACTGGCGCCAAAGCATAAATAGTTTTAAAATAATGGTGAATTAGGCATAGGCACTTGAAAACTGTGTTCGGCCACCTTAAATACAGCTTTATCTGAACTGAACAGCTGGTGCCTAGGCCTATAGAAGTCTTTAACCCCTCATTCGGCCAAGTGCGAAGCTATGCTTTTGATGAGAAAACCGCACATCGGGCCGCTAATTCCTGTGGCTATTTGAGAGGAACGGATCGAGTGGGTAAAACATACTCGTCTTTTGGGCATTACTCTCGACGACAGGCTTTCCTGGATACACCATCTCACAGATGTAAAAGAAAAACTTTGTTAACAAACTGAATCTCTTGAAAAAGAGTTCGTTTTTGAGCCGAAATGCCGTTTTATATGGACTGGTCGTTTGGGGCGGCTGTCCCTGAAATACAGACCTTCTACAATCTCTGGAATTACTTCACCGAAGGGCAGCCAGAATAATATATAACTTACCTCACGATATGCATACTGATGAAGTATACCGACACTCGAATTGGAACACTTTGACAATTTTACGTCCGTGAGCACTTTTGTCGGACAAGCCTTCGCATGTTTACAAGCACTTGCAGTCGTCAAGGACTTGCCGTGACTCATGCTCTGCAGAATCTTCCACGTTTCTAGATTCTGCCGCCTCAAGTTTTCAAATAGAGACAAAAGAGGCGCTGTATACCTAAAGGAAAATTTCAACTCTAAACCAACAGCTGAGGCACTTAGATTGGTCTCTTTCTTTCTCATTGTTTTTGTTTGTTTGTTTTGTTGTATACGTTATTCAATTCTTTGATTCTGTTTCAACTACTGTTGGCGCGCGCGCAGCTTTTGTTTCCAATGTATTCCAATACTGAAATTGTTAATAAATTGGCGTAATTCTATAATGTAATCATGTATACAATGAAAGTTGAAATTTACATCCGTCTAACATTTGCAACTGAAGATGACATACGAATGCTGAAACATGTTTGGTAAAAAAAAAATGTTATTTCCTTTTTAGAAATTTACAGTAATTACGGTAATTACAGTAATTACGGTAATTACGGTCTGCTGTCTCTGAGTAAAAACATTTGCTTTTTAAATTAATTTGATCTGTAAAGACAAGGAGAGAAGAGAGAATTGTTGTTCATCTTCCTAAGTGCATTTCCAGATTTTCCTTGTACTTCATTAAACACAAAGGTGTCAATCATTGCCGAAGTGGCTGGTTGCCTTACGTTTTCGCGAGATCCTTTCTCAGGGTGGCCAACAAGTCCCGGTGGTGCTCGAATTTCACTCTGACAAAGAACAACTCCTAAGAGGGTGTAAAGAGCTTGTTACAGAAAACCTTTCGGGATTATTCAGAAATCATGTAATCGCTAATAAGCCTTTGCTTGTGGACTGCACGGAAGACAGTGACTCAGACGAAGAGTATGAATTAGAAACTAACGATGGTGGACAGCAAGACTAAACTCTGTGACAAACAATATTAATGCTGGCTGTAATCTCAGCATCGACAGAAATGTTGTGACTGAGGTCAATGATTCCGCACCAGGGCAGGGAGAAGAGCATAAAAACCATCATAATTGACTAGTACACTACAGATCACTACAGTACGCAGTGCTTACAGTCTGCACGTAACTCTGCCCTCCACAGATAGCACTCCAATATGAATCATACCGGTACCCGCTATTAACTATAATCGCAAGTGGACAAATTAAAAAGAAAAATTACACCATGGCTTTCCTTTTTGTTACTTTCAAGTACCGTACACGAAATCCCCGAAAAATTATTCCTGGGAGGGAAGTCTAAAATCCAAATTCGCGAAAAGTTGTTCCCGAAAAGCTCGAAGAATCTAAAATCCGCGAAATTAAACTCCCGCGAAAATTTTATGCCACACGATATTCCATTGTTAGTAGCTTAGGTATCAAATAAAAATCGAGCCATGCTCAGATTGGTCTTACTAAGGGGTATAGTCCAACTCCCGACTTTTTAATATGGGAGTCGCTCTTGCAGACGGGATTTGTTTCTCTTCGTTTGTCCAGTTTTCTTTCGTTTGGATTTTCCAGTCTTCCTCCTCCATTGACTTGGTGACCTCGCCAATTTTAAAACAAAATGGCGGCAATGGAGGCCCTTGCGAGTGCTTATGGCGATGATAGCGATTCTGAAGAAACTGAAAGCCCAGAAGAGAAAGTTACACCAGATCATACGGCACACCTGAAGTCTGGAGTCTCCATATCACAACTACAATCCAAAATTCAGCTTAAAAGTGCTCCAACAGTCACTGCAAAGGTTGGTCACTATTCCAGTTGCGTTTTAATGCACTGTCAAAATGAATTTGTTTTGCTAAGTTATTAATTTTTGGTAGCCTAAACGATTTTTCCTAGTTTAATTCAATTGTAAGCATGGGCAATAATCAAGGTTTGTAGGAATGCTAGTGTGACCCGATTTGTAATGCTGCATTACACAGCCTTACGGTTAAGTTGTAATGTGCTTCAATTTTCGATGAAAAATTCCCCACCGCCAGGAGGGAAACAGTTACAGTACTTCTGTTTTTGATTCTCGCTTTTCGATGAATACCATTTTTGACAGATCTGCTTTAGAGCCTTAGAGAAGTCCAGACGTTTATAAGCAATACTAATCGCTTTTCGATGGCCACTGTTTAACTGTTTAATTAAGACATTTTTAATTATGTAAATTTATTTGTTGTAACTTTGTGTGTTGTTTGTGTCTTTTTTTTAGCGTGACTATTATATTATTGTAAGCCCCCTTGATAAGCCTAGTTGCTTTTGGGGCAAACAATGAAAAATATGTTTAAATAAAAAAAAAGGTGACCTTATGCCATGATGGAGCTTCCAGGGCTGTAGGTTCACAAGGATATGCTGTACATGTGCAACTGTCATTGGAAATGGCTCATCCTCGATCGGTGTAAGAAGCTGTAACTCTCACCAGTGATGCAAAACAAGGAAAACATAGTAGTCAGCATGATATAATTTAACCCTACCAAAAGCTAAAAAACAAAGAAAAACTTAACAAGTTTTTACTCTGAAGTAAACACTAAGAAATGCTTTGCTTGCACTTGTAAGATCATGGTTAGCTCTTCCATACTTTGTGCAGTTTTTCAGTGCAAGCCTGTTACTGTCTTACAACTTCCATTACTTTTTTGATCCACAGGAGGATGTTGGTGTCATCCGGCAGGTTGATCCCACAACAAAGGAGGTCACTTATAATCCAAGATATGAGGAAATGTTTTCTCCTGAGGTTAAATTTCTTTTTTGTTATTTTTTTCTCCTACGCACCAATATGCATTCACTGATTCCCTTCAATATCACAAATTTTGGGTTTAAAAAATTATAAGAAATGACTGTTTTAGGTACAAAATTTGGTCAAATAAAAAATAATAAAGCACACAAAAAAATATGAACTCAGGAAGATTTAATTGACTTCTGTTTTTTCTACTACTACTGTCTACAGAATGATCAAAGTAAGCTGACAATCATAACATTTCATACTTTTTCAACCTGGCCATCTGTGTATTACAGATCCTTTCCTTGTAAGCTTCGGCTTTGATTTATATATATTATTCACAACTGATGAACTATCAATGAAATAACAAAAAAAATATATTTTATTAACTATTTGAATCTTACCAACAGGTTGGACCATCAAATCCCTTTAAAACAAAACAACAGAAAGCATCAAAAAATACACTAGCTGGTAATAAGTTATTTATAAATGTGTTTTGGCTTGGTATTGTAAAGGTAACAACATGCGTTAATATTAACTTCAGGAATTGAAGGAAAACAACAGTTTTATTTCCCTCATAGAAAACCAAATGTTTTTCTTTAATTCCTGAATTGGAAGACAAGATAATAGGATTTCATAGTGTAATATTATTTGTTTGTTTTAATAATGATGAGCCTGAGGAGATCCAGTTGTGGATCCAGGGATTTTCAAAGGCAGGGGGGGGGCCCCCCCCGCGGGAGGGAGATGGGTTGGCTGGTACCTTAGGGTTGCAGATTCCATGAGGCATTCCTGCAAAATGTTGCAATTTGAGAATTGGCCACCTAGTTGCCCAGTCAATCCATCTGGCTGAATCTGTCTGTGAGGTGATCACAAGAATGCAGCAAAAGTAATTTAGGGGAAAGAGAGTAACCTGGGAAAACAGACTTTTCTCTTTGGCTAGCTAGCAGAATATTACTGGATGTGTGGGCAGAATTAAGTCTCACAATTAGTATTTCTAATTAGAAACAGTCCCAAGAAAATACATGTGCTAATTGGTTAAAAATTGAGTTTCCATACCTTGGAGACACTGAACTAGCATGCTCTGTTGACGTAATGATGGCACGAGCGAAGAGAATTTTCATTTTGAAAATCACAGTTAACAAGTTGTTTTCCTTTATCTCATCATGGTGTTTTCTAAAAGAGTTAGAAAACGTGTACTCCTTGTTTCTATCGAGTATTAGTATAAATCTACTAGCATTCTATCACGAATGGCGTTCTCTGATTGGCTACGCTACTCGCGTTCTTTTCTGTGATAGATAGTGAGTAGTGTAACATCATGTGCTGGAGGCCGCTTTGTGTTTTTGAAGTGTCTGTAAAGAGGATTTAGAGTAAATTTTGAACGACTAGTAGATTTATACTAAAACAATTAGATTATTCGCTCTCGATTTCTATGCATGATAGTTGACTCGGGCTGTGCCCTCGTCAACTATCACACGATAGAAATCTTTAGCTCATAATCTAATTGTTAAATAGAAACACTCGTAAAAGTTTGGGAGAACTTGAAAAAGCTGTGGAAACACTTGCCTGCAGCTTGTGTTCCCACAGCATTTCTCATCCTCCCAAACTTCCACTTGTGTTTCTATAACTCAATAGAGAAATGGCACATATTTTCTATTTCTTAATTAATACACTTATAGTAGACACAGTACATTGATTTGTGTAAAATACTTATTTTGGTTTCAGGGTATGTTGAGCCTGCTCATATGAGTGACTTTACTTTTGAAACCCAAAGAAGAACTTTTACAAGTTATGGTAAGAGGAAATTCTTAACTTCAGACTTCTGTTAACTAATTATGATTTGCTATTAATTTAATGTGGCTAAATGTAACTTAGGTAAAGTTTGACTTTCAAAGTAGCCATGCTCTAGGAGGTCTCATATAGGATTTTTCAGGGCTTACCTGTTTTGCTTGCCTGCTGCATAACAATGTCCAGTTTGCTTCAAGTGCCATTCGTGCTTGTAGTATGCTTTTATTCCCTCACCTCCCTCCCGTTCGCTGGTGATGTTAAGTATATGGGGCGGTGAGTATCTCCACTGATTCTGTCAGTGTGATGGTGCCTGGTTGTTGCCAATCTTAGGGTTACCATGGATACCTGCATGTCCTGCTTGAGGCTATTATCTTGCACAACTCCACCATCCCTTTAATAGGCACCTTTCCGAAGCCCGTCAATTGGCAACAAGTCTTGGCTTGTTAATAGTAAGACCAAATTCAGCCTAAAACAATAGATCTCTATTTCTGTCTCAGTTTTTCCTAAAACAACAGACCTCCGCTTGAGGCTCTGGGGAATAACTGCAGAGTTTGTGGGGTTTATTCCCCAGAGCCTTGCTCAGGTCTATTGTTTTAGTCTGAATTTTAATATATCAAAATTGGTCTGTAAGTTATGCTATGGCACACAAGTAGTAAGGCAATACTCTCTTTAGACCTGTTTGTCTGTTTGTTGTAAATTTTCTCCCACTGTTTAGCACAGTGACACAGAGATCTATGCATGGATTTACTCTAGGAGGCCTCACTTTATGTACTATATTTTCAGTAACAGTTTGTTCAATTTTTTTTTTGCGTTTGTTCCGTCAGGATATGCCTTAGATCCAAGTGTTCAAGGGATAGACAGTCCCAGTGGTGACAGGTTTGATTTTATACGTAGACTGTGATTACATTGTCATTATAAAATGTTAATCAAAGAGTTATGTATCCTATGATTGGTCAGTCTGAGCTCATTACATCTCAGTAAGCATGTTGTACTTATAATGCTTGAAACCCAAGTAACAATTTAAGCATCCACATTTTCATGAACATTTAAAGACTTGTTCCATAAACCTTGTTAATCTATATGGGGGATGGAGATTATTTTAGGAACACAAGTGAGTTGAGTCATATTTACTTTTTGAGAGCTTAATGTTCTCACTTAAATAACATTTGTGTTGAAAAAATGGTGTGTTCTATTTGATGAGTAAATATTTTTTTCTGTTTGAAAAAGGCTTGTTGGTGATAAAGAAAAAGCAGACGAAAGGAAAGGTGCCAATAATTTAAATGTGGTTAGATGGAAAATGGTTTCAACTTTTGTTTTTGTGTACAGTGTTTTAAGTGTGGATCACTAGTGAAGAATATATTTGCACCAAAAATGAATTTTTAGTCAAGCTGAAGTTTTTGCTTGCAATTTAGCCTGTGAGCAGACTCACCTTTGAGTCACGTGCACAAGCGGCGAAGAGCAGAGCAATCTGGCAGAAAGGAGTCTGCTGAAGAGGTGCTCTTGTGCTTGTGCTCCAGTGTAAGCATGCTCAAAGACTATGTGCAATCTAAATCTTGAAAAAGCCAAAAAACTACTTTCTGAATTTCAGATGATTAATAATTTAAATTAAAGTGAATTAGGTTATGTCACTATAAAAAGTGAATCTGATTAAAATGCAGAGATCTTTGCCCAGTTCAGTGATGTCCATTTAATGTTTGTTTCAAACTTTAGACAATGTATACTTGTCTAGGGTCTCTACTTTGAAAGAGAAGAAAAATTAAACTTTTTTTCAGACGTGGATGAAAAATTAAATGTTATTCTAATTTCTGACTGTTCATTAAACGAGTTGTTGAATCAAGCAATATTCCTTATCTGATGATTAGCTGTATTCTCATTTCATGTCTCTTTAATAATCTATTGGTATTAGAAGGAGAAGTCGATTGTGCTTTGTACCTAGGTGTCACTATATTTGAGGTAGCAGAAGCCCGAGCAGGCGACAAGAGAAAACGAGAAAAACCTGGTGACCCAGGAGATATTGAAGGATACAAAGGTGAAGTCAATAAAGAAACAAAAATGCACTGGTAATCTATATTTCTGTTAGTGGCACAATCTACTCGGAAAAAAAACTCTTTGTATTTCAGTCATGAGTCAAACTGATGATCTTTGTGCATGGATCAGGTGCCGGAAAGGGGGGGGGGCTTATCTGAAATTTTGAATTAAACCCCAAGAGGAGACCAATCATGGCGTGGCCCAGGATTTTTTGACCCCTAAAAAGAGACCATATTCAAAACATATTAAATAATATTTAAATATTTCTTCATGTGAAGCCCTAAACAAAATCTTCATCCCTACATATGGGCTATATATAATGGCATTTTCCCCAGAATACTCTAAGTGAGACCAAAATCTGAAATTGACATCTTTAAGTGAGATGACAAGCATCTCCACCCCCTTTCATATGCAAGTCTCTCCCCCTGCCCTAGGGTCAGATGGTCCAGCACTGAGCTACAGAAGACTTACAGGACTATACAGCTAGGTTCAAATGTGCCTAACATTCCATATAAATTGCTAGGATTACATGTAGTTCAGGGGTTTCACTAAGGGCTGGGCATCAGACAAATTGATTGGCCATGCCTGCTTGGTTTGAAAAGCTAGAGGAAAATTTTTCTTAATATAAAGAAATTCAGTTCAAAATGTTCTTCCTGCCTCTATGATAACCAGTTACCCCCCTGTTGTGTTAAACTTAATGAAACCCCTGATTAGTTGATAAGTAAGTAAGTATGTTTGGAAATATAGGATGGCTTGCGATATGCTAAGACATTGGTTATTACAGTTTTTTATCAGTTTTGACAACTTTTAGACCCCTTCCTGCTGGTTCAAAAACATTTGCCAGTCAGAGAGGCAAGAACTTCTCAGCTTACAGCATGTAGATGTTTTGTTTTCTACGATATAACAATGTGTGTTATTAAAGCCATATGGAACATTTTGTCCTCGCATCTATCTCAACCCAGCTACTATTGTCTACTTTTAGGTCCATGGGCCACATATGTCGATGAAGCGAAAGTGGCTAAACCGTCTGAGGTAAGATGAGTGGGAAAATTGATACCTTACATATAAAATTACCATCTAATATCAATTCTTAGACTTGACACTTTGTTTGAAATTGATTCTGAAGGAACAAGCAGCTAAACTGGAAGAGTTTGAGATGACAAAACAAAAGAGAAGTAAGAAAGAGGAACAGAGTGTTGAAGAAAAGACCACTTTACATGGTAAGAGAACAGAAACTTTGATTGTTTACAAGTAATAATTTCTGATAATGAAAGGTTTCGTAATTATAAGTACTTTAGAATGAAAATTAGCAATATGAAAAGAGAACGACATTTAGACGTTATTATCTTTTCATATCGCTAATTGGTTATTTTACCCCCAAATTCTGGAAATTTTTGTCAGAATGTAAATGGTGAGACAAGTTTGGCTTTTCCCAGCTGGGAAATTTTCAAAATTAAGAGAATGTCTTGAAAGGTAGTCCATTTTCCAACCAAACTTTCTGCATGGAAAATGTCCCTACCATTTGCAATTCTTCGTCACCATCTTGGGATTATAAACAGTTCAAACTCGGGAAACTGGGATTTTTTGAGTGAATGGTAAAGGGCCAATCCTAACGAAATTTACCATCAAGCCATGCAATGCAGTCTTTGAGTAAATGGTAAACAACTCTTGACTCCATGTGTATATGTACTGTCATGAAACAGGAACACTACATGTAGTTTTCAGTGGTAACATGAGAAAATTCCCCCCCCCCCACATCTCTGTGTATTTGCTGTCTATCTCTAACTAGTTTTGATACAAGTTTTTTCCTCTTTCTGTAATCCTTCTAGTTCAAGATTCAGCAGATTATCAAGGTCGATCTTACCTTCACATTCCGAAAGATATTGATATCAAACTGGACACTGACCAGCCACCAGAACGATGTTACTTGCCAAAGAAACATATTCACACTTGGTGAGTAAAAGATGTGTATGTCAGTGTCCTATTTCATAGCTGCTTGTAACCAATCTCATTATGATACTGACTGAGTCTTTTCTAAGGTTTAAAAAGTTACATTAAAACCAGGTCCCTGTAAACACTGGCAGATAAACCGTACCTTTTTACTCAAAATTTTCCCTAAAAATTGGGGATGCAGCTTACCTGCGAGAACATCTGGACAACATGCCATACATTTGCCTAAATTAACATTTTTCATGGAAAATTTATGTGTGTTTACAGTATACTATTTTGGCATAATGTGAACTTAAGTTTTTAGTTTATCGTATATATTTGCCAGAGAGCATTATTTATTTAGTTATATTTTTAGAGCAATATCTAACTTTACTCAAAAATCGATCACTATTTTTTAATCTTTTTAATATGTGACTTGTTTCACAAGCTGTGTTATAAATTAGTATTAGAATTTATAATCTTGTGCCATTTAATATGTTAGGACTGGCCACACAAAGGGTGTTTCATCAATCAGATTCTTTCCAACATCAGCCCATCTGTTGTTGTCTTGTAGTATGGACTGCAAGATCAAGGTAAACATTAACCTCGAGAGATATATTTTGTTCTAAAGATGGCTACAATTGTAGCCCAGTTGAAGCCGCCATGCATTAGACTGCTCACACCAGTTGTTCAATGTGTAAAATTGACTACTAGAAAGCTCATTAGGACCACTAGGGTGTGTGGGGCAGATTACACCATTCTCTTAGTCTGTGCAATCACTTTGCATGCTTAACTCGCGACTCTTGACTCATTCATTTTTTACAGTGAGACAATACCTAGTCTGGGAAAAGTCAAATATCAGATTAGCTCTACTTAGTTCTTTCTTAGTTTTCTCATAGCATTGCTCCAGTCTACAGTAAACGTATTTTAAACTTAATTTTGGCTTTGTCTGTTAACACTGATTCCATATGAAATTGTTTTATAAATTCGAAGTAATGCATATAATGGTAATGTTATTTTTCAGCTGTGGGAAGTTTATGGCAAAAGACGATGTCTTAGGACTTTCATGGGTATGTCTATAGTACAGTGGAAGTTGCTTTCAAAATGTCATCTAAGCAGATCTGTTTTCTCCATAATTTTATCCAATCGACCTATCTAAGTCTCTCACGAGCAAAATTTGGTCCGCTAAGCGATCTTTTGCACTTTTGGTTAAGTGGGTAAAGAGCCTGTGGAAAAAATGAAAAATAAATAGATGAAAATGTTGCATAAAAATGACGATTAAAAATAAGGCATCTAAAAATTTTAAATCTAAAATAAAATAAAACAAAATAGATGCTATTACATTTTCCATGGTTCTACTTACACGACGTTTTTGATTGCTGTTTGTTGTGCAGGAAATGTTTTTGGACAATTTCCCAACCCGTCCCATTTCCCCTCAAAAACTTAATGGTGCGCAACTGAGGATGTGTTTTCTTGATTCGCTATCCCAGGTCACAGTAAAGCGGTGCGTGACATCTCGTTTAACAACACCGGAGCACAGTTCCTTAGCGCTGCTTATGATAGATATGTCAAGCTTTGGGACACAGAAACAGGTTGGCTGTTTAGAGAACTTTTTGTACCGTAAAATTAATTAACAAGTTTGTTTTCCTTTCCTTGAAATTCGTCCAGATTCATTTATTTATTATGTTGTCTTCCAGGGGAATGCATTGGTCGTTTTACGAACCGTAAGATTCCATATTGTGTCAAGTTCAATCCGGATGAGGTAATTACGAGCCTTTGGTTTTCTTTGGAGTGGTTTTCTAACAGTTGTTTATTAGTCAAAACAATCACAGCGAAGCGTAATCAATATCCAAGCGCGGTAAAGCTGCCTTGCAACCGCGGAAAAACTTGTAACCTTTGCCAAGCTTGCCAAGTAGCAAGCGCGCGAAAGCTTGTAAACAAATGTGTGAAAAAACTAAGTAACCAGTGTTAAGCCTTGGTGTTCAAGCCTTGGTTTTGCATCTAATTGGCTAGACACTTAACGTATCTCACACTGTTTCTTCTTTGTAGGACAAGCAGCATCTGTTTGTTTGCGGTACATCAGACAAGAAAATATTAACGGTAGGATTGAAATACGTTTTTTCTTATTTTCACTTTTTGTACTTAGCTAAACCGCTGACACCCTTGAAATCCGTTAATGTACATCAGGGCAAGACTGAAATTCTTTTGATTGTACTTCTGGAGTTAGCGAATTCTTTAGAGTGATTAGAAGTTTTCTGTGATTTCAGTGGGACACGAGAGCGAACGAGATAGTCCAGGAATATGACAGGTAAGTCAGAACTCAAAACCATGACTAGTGTTTTACTTCGTGACAAAACCTTAAACACCTGCAACTCTAATGCGAGTTTCTTTTGCCGCGTCAGGCATCTCGGTGCAGTGAACACGATAACATTTGTGGATCAGAACAGAAGATTTGTGACAACTTCAGATGACAAGAGCATCAGAGTGTGGGAATGGTGAGTTTATTAAAATCATTCACTGCAAACAGTCTGTTCTTCTCTCACACACATTGTGCTTAAGCGTAGTTCGCACCAGGGGCCTGTTTCTCGAAGGTCCCGATAAAAGCTGTAGCAAAATCTCAAACCTTATGACTACAGAGCTGTTTTATTCACGTACTGTTAATATGAACAAAGGTTTCCTTCATACAAAAAGTTTCAGGCGTATACAACTCTCTGTCTTAAAATACCGATTAACTAAAAATAATGTGAAGTATGTATGAAATAATTCATATTTGAACTGCGGTTGTAGATGAAAGTGAAGAGTGATCTTATAACATAGCTATATGCTAGCACGCGCTCGGATTGGCTAATTTTTTATGAAAAAGAAATGGAAGGTTCATACGGAGATGAGGTAAAAACAAGAAGAAAACTGTGTTGCGCAAAGTTCGTTAGATGAATAAACTAGTAAGTATTCATAATTGCGCGAAAAATATGTGCATTTCTATACGTTTCGAGGCTGCTGCCTCTTCATCAGTGGAGATGGTTCAGGCTGACGTCATTGTCGGTGAAATTTCTTGCCAGCAAAAGTTTTTTCTCACAACTTCTTTCCAGTAAAACTTAACTTTAGCTGTTACTAATGGCTAATATTATCCACCATTTGAGTTAGGGTTTCCTGATGACTTTGAAGATTTAGAAAACGTGTCTGAAATGGTTGCAGAAACATCGGAAGCGTCGAAAGATCAACAAAGCGAAGGTGCTACCAGTGAAAACAACACGTGCACGTGCACGTGTGGCGAAAAGTGCTGCCAGTGAAAACAACACGTGCAAGTGCACGTGTACCGAAAAGTGCTGCCAGTGAAAACAACACGTGCACGTGCACGTGTAGAATTAGCAATTTGATCAGTGCAGAAAAAGCGACTTTTCAGCGTGAAAAATGTCTTTCTATGTTATAAAAGCAATGGACAATGTCTAGTGTGCGTCCATTCAATTCGGGATGCACTTGGATAGTTGGGAGAGCACTCAGGTAGCTAGAGATGCTCTCGGTTGCGCCTCCAGTATCTCTTGCGCTACCTTCGTTCTCTCCCAACAATCCGCGTGCATCCCGAATTGGATGGACGCACGCTAGACATTGTCCATATCCTTAATCGCAGTTAATTTTCCAATTTTAGCAACTGGAAAGAAGAAGCATGAAAAAAATCAGGGCTTCAACGCGATTCGAAACCGTGACCTCCGTGATACCGTTGCGATTTTCTACCAACTGATGTGTGGCTTCATAGCTCAGTTGGTAGAGCATCGCACCGGTATCGCAGAGATCACGGGCTCGAATCCCGTTGAAGCCCTGATTTTTTCCATGCTTCTTCTTTCCAGTTGCTTAAATTGGAAAATTAACTGCTATGATCACTCTTCCTTTTTAACTAAGAATAGGTTTGCGGGCACGAAACGTTTCCGGGCCTTTTGAGAAATGGGCCATAGTGACGTAACCACATAGACATAACGGCATAAGAAAGATATTATGTCGTTATGTTTGCAGTGTTAACATCCTGACATAATGATATAATGGCAACATAACAGCGTTATTATATGCCGTTATTTACAGACGGTTATGTCGTTTATGTCGCTAGTGTGAACCTGGCCTCGATGGTGTGGTCTGAGCCAACACCAACACGAGTTTTCTCTAGGGGTGTTGCAGGGACTTGTTACTTTCCCACAGCGAGATTTCTAGTACGACAGATCGTGCACCGTCTTCCCCTTGTAATCTTCTAAGGATCCCCATCCCACTCCCCCAGACACCGTTTTGCTTCCTTTTAATTCTCCCTCTCTTTCGCGGAAAACTGTTCCTTTAAACATAACTGAATAACTGTATCGTAGCTCATGTGGTTGTTTGCTATTTTAGGGACATACCCGTGGATTTCAAGTATATCGCCGAACCCAGCATGCATTCCATGCCTGCTGTAGCCCTTCATCCTAACAGTAAGTTTTTGCTGGCTGCTTTTTTCCAGTCGTTATTTATCTGAATTTTGGCCGAAAAGGGACTGGACGCGTGCGTTCCGTGGGTGCGAAGGATGATGGGATTTAGAGCGGAAAAACGTAATAAGCGTGCGCGAGTTTTGACTGTGCGCCAGGCTCCCAGTTTGAAAAATTTACGGAATTTCGTCGTTCAGGTAAACAAAAAATGTTACGAACTAAATATGCTTTCTCAGTTTTCCCAGTAAGTAGCAACATTTTCTCGTCACAATTGGAAAGCTGGTGCAGTATTCTCGTGCAGAATCAATCTTTTGTTCGGACAAAATGAACATTAAGAAAGTTCCCGAACCCTTTATTCCCCCGGGGTACACAAGCAATTTCGGTACGAAGCCACAATTTTTCCACAAACCCTCTTCACATAATGCTTATTTATAAGTAAACCACTGAATATATAAGCAAGAGAACCTCTCAGCAGGCAGGGGGAGACTTGTTTTCTTAATAATGAAATGCCGAAAAAATTTCATGTTTGCCCAAGTGGAAATATATCAGCTGAGCGACATCCTCGCGTAGCTTACCACTCTTTCCAACAATTGCAAACCACTGCAGCTTGCATTATTACTGGAGCCCGCAAGCAGGGCTACGGGAGATGCGCAGAAAGCTGCGCAGTACGTTTTTCCGCTCTCAAATGATGGGAAGGAAAGAGTCTGCGTTACTCATACCCAGTCTCTTCACAACCGATAAGTACGTGAAGTGCAAGTGTTAGGTAAATACAAAGTGTAAACTGTAAAGAGTGACGTATTTGCTTTCTCTTCAGACAAGTGGATGGCATGTCAATCCATGGACAATCAAATCATGATATTCGGTGTCCTCAACCGTTTTCGTCAGAACCGGAAGAAAACGTTCAAGGGCCACATGGTAAGGCGCCTGCCATACAAAGTGTTTCACCTGATGTCACATAGTAGTAGAAATAGTTAACAATTATTCACCGAAGTGGAGGTAAATATCCACCCCTTTCACCGACACTGAGGTGAATAATTGTTTTAGTATATACCACACAAGTTGAATAACTAGCGGACCAAAGAGTAACTTTTGTGTGACAATATACCGACAAATGGTCGGACAATAGCGAGTGGTTTCACAGGGTGTGGTTACACAGCGAGTCGTTACACAGCGAGTGGTGACACAGCGAGTGGTTATATAGCGAGTGGTTACATAGCGAGTGGTTATATAGCGAGTGGTTACACAGCGAGTGGTTATATAGCGAGTGGTGACACAGCGAGTGGTTATATAGCGAGTGGTGACACAGCGAGTGGTTATATAGCGAGTGGTTACATAGCGAGTGGTTATATAGCGAGTGGTTACACAGCGAGTGGTTTGCTCATTCTCCCGAGCCAGGGGCTCATTATAAAAGTGCTCTAAAAAAAACAAAAAGAAAAGAAAATTACTATTTGGATTTTTGGTGGCTTCTGACCACCTTCATCAGAGTTGTAATCTTAAGAAGCCACCGAAAATTCTCGAAAGAATGCAACAGGTCAGATAACACAAGCCTTAGAGTCGTTAGAGAATACAAACAAAATTACCAAAATACAAAAAGAAGGTGAATTTGCATTATAATAATGTACCAAAACAATGAAACGGCGGTCAAATCAATTTTGGGGAAGTTGAACTCTTTTCTTAATGAGACACTTTCTTTTGTTCCAGTTTCTTAACACTTTGTCGTAGATTGTAATCTACTTTGCACCGTTTTGTGACATATTTCAATGTTTTTATTTCTATAGGTGGCAGGCTATGCTTGCCAGTTAAATTTTTCCCCGGATGGAAGGTAAGGAAACCTACAAAATGCCATTTTTTTTTAATTTATTGATTTATTTTTCTGATAGAGTTTATCTCGAGCCGACTACGGTTATGTCAATTATTTAATTTCTGTATGGTTTTAGTTTATAATCACTTTTCAACGTATATTGTTGTTTTAGTTACCTTATTTCCGGCGATGCAGATGGTAAACTTTGCATCTGGGACTGGAAATCTACAAAACTCTACAGGTAAATAAGAGTTTTTACTTGGGCGTGTTTTACTGAACGATTTTCTTTTTCAGTGTTTGTTATGTAATAGGAGATTGATTTCTGCCATATCATACTGAACTTTGTTCGCGTGATCTACTTGTCGAAGCTCTGTCGCTTACATGGCTCGCTTATAAGTCCTTTGCAAACTAAACGAAACAGTAGAGATTTCTGCGCTAGTACCGGTAAAATAATAATAATAATAATAATAATAATATTAAACATATATAACATATTTGAATTACGAGAGAAAAATTTATATCGATGACATTCGAGATCGTCGCAGTTATTTATCCATAACAAAAAAGCAGCTTCCAAAGCAAACCCGAAAAAAAAATAGGCTAAGACGGGATTTGGAGCCATAACCTCTGCGACCTGGTAAAACTGAGCTATCAAGCCAATGTGGGGCTCGTAATACCCCCGCAGATGGCAAGTAAGTGTATAATTATGAAACATCATATGTATGCAGTCTTATTTAACCGTGAACGAAACTGGAAAAGCGTCAGGATCTCTCTGTCCTCCATTTCTCCATTTGCTACTCACTTTATACATCGCTTGTTCTCTCGCAGCAAGTTCAAGGCGCATGACGCAGTATGCATCAGTTGCCTGTGGCATCCTCACGAAACATCCAAGGTGGTGACCTGTGGCTGGGATGGACTTATCAAATACTGGGACTGAGTGACCTCAGCTCCCTCGAACCCAAGCCATCGCTCCTTGAGCGCTTGCAGCGAGCCCTAAGAGCAAAAGGAAACTTCACCCGGCGAATGAAAAAATGTATAAACGACAGGAAATTTTACCCTTCCAATCTTTATTTACAATTTACGTAACAATATGCCTGCTTGGTTCTTCGCATTTCAAGTCAAGATCAAAATGAATGCCCGCTTGATTGATTCAAGTTCTTGGTTGCCATAACGTTTTGGGCGCCTTACTTTCAAGTGACTTGCTCAGGGAAGATTTCCGGTATTTTTTTTTTTCAACTTGGAAAACTCTAGCACTTCATGAGGTTCCATGAAATCTTTCAAAAACGTTTCCGGAATTTTGGGGTTGATGGAACACTCAGCTCAGTGAAATAACTTCGCAGTGTTCTTTTTTTTTAACCAATTTTCCGCTGTTTTATAATGTACAGTTCTTTAAGTATAAGGCTATGGGGGAAGCTGGCATATTTTGTACAGTATACGCACGCAGGAAATTGTGATATACTTCTTGTTTTAGATTTAAAAAAGTGTAGGGAAAGAATTAATAATGTAAGAAAGTTTGTCAACCATCACTGAAAACTGCGCTTCAGTTGAGGCTTGAAATTGTTTATTTTTTGCCTCGCCATTCAACTAATAAAGGCACACTCTTTTTCTAAGTAGAATATTGTTTTTACGTTCCAAGCTGAATATTCGGCTTATCCTTGGTGTAAAAACCTGTGACACTCACCAGTGAGGTAAAACAAAGAAAACAAAGAAGTCAACATAATAGATCCTAACAATAGCTACAAAACAAAGAAAAGCTTCACAGGTTTTTTTACACCGAGGTAAAATCGAATATTCTCATTTTTCTGCCGATTTTAGGCTGGAAATATTCTTGTGAATATTCGTAGATTATAGATTTATAGGAACACAAAGTGGACTCTGACGACACAACCTGTCCTATTGCGAGTTTGATTGCGTTGAAGTAATTTTGGAGCCAGACTGCAGACAATGAAGCTTGACATGAGGCATAATGTCTTGCAGAAAGGTTATCAGCATCGAACATACAACTTGTTGTTTTTTAGCTGGTTTTCAGTTGCCGTTTACAAGAAGGAATGATGCAGCTTAGTTAAAAACATATTTGTATTGTATTTACAAATTTTCAACGCACAAAATTGTATTTTCACAATCTCCGCGTCTGGTTTATTCCTAAAATATTCTTAAAATGCCTCAAATTTCAGCCTCGATATTGTTATTAAGTATATTGTTACAAACAAAAATTGTAGACACATTAACAGGTTGAAAATCCATTATGCTAATCGCAGTTGAAAAGCCATTAAAAAGATACCAGAACTGGAAATTGATATTTTACGCGATATTGTCGACGCTTCACAGCTTGACTTCAAATTTACTAAAGTTAAAACGAGACAATATACTCAATAAATTCAATCAAATGATCTTTGCATTTTTACTTTTGTAAGGCAGAATATGCACTAAGTTATTAATTCAGCTTGTCAGGGTTACTATCTAAGGTGATTTCAATTTAGCCTAAAACCTTCCCCGCAAATTGTTTTTGGGCACGACACGTTATTTTTAACTGTACAGTTTTGTGTGCGACTTTCTCAATACTAAACACGGTAAGAAAATCTCGTTTTTCTTCAGTTCTGTGACTTAACCCGTGATAGTTATTGCTTGGAAAAATATTGAGCTCTTTCTTCGGTACTGCCAGCTGCTGTTCCAAGTTTACCTCTCGAATGGGTTCAAATTTTGCGAAACCCTTTGCTTGCTAGAACACTGCCGGTGGCCATAAAAAAGGAACAAAAATGATAATGCGTGGTTTAATGTAAAATAAAATTCTTTCAATAGCGCATTTAGAGTTTTTATGATCGTGCTTTTTGTTGATTATGCTGGCTGATTAGAGAAACGTATTAGAAAATGGTCGACACCTAGATCACAAACAAACCTCAAAAGACTTTGTTATAGATCGGATTTGATATAAAACAACCACTGTAAAAGATGAAACTTGATAGGAAGAAAAGGAAATCAGCATCCTGTGTTGTAGGCGATAACTTGAAATAATTTGCAATTTGGTTTCATTTTAATGAATGGAAGGATTATCTATTATTTCTAGATACAAACAAAGATTCAACCACGAATTGAAACTGAAGTCGCGATCCGTTCATTCAGGAACTAAACAGTAACGATGAGGTTTTAAGATAAAGGAACATGCATGCGCTCGATAATATAACCACAAAAAACTGACTTTGCTCGTCAAATATGATCGGAAGGCTCCATCAGTATTGACCGCAAATTAATGATAGCCAATAATTGCATCGCGACTTGTTAATCACGGTAGAATACCTGCCACATTTAGGACTCTTCCATTAATCTGTGTTCCAATATCGTTTTAATTTACAGGATCCTAATTTGAATACATCACGTAGGCTGAATTTCAGTCTATACTAGATCACGCCTGCTGTTTTGCGCAAAAGGATCCGGAGTGTATATCTTACTGTGCACGGAGAAAACGAGGTTAATGACAAAGAAATGTAGTTCCTTCATTATTAATCATTCATAAAAAGCAGTTCCACAAAAAGAATGGGATAACCCTTTAAAGTGAAAACGATGTTAGATGAATAATCTAAATAACTTGGGAGAAAAACCCTTTGGGAAAAACAAATTGTTAGTTGCCTTCTGGGCGAGCCGTCAATTTTGGACAACCGAATATTGCTATCCCACTAGCTTAGCCTTGCCTAGTAATTTATTTGTAAGGAAATGCAGAATTTTTCCTTAAAATCTGAATTTGACAGTAAACGTCTGCTTCCGCAGTTGTTTTCATACTGTATTACGTACCCTTTGTTACGTGCGTCGGGGAAAAAGAAACCAAACAACGGTTGTCTTGTCACCTATCCACGACTAATATTGTTTAATTTTTTGCCCATTGAGCTGTCAATTATTCTTTAGCGGAAAGCTATAAAATCAAACACAACACGTCGCAGATAATAATCTATTCTACCCTTGGCTTACTTGTCCCTTATTCGCTGTCGTAAAAACAAATAAGCTCGCGGCTGACATACAGCTGGGCTCGTAGCAAAACTATCGTACTGAACATGGCGGCTGCAATTTACACACAACAACATCATCGTTTGTTCCCAGAGAATATCGAATTGAACGTCGGTGGAAAGTTCTACTCGACATCAGTGCTCACGTTAACAAGGGAGCCCCATTCGCTTCTTGGAAGAATTTTCAGCGGAAAGCAGCATGTGGAAAAGGACCAATCCGGGAAATATTTCATAGACCGCGATGGCTCTCTATTTCGTTACATTCTGGACTTTCTCCGAACAAAAAGATTGCAGCTCCCGGACGATTTCCACGAGATTGGAAGGCTAAAAACAGAGGCGGAGTTCTTTGAAATAAAACCTCTAGAACAGCAACTTGACTTGTTCTGGAAAGCGCGGGAAAGAGCAGCAACGATTGTGAGCGATCGGTTTGGTTACATCACGCTACACATACGCGGCACATACACGTTTGGTCGCTCCGGTCAGGCAGACGTGAATTTTCGCAAGCTGCAAAGAATTGCAGTTTGCGGAAAAGTCACTCTGTGCCGTGAAGTGTTTGGAGAAACTCTCAATGAGACAAGGGATGCTAACCCGGAGGGAAACAGGTACACAAACAGATTTTATCTGAAGCATAATTATATCGAGAGAGCGTTCCAGCGACTGCAAGATTGCCACTTCGAACTCGTTTCGAGCAGTGCAGGAAAGAGTGGCAATATTACAGACAGCACAAAAAGCGAAGAGGATAAATGGGACCATTTTACTATTCACGTTTTCCTGCGGCGCTAGGAAGTTGAAAACTCAAATACATTCGCTTGACAAAAGCGTTTGGAATGGTTTAACAAAGGAGAAGAAAAAATAATTTATAAGAGCATATTTATGTATCGATCGTTCATTTTGTTGACGAAAGAAATGTAACCGTTTGAATGAACTGGAAAACATATATCTTTTTAGCTCTTCGCAGACAAATAGAGTGAGTTTTGGTGTTTTGAAAGCATTTGCAACAGTAATTAAAATAACTGAAATTGCCCGATGTTTTAAATTTTTGTTTGAGATAGATGCGCGTAAGCTGTGTTAATTTTCAAATACTCCTTATCCAGTCGTTTTAATTAAGTTTAAGTCAACATATGAGTCTTGCCTCCCGAAATTTCTCCTGCAAAAAAAGCTGTCGGCTTGTTAAAACTGAAATTGTACTATCGATCAGTTAAGTAGATGGTAAACACTTAATACAGATCGGACGTTACTAATGACACTATAGAAGTAGCGGCCATACTAGACCAAACAAGTGTCATTAGCGAAAACTTTATGACGAGTTTCGTTGTTATTGAACAAGAAAAAGCTCGGGCCTTGTATCTTGAGAAAAATGGTGGATTTTCGACCTCCGATTCGCGGCACAAAAATTAATTGGCGAGCGATTTTTTTTTCCAGCGGGTTAATAAATTGACTGAATTGACAAGAGGCAGCGAAAATTTAATCATAAAATACGAAGCGAGGAATAGAATTCTTGGGGTTTCTAATCAATGAGAATTATTTCTCAGCATAATCTTGCAAAATTCCACAATGAATTAGCATTGACAGTGAAAGGTCTAACAATCCGACCACCAGAACAGACTATTTTCATAATACAGAAACGAAAATAGGTTTGAAAAAACGGGTAGTTCGAGAAATCTGCGGTAAAATTAAAAGAGTGTTTGACTGAGGGGGAAACTACTTTTGGTATCAGTACTCCATTGTATAATTTTCCACAAAACAGATTAGGACGAAAATATCGGAAATGATCTATCTTTTCCCTTGTGTTTTAGTTAATGTTCTTGCATATTGTGAAAAAAGCGGACATTTTTAACAATAGCTTTGGCTGCAAAAGCCGGAGTTTTTCTAAAATGCTTTTTTCACTGTTACAATAATTCCTACTTGGGTTAATTATATTAAGAATAATAATTTCCTCCACTTCATCCTCAAGTCAGGAAATTATTCAATAAATGGAACCCGCTGGCGGTTTTTGTCCACATGTTGGGATAGTGCATGAGACAATATTGAAAGCAAGTCTAACGGTTTCAGTGCGGTCCCCAATCAGTGGTCATTTGTAGGGACATTGTGTGGGAGAAAGAGAAATAAAACCAGTCTCTGTGTAAATATTAATTTTCATTCAATCCGTTTTTCCCTCGGAGGCGCTAGCCTGCTGTTCATGCAGATCATTTGTTCACGAGAGATTGAAGACGAGGCGCTTCCGGTGACAGTGGCTTTGAATCTTCGGTAAAAATACAAACCTACATACAGCTGTTTGGACAAAGGTTGTCCCACAACAGCGCAAAAGCGCACACGACAATACCGATTGGTATCATGGGTAATCGTAGTTTTGGCGCTATTTGGTTGAGGTTCACGGTGTTTAACAAGGAAAGAGAATACACGAATGCACGTGTCTGTGCTGTTTCCTTCTCAAACTCATTAATAATTCATCAAGTTAAAACAAAGAAAATCACAAGCGTCAAGGAGGTTTGGATACCCCGTCTTAATTAGCATAGATTTTGACGATTTTACTCCTCCGTTTACTCTTTAGTTTTTGTTTCGATTGAGAAGATATATCAAACACTCGAGACAGTGTTTCATCGGCTATCCAAACACCTCGAACTGCGTCAAAAATACTCCGCTGCGCGTCGTATTTTCAACTCTCTTCTCGGTGTTTGGATATCCCGATGAAACCCTGTCGCTCGTGTTTGATATATTACTTCTCTCAGTACTGAAATACCTTGAACTTAAATCAAGTAACTGTAAAACCACCGTTATCCATAGCAACTTTCGACTTTGTCACGTTTGCTCAGTTTACAACCTTTCTCAAAACAGCTGTAAACGTACACACTACACCAGACAAGTTTGAAAATGCAGCGTTATTTTTACGGTTAGGCCTACTGTCCACACTAAACCGTTCGTCACGAAAACGCAGCTTTATTTCTACGGTGAGCCCTACTGTTCACACTAATCCGTCAAGAAAACGTAGCTTTTCGACAACGCTCTTCAAACCGTTGGGAATCTGAAAATACCGGGTTTTCGTTTACGTATGGACGGAAAACATGTAAGTTTCAAATTCTTCCCGCGTAGTGTTGACGGGGCCCAGTAAAAAGACTTGATCACTCTTCACTTTTTTGTATAATGGGTATTGTGGCCCCAAGGGGGTCTACATAACTGTTTTTTTCCGACTTTTAAAAACCTGCTAGCGGGGAATTAACTACGAGACTCCAATCCGTTAGGTCACCTGCTGCTGGCAAGTGCTGCTCGGTACAAACCGCCACGATGGTTGTGAAAAGAGCTAGGGTCAGTTTGAACAGACGAAAACGATGGCCGGTCGAAAGCTTGCAGAAACCGGTTCATGCGGACTATAGCTCTTCTTCAGGAGAATCTCACCACGACTATCAGTCGAGTATGGCGTGACGAAAGTCTGTTGACCGAGTTTAATGTTCAACTTGTGTCGTTGCCTCTGCCAACTGGCTCCGTTTCCAGCGGTATATTGTTGGCCTTTGATGTCATACCATTGGAACAATGACAGTATATAGCCCGTGATAACGTAACTTTTTGAGCCCCGTCGCGCCTTGGCTGAAGCGAAAATCGTGGAAACAGCCGGCCGCCAAAGTAGTAAAACAATGGTAAACACTTCGATAATTCCTGTTTGAACTGCGGTTGTAGATGAAAGTGGAGAATGATCATCGCAGTAAATTTACAATTTAAGCAATTGGAAAGAAGAAGCCTGAAAAAACTCAGGGCTTCAACGGGATCCGAACCCGTGACCTCCTCCGCGATACCGGTGCCATGCTCTACCATCTTATTTGAAATAAAGTTTTCCTGCCTCAAATGTGTGGCGAACTTGTCTCTTGTGCCGATTTTAGAGCCATTCTGACGCCGTTTAGTGAAGTGATTTGAAACCGTTACTCCTCCTTCTAAAAGAATGGAAAGGCAGACCAGCCTGTGGCTCTACCAACTGAGCTATGGCGCCACACATTGGGAGCGAGTTCAATTTATTGAGTTCATATCTCCCCGTGAGGAGTGAAATGACGCGAAGTATATATGAAATAATTCATATTTTAGAATGATCATCGCAGTAACTTTCCAAAATAAGCAATTGGAAAGAAGAAATTTACTACTATGATCATTCTTCACTTTCATCCACAACCGCAGTTCAAATATGAATTATTTTATATATACCTCACATCCGCACTGCGATGATCACTCTCCACTTTGATATACACTTTGTTCTGCAACTCAAGCGGCAACAAGCAAGACAAGAAATGTGCATGAAAGTTTGACAAGAACTAATAAGAACAATAACCAAATAGCCTCGAAAAAGTACGACTTTTATTTTGATTTCTGAGAGTAATCGAAACATTTCTATTTCTGCCCGAGTTTTAAAGAGTAAAAGAATACTGTCTCATGAAAGTTTTTGACAACCCCAAAACACTGTGGAAACACTCGCTTACGGCTCGCGTTTTTAAAGCATTTCTCGTCCCACAAATTTTAACTTGTGTTTCTAGAACTGTTTCACAATACAAGAAATGTTCTCTGTTTCTTAAAAAAGCCACATTATACCGCAGTCTTTGAATTCAAGTAATTGCTTTTTTTTAAAAAAAAGCTAACTCTGAACTGAACAAATCCACTGTTAGTTCAAGAATTTTACTGACCCTGAGAGCTGTCAAATTTTCCGCAAAACAGGGCTTCAAAATTTTCGACATCCACAGTTGATTACTTGTTTTGACTTAGAGCCATCTAGCAAATTTCTTTTTCACTGCATTCTGATTAATAGAATATCCGTGGTTGGATTCTAAATACGTTTTCAAATGGTTGTCCTGCAAAGCACCTCTTGGTTTGAAAATCTTGGTAAGAATATCAAGCTTTTTGTGTTCACTTGATTCCAAAACATCTCGAGGTCCAGTATATCGTGACACGTGACAGTGCACTTGCCAGATCATTCAGATCACGTGTACAGCATGATAAACTCGATATCACGTCCAGTATATATCGTGACATGTGACAGTGCACATGCCAGGTCGCTCAGATCACGTGTGCAGCATGATAAACTTGACATCACATCCAGTATATCGTGACACGTGACAGTGCACATGCCAGGTCGCTCAGATCACCTGTGCAGCATGATAAACTTGACATAACCTGTCCTTCAACTGTCCGCAATTTCCAACTTATGCTACTGACTGATTCCTTATTTTCGATTTACTGAAGTTTGTAAATGTGGTGAGTGTTACAAGTTGTCCTGAAAACAATAGAATATTGATTACAAATTGAACACCAAGCCCAGGACAGAGAACAGTGGAAGAAAACTGTAAACGAGCTATGCTCCACATAGGAGCCAAGGCTATATATATATATATTGATTACAAGGAGCAGTGGCAAAGTAGATGAAATAAAATTAAATAACAAAAATAAGCAACATTTTTGGACCTTCACTTTGAAATTACAATTTCTAATAATGAAGTTGCTTAAGCCAGACGAGTTTTGGTCGAATCTCATTCCTCGCTGAAATGACTCCTTCTTCCTCTAGGAATTATTATACCTTCAGCTCACTATCTGACGCTATCTTCTCTGACTGGCCGAAAGCACACAGTGAATTTTCGAAATCAGCGCTTATGACGTCATCTAGCTGCATATTATACCATAATCCTGTCAAGGACAGTCAAGGTGACGGATAATCATGTCATGTATGACTGCGGTGCATAATTTGTAAGGGTAATAGCATGCTTTGTGCTGCTTGCCGTCAGTGAAACAAAAAACATCACTTCCATTTTTTTCGTTCAATGTATAGAGAAACAACTATTGCTACTAATTATTAAGTAATTATTATATTGTTCAATGTATAATAAAACTATTGCTACTCTTCTCGCAATATGATTGGCTAATTTGCCGTTGTCGATAAGACTCCAGACAATGCTGCTCGCGTCAATGTGTCACTGCATCAATGCGTCATCATTGATTGAAAATCGGTATATAGTCAGGAAAGAGGCAATTACACACCTTATTAAAGGAGAAGATTACCGAACAGAAAAGAAGTAGTGGGTTCAATCAGAAGCTTCTGGTTCAATATGTAATTATTAGACTTTTTTCCTATACTAATCTTACCAGCGAAACTGGATTACAGCTAACTTTTAGACGCCGTTGGTTCGTCCAGTTCTCCCGCCAGATATCTCTCCCATTCACCAAGCCGCTCTTCTCGTTGTTGGTCTGTTTCCTCGACTTTGTAGCTTGTTACACCGTCCCATCTTTCAGCTGTTATTCTGCGACCTGCAAACCATCGACCATTCATCACCTGTCACAGAATGTACTTAGTTAATAATGACGAAGGGTGAAAAAATAACAAAACAGGAAACGAGAGAAAGAAAAGCTAAAGCAGTCTCTTGATGACATCTCGATGATGTCACGTGCGACGCGTGACATCGACCTAAACCAGATAGACAGCCCATGACATATTACACCATGCATCACTATAGCGAATATAATCGGCCTCATCCAGATGAGCCATGCTGCCTAATTAGCACTCCTGTTAGCCTAAATATCGTTCGGTTAGCCTACAATAGCTTAGATTGCGTGCGGTTAGCTTTTATATTAGGGTTAGGATTTCTGCTTAGGATTTCTAGTTAAAAAAATCGAGAATTTGGCAGTGACATCGGCGGTTTGGTGGATATGATTCCCGTTTGGTAATCCGATGCTCCGGGTTCGAGTCCTTTCCATGCCAACTTTTTTTAACTTACGAAAAAGAGTTTAAGTGTGATTTCTACAGTATTCATGAAAAATAAGGAGTTTCACATGGTCTAAGTCGATGTGATGTAGTTGCTTCTGTTTAAGGCAGGGTCCACACTACGCTGAAGAAATTTGAAAACGCAGCTTTGCTTCTACAGCTAGGCCTACCGTCCACACTAATCCGTCACGAAAACGAAGCTTTTCGGAAACGCTTTTTACAATAACTGCAGGAATTCTCGCGCGCTCTTTGGCTAATTTCCATTGTCAATAAGCGGACAGACCATGAATTTATAATTTATGCGACGCGTAAACGAGCGAGAGGGGACAATTTGTTCTTGCAAAAAACAAAAAACAAATTGATGTCAGTTTTTCATGATCATGATCAGTTTTTCAATGACCATGAATTTCGTCAAGACATTGTCAAAGTACGCGATAGCAGAGTGGATTCGCAGACTACTTTGACAATGTTATGACGAAATTCGTTGTCAATAACAGGAAAGAAACATGAAAAACTGATGTCAGTTTGTTAACTTTAAAACAGAGGAATTTGAAAATGCCGGCTTTCGTTTTCGTGTGGATGGAAAACAATTGGAAAACGGAGCTTTTCAAAAACGGTAACGCTACCGATAAACTTGATATTCCTCTGCCCGAGTTTTACTCGAACAAAAATCCAAGCTGACCTGTAATTTTTGCGTTTTTAAATTTCTCAGGCATAGTGCGGACGGAAAGCATTTGATGAGTTTTTAAAGTGAAACCTTCGTTTTCAATTTCCTCCACACTATGCCGCGGCCAGAGAAATTTGAAGATGCAGCTTTGTGTTTTAGCGTGGACGGAAAGTATTTATGAAAAGGAACTTTTCGAAAACTAACCTTTGATTGGTTTGTTCAATATGTGCCATGCAAAACGTTTACGTAAAGTAACAGACCAGAGTACAACTGAGTCAGGCCATTGAAGAACCGTCAACAGTATAAATAAATAAGCTGTGTGAAACGATACATACCGGTAAACAAGCATCAGCTGCTTCGAATGCTGCAAACGCTACGGAACAAATTCCCTCTTTGTTACGCTGTCAAAGAGAGAAACAACAGAATTCCAAATTACAACACATTCGAACTCGGTGGGAGAAGGGAGAAAGTGTAATATTCAAGGGATCAAGCGCCCCCCCCCCCCCACCTCCCTACCCTGGGAGGCCCTAGAAAAAAAATTACCCACCCGTTTCAAGACGAAAACGAAAGTTAAAGGTATTTTTTACGTTCTATGGTGGAAATTCTTCGGAAGAATTGTGTGGAAAATCTAAAGAAATGTTCGGGGCCATCAGGATAATAATAGTCATAAAGACGAGTAACGAAATTCAGAATTTTTGGAGTTCTTGAGGTGTAATGACCAATTGATATTCTGTAAACAGAGGAGGGGGAAATGATAAATTACGGTTCAAACAATCATTTTTTTATTACCACACCAATTGGTAATCTCAGTTTAGAAGAGTCTCCCTTGAATGCAGAAAGGAAAAAAAAAACAAAATGTACAGGGAATGCTATCAATACTCACATCAAACACGATCACTTTTCTCACTTCACCAAACTTTTCACACTCTGCTTTCATATCATTGCGTAAATCCGTGATCAAAACAGGATTTTTCTGCAAAAAAAAATTTGTATAGCGACGTCGATAAACTACATGAGAAGTTCACAAAACAATCCCAGCATAAAACTTAGGCCAATGCAACAACAGAGCTGATTGTGAAAAATAAACTATAGTAAGCCAATTAGACGTTGACTTTGTATGGTGGCAATGTAACATCCAGGAGCCTGGTGGGCCTATATCAGTGAAAACGACAGGCCCAACAGGGCAAGAAGAGTTTTGAATTTTTATTAATTTTTTTTCGAAATGTTCACCCTGTGTATATTGCGAGTAGTCCATCTTTTGTTTAGTCTGTTGTGCGTGACGCGATAGAAAACCGCGGGAAAAATTGGCCGCGCGAAATCCTTGAGGCAAGAATCGCTCTTCACAATTCCGGGATTTTGCGCGTCCATTTTTTTCTCGCGGTCACACTTGACGGACTATAAACGAAAGAGGTATTACTAGTAGTCAGGCTAGAAGTCTAACCTTGCTGATTTACCTATGGCCCTAACCTTGGATCTATCACTGGCGCATATTCAACCTATTTCTTTTCTCCCACATTTTTATATTCACAGTACAAGTGTATTTACTTACGAAAAATAGATGCAAAGTAATTTTACTTTTAAATTAGGAGACATCATGTTATAACATTGTAATCGTTTTTTTGATCTGCAAATTAGAGTGCTTTCAAATTGTGGGTAAAATACCAGTTTTTAAGGTACAGAAACATTAGAGGATGGCTGCTACCCTCCGTGCCGCGGCTCCTTTATTAAAATTGTATGTAAGTTTAGTGGAACTGAAAACACAAACCTCAAAGTCTTCAATATCAAACATGTTTTTAAAGACGACGACCCTCTCATGTTTTTTCCTTGTGTCTCTCTCTACCCAGTCTAGTAATCTAAACAAATTGAAATGCTATAGTTACACTTGTCTGAATCAGACTGGCTTACCCCTATTGGGGATATTATGTATATGGGATATTTGTGGAAAAAAACGACCCTCTCATGTTTTTTCCTGAGTCTCTCTCTATCCAGTCTAGTAATCTAAAAAAATTGAAATGCTATAGTTACACTTGTCTGAATCAGACTGGCTTACCCCTGTTGGGGATATTATGTATATGGGATATTTGTGGAAAAAACGACCCTCTCATGTTTTTTCCTGAGTCTCTCTCTATCCAGTCTAGTAATCTAAAAAAATTGAAATGCTATAGTTACACTTGTCTGAATCAGACCCCCCCCTTCCCCCACCATTAGGGGTTTTGGGTACATGGGATATTCTGTGGAAAAAACTAATAGGGTATGGGATATTTACATCAGATAAAATGGGACATGGACTTGAATTAATGCATACCAGGTAATGAGCTTCTAATGTGTACAGGATATAAAGGCCAAAAGTTAATGGAATGTGGCATATATCGGATCCCCACCCCCACCCCAACCCACACCCCATAATGGTGCCCCGACACTCCTTGTGCCAGTTAATATGAGTCAGAAGAAAAGTCAGACTAGGTTAGTCCTCTCTAGTTTTTGTAACTTCCTCCTAAGTAGACGTTCTCTGGGTTTGTCACATTAGATTAGATGAGCTCTAAGAAAGACTGATAGAGAGCAAACTTTAGGATAGGATACCATAGGGGGCACAAGACCCTCTCTACAGCCGTTTCACAGCCTTCTCCTCAATCTCTATTGTGTTCCTACCACTAAATAACATGGCAAGCAAATAATCATTTTTCAGCTTTGTACACATTGATTTAACTTGATGCAACCATCTGTAATTCATACTATTGTTGTAGTGTCTTTATGTATAAGGTAAAAATAGAAACATATATGAGATTACCGCAACAGCAATAACCTAAGAAACAAGTTTAGCAGCTCACTTACTTTTCCTGCCCCTTTCCTGCTTTCTTCTTTTTGTTCTTTTTCTTTTTCTTTAGAGCTGGATTGTATTCTCCTTTCAGATGGAACTCAGCCTGAAGTTAAAAATGGCCAAATAACATTATCTGCACTATTTAAAGTTTTTTTTTAAAACTTAATAGACCATGCTCGGCATAATTCATTAGAGTTCAGATTGGTAGTGACACAAACAAAAGAAATTAAATGACCATGTTTATTCATTTCTTTTGTTTGTGTCCTCATGGCCTCACTATCAGGCTGAATTTTAATACAAAATAAAATAAAATTGCTGAAATTGGGCTATTGGTTAGCACATGTTGAAGCCTAAATTTGCCATTTGTAATTCATGTTAATATTATGGCTTATTATTATCTCTTTGGTGTTTTTCTACCTTAGTAAACTATCATTTTTGGCATTTCTTCAATTTAAAGGTAATTTTGTATGTGGCAAAAATAACTCAAACTAACGTGGCTGAGCTCCCTTAAGATATTGTGTCCCCTGGGTCTACATACTCCCCCCCACACTCCCCACCAAAAAAGTAAAAACTGGCATCTCAGTTTGAAGCACTGAGATGCTGCATTGTCATCCTCTGCTCCCCACCCACTTCTAGTTGTCTTGTATTGTTGTTGACAGGAGTAAAGTCATAAAAAACATGATTTGCACAATAGATTTACTAAGTCAATCATGAATATTACGACAACCAATGATCCTTGTAAAAAGAACCAACAAAAAGAAACAAAATCTACCAATCACAACCATAGACATGACCCACTTAACCAGCTGAAGTCCACTAAGATCAGGATTGATAGCAGTGAAACACAAAACCATTCCATGGAGTAGACTTTGCTTGTTGCTGAAAGGTACAGTGACAATGCAAGGGATTTCATGCCATGGGACATAAAACTGAGTATGAACAAGACATGTCTGGGCATACCTGTTCCACATGTATTGTATTTCCTTTATAGTCTGACTCATCCAAAAGTTTTATAGCAAGATCAACACTTTCGCGCTGCCAGGGAGAAAAAAGGAGCAATATCAGAGTCCACTCCAAACTTTAAAATTAAATCCACTGTTACAATAACCGTATGTAACAAAACAAATCTTTTTTAGAATCTACATGTATTGTCAAATCCTTAGTTGGATTTAAGTGCCCAAGTTGGTGAGGTATGGAAGTGACACTGAGAGTTATTAAACTAGACACTAGATTCCGAGTCGTCCAGGTTTGATTGCTGGTTAGAGCCATACAACTGCACTTTATCTAGCATGATCCTATGGGCAATTAAGTCTTTTATGGGGTGCAAGTGAGTTCAAAGTATGGAACTTGATGTAGTGAACAGGTGATTCATCAGTTTACATGTATGTGCGTTGGCTCTTCAGCTGGCATGACGTATCTTCGCTACACAGTGCTGATGAGTCCTAATAAGAACAGAACAGCTGTCCACTGTTGCGATCATGCCTTATCGGTTGTTGCCATGTTGGTGTCTTGAAACATTTTTTACGTAGTATTAGCCTTGCAGTCTAATGTCTTACCATTTTACAGCTGTCTCTTCAGTGACTTGGCCTTTGAATGGCAACAACTGGAGGTGACCTTGTTTTGATACAGACCTTGCTGTTTTTGTTGTGCAAATCAAGTTGTTATAATGCTAACTAGTTGAGCATTTACCTGAGAAAAGCAGAGAGATCTGTATCAAAGCAAGGTCACCTCCAGCCTCGCTTGCATTCATGGCCAGGTAACTAAGCACACAACTGTAAAATGGCCTATGGTCTGTGTTGTGTTTTCGGCTATTCTATGATACTCAACTTTCTTGTTGCCCCTCCACACCTAGGGCTTAATAACACGGACAAACCACCACAGTAACAGTGACTACAGAGGGGTAGGGGCTAGAAGGGCCACAGCCACACCACATTTTAGCATCTTGGGTTGACTTTTCAATTTAAGGGCTCCAGATGACTTTGATAATGCACAAATTTTACCAATTGAAAGTAACAAAATGGAAAGCAGTGAACCCTGATGCTTGTTTGTTTTGGCCAGATTTTTTAGCCCGATCAAAAATTGGACCCTGAGTACATGTAACTTGTGCATGAGATGAATGAGCATCCTGTCCACAGAGAAAAACAACCATTACACTGTCTCCTTCTAGATGTTTTCTTTGATGGAAACTAGTGGACAGTTTAGACTCTGGCAATATGAACTACTGTGATCTAAGTACTCTCTGTTATGCCAGTTTAAAGCAATCTGCATTTTCTCTTAACTGACCTAACATCTAATATGGCCTCACTCTTACATATATAAATATCTGCTACAAAATATTAATAGCAAATTTAAATAAATAGATATGTTGTAGGTCAGTTTGTTCCTTAGGTCAATTTGTCTCCAACCTAGGTCAATTTGTTTCAACCTAGGTCAATTTATTCCAACCTAGGTCAATTTGTCTCCAACCTAGGTCAATTTGTTCCAACCTAGGTCAATTTATTCCAACCTAGGTCAATTTGTTCCAACCTAGGTCAATTTGTTCCAACCTAGGTTGATTTGATAAAAATTACAGTAAGATTAATTTGTATATATTTAGGGCAGAGGTACATGTACTGTAGTGTAATAATGGGTGGTATATTCACTTTTATAAGTATGTCTGATTTGAATAATTTAAGGACATTTATTACTACTACAATGTATATGCAATTAAAAAAATAGTGGAACTTGCATCCAAGTCTGCATGGCTGAATGGTAAGGCATCAGGACATACATCCAAAGGAAAACCAAATGTCTGTGGTTCAGGGCTCCCAAGGTAAGCATTGAGATAAAAAGAATACAGGTTGGGATGTTGGGAGAGCAGGGAGGGAATAGTAGGTGAGGTAGGTAGAGTGGAGATGAAGAGAAGAGGGAGGATGAAAAGAAGATCGAAGGTGCGAAAAATATTTTTTTGTTTGCCACAAAAGCAAAAAAAAAAAAATCAAATTGACCTAGGTTGGAACAAATTGACCTAGGTTGAAACAAATTGACCTAGGTTGGAAACAAATTGACCTAAGGAACAAATTGACCTGCAACAGATACCTTCAGATAACAACACCTGCCATCACCCTTCAGTTGGCCATTTTGGTCTCTGTAAAGCTTTATTTTTGGCTTATCTAAAACATATTATATGTTAGTTATTTATAGTTACATTGCGCACCACAAACAATGACTTGTTAGTCCCCAGTTGGCTACTACATCATTCAATACAAGCATACATGCGTGTTACTAAGTTTTATTATATAGACACAAGTGTTTTACTAGAAAATATACTACTCGTAAAATTCATAAAAACTACATCCGGGACCCGAGTGGTTTATTTTCCATAATCTCACACATTAGTTTATCGATGACTTCATTGATATCAAGTTTGTCTCTTAAATTGTACTTAAACTCGTTGGTGTATCATCGAAACATCTTCCGGTCTTCCTCGAAAGTCTTGGGCAATCTTCGGAAATCTTTGGAAATTTTCGGAAATTCTCGTAAAATGTTCGGGGGCATTCGTCTGGCCTTCTGGCTTCAGAACAACTTTGGAAAATCTTCGTAAATCTTCAGAAGGTGGTTGGAAATTTTTGGAAATTCATCAAAAATGCCGTCATCAGTATGTCTATATAATAAAAAGAACATTACACGTTAGCTCAAAGATACAAATTTTATGTTCTCGCCACTCGATTCAACATAAAATTCATATCTTCTTGCCACCATGTAATATCCTCTATCTAATTTGCTCTGTGAAAAATAAATGCATGAAAAGAGAGCAATAAAGCACTACTAACTGAGTAAATAACAAAAACGGAGCATCAAAATACTAATGTCAAATGTAAATACATGGAGAAACACAAACTCAGAAAAATCTGAGTCCCAGATGGGATTTGTGTTTTTCTATGTATTTACAATTGATATCATGTTATTCCTTTAAAAATATCAATCAAAAGAGTTTTGTTAATTAAAAGTAAAGAAATGCAAATATGGTTGGGACTGAAAATTAACGCTATGATACTGATTAGATGGCTCAGTGCGAATTAAGTCAATTTGCATGTTCAGTTTTGCTGTCAGGTTGTGCAAGAAAAGTGTCTCATCTCATTTGCTTTCTTATACTTATGTTCTCTTGATAATGACATCACAATGACTCTGAAATGACAAGAAGATTTGAATCTTTCAGTAATAGTATTACAAGAGATTTTTTCCTTACTTGTGTCAGGATCCTGCATTATAATTCCATATTTGCTCATCATCTCGATAAATTCATCCTCACTGGTGTCAAGTGGCAGTCCTGTGATAAAAGATCTTATGAAGTCAGCAAGATTCACATCACTCTACAATAGACCTTTCTTGTGCAATTGCAACAAACAACTGCATCGAGTTGAGGTCAGGCAATGGACAAAAATACTGTAACAGCATATTAAAAAATGTCCATAATTTTATAACTATGCTCTGGTATTATTGTCAACTGATGATGTTAGACTGTGTGTCTTTAAAATGTCTCTCTGTACTCATTGCAGACCTACAGAACGATACTATAAAACAGTAAATGATAATCAGTAGACAGTAGCAAAGAGTATTTTCAGTCAGTTATTATAACTGGCAGGAAACATATTTGTTAACATATCTATTTGTATAAACCCAAGCTCACCAGAAACGTAAACATTTGGATTTTTGTTGCCTTCAACTTCAAACCATCCTGGAAGGAAAGAGAGTAGACTTAATATCTGAGGCAGGAAGCAGTCAGAGGGACTCAATCAATACAGTACATGAGCATGTACCAACTCTGGTTTATTTATTGATCAGTCAGTGTTTACCTTCATCTGCTTTCCTCTTCTTCTTCTTTAATAACTCTGGACCCTGCTCTTCTCCTTTTTCTTCCTTTGGTACCTGAGTTAAGGAATTATAAAAAAGTTTCATTGTACCACGCAGGGCTGTCATTAAGTTTTAAGTCACCTGTAGACTCAGTCACTCTTCACATCCATAGCACTGAAACTTGTTACTTTGTGGTTGGGGTTCCCCCCCCCCCTCCACCCCAGGCAATTTCACGCATAACATCAAGGGAAAATCAAGCATACTCAGCTGTAACAGGTGTTATGTGCTATGGCCCTTAATGACAGTCATGCAAATTTTTGCCACAACAGATCAATTCCACCAGCAATCCTTTATACATTGCAGAG
>CM042749.1:6268038-6282237 GCA_022496165.2 Catalaphyllia jardinei
TGGAAGGATGTCTTTGAAGGATGCTTGTTATCTTAGGCCTTCTTTACATTCCATACTAGCAATTAAGACTTATAATAAGTCTTTTCACCACATTCAGTACAGAAATTATGTACCAGTCAATTCCAAAACCGCCCATCCCCCACCCCCCCGGGCAATCCCCGGGCATTTGACTCGCGTTAAGCTCCGTACAGTGGGGAATTTGACTCAAAATGAGGCCCGCCCGGTGGGCATTTGACTTTTTTGTCAAAACATCTGTCAGCGGTCAGAAGCAAAAGGATTTCGCAATTCTTTAATTCAGGACGTGAGCCACGTTCACGGGTCATTGCTCCTGTCGATTCCATGCGGAATTTTCTGTTGTTGTCGTTTTATATAGTTATATCGTGGAATATGCCTTTGTTTAAAGTGTGGAGCGAAGACAAGCTGAACAAGAAATTCGTATTGGCTGAAAATTTTGCAGAACTTGTTTCCACAGTCACTTTAACATGCCTGGAGGGTGGGGGATTTGACCCTCTTGAAGCTCTAACGGGTGGGGTATTTGACCGTCTAAACTGGCAACATAGCGGGGAATTTGACCAGAAGTTTTCAAAAAAGTCAAATGCCCTGGGGTTTGCCCGGGGGGGGGGGGGGGGGAGTGGCATGGGTGGTTTTGGAATTAACTGGTACATTAGCTGAAAACCTGCTTTTTCAGTAGGTAGAGAATATATATTTTATATCAGTATGTTACTTTTTGTAGTCATGGCTGTTACATTTCACACTCGTGGACGCCACGGATATGCAGTTAAGTTTTCTCCATACTTTGGGCAAAGACTTCTCTGTGCAACTTCACAACATTATGGGATAGCTGGTAAGCAGGATCTTTAACTGTCCCTGAGTATAAGCTAAGGGAGCCAGCATGCCAGAGCAGTTAGAGGGTTGGACTCAAATATCTGGAGATTTTAAAGTCTCAGGAAGTATCCATACTCTCCCACAGAAGCGGCAATTCAAAATTCCCGGGGAGGGGGATTGTAAGACCAACAAAAATTGAATAAATTTATGACACTTAAATATTGGAATTTCCAGAGGGGTGGGAGGAGGTCTTAGAAAAAATCCCTTCTGTGGGGGAGGTATAGATATTTTCAGGTTCACTATTGCTTTAGTCCCATTCTGATCATTTTAGTGCATAACTGGCTCAAGACATTTTCTAACCAAGGTAAAGTCAATGTACATCGTTGGAGAAAAGAGATAGTAAGAATAAAAATTTTAAAACTAAGCTTATCAAATTCTATTTGTTTTACATTCTAGGTAGTGGGACACTATTTATTCTAGATATCCTTCCTACAGGAATTCAGGTTATAGGCAGGTAAACTCTTTGTTTTAACTGTGAAAACTTTGGCACTGCAATAGTGTAACAGTATTGACATGGGAGACATGGTGGCCTCATGGTTAGAGCGATCCAGGTTTGAGCCCTGGCTGGGGACATTGTGTTGTATTCTTAGGAAAGATATACTTCACTTTCACAGTGCCTCTCTCCACCCAGGTGTATAAATGGGTATCGGTGAACTTATGATTAATGCTGGGGGTAGCCCTGTGATGAACTCGCATCACATCCAGGGAGGAGTAGAAATACAGTCACTTCATGTTACAGAAACCAAAATAAGTTCAGGCCTTATGGGCCACTTCAGCTGGTTCATATACAAACTTTACCTTTTACTGAGGTTTTGAAATACTTTTTTGAAACACTTTTTTTGAGGTTTGAAATACTTTTTCTTTCTTCTAACATTGCATTAGTAGTAGACAAAGGTTTCTTTTTCAACTGTTAGTCATTAAGATGGCCACAGCTGTAATGATTGAGTATCTGCCATTTAGACATGAATAGTTGAGAAGACCCTGGAATTATCCCCCCCCCCCTCAGATCCCACCTTATCCCTAGGATAACAGCATGCAGACAGTATTTCTTTCCAAACTCTTTCATGTTATAGGTGGGAGTGGGGTGAGGGTCTGTTTGACTGTTCATGGAGTGAACACAATCAAGATTTTAGTGTTACTGCGAGTGGGGATGGATCACTTCAGATGTGGGATCTTAAAAATCCTAAGGTAACAAGAAAGCCTAGAAATCAACATATTTTGTCGGCTGAAATTCACAATTATAAAGATAGTTACTCTATGTACCAGTCCTACAAAATGTTTTTCATTGCTTAAAAGCACTATCGCAATAAGGTCCAAACTTTGATGTCTATATTATTAATTTAATTAGCCTTACAGGAAGGGCCTGGGTTTGCTAGAATGGGGTAGGAATGGGGTAGCACAAGTTAATAGGTGTTGTACATACGTTACTTCTATGTTACTTCACAAAGCGTTATATTAATTCAGAAAACCTGTTGCTCTCCTTGTATTATGCTATACTGATACATACTTGCATATACAATTTGTGGTGTTAAAAAAAATTGCAATTCTTCATGTAAGTTGAGTTTATTGTATTTAGATACTGATCGCCAAGCATTCATATTCATTCTGTAATTAAAAGGAAACTGCAATTTTAGGATCTGAAAGTGAAAATTGAATAAATGCAGTCTCAAAGCAATCTTGAATCTCTTTTTTCAGGGCCCAATAAAGGTTCTAAAAGAGCACCGTGCAGAGGTACAGCATGGGAGTGCTTCTTTATTAAGTTTATGGTAATATTTAAATAAAATAATTTCCTAAAGAGTAAATTCCTGATGGTACGTAACTGAGGAATCAGTACTGTAAAACAATATTATTTTGTTCATTTTAAAACACAAAATTTCCCTCAGCTTTAAACTTAATTTTGTGATTTTGAAGGGGCAATATATCACAAACTCCCAAACTTCCCAAGCTTTTAATTTGTTATAACATTCTTCTTTATTATGCTGTACACACAAAAGTTGTTACATAATGGGATAAGCATATTATCAATAATTATACATGACAAGTAGTTACTTAGCTTTTTTATGTCTTTGTACTGTATTGGATTAATAACTAACTTGTTCAATGTACTTCACAGGTCTATGGGGTTGACTGGAGTTGCCATAGGCAAATTGATCAAATTGTGAGTGCCTCATGGGATCACACCATAAAATTGGTGAGTAAGCTTTAATTGTATTATAATTATTACTAACAGTAACTGACAGTTAATCAGTTGCTAGTAGTCATTAATTAAAAGTAAATGAAACCTTGTACCTTTTGAGTATTATGAAATTCCAGGGACAGGTTTTGAAAATTAATAACCAGCCTACATATAATTTATTTTATTTTTAGTATCCTGTTTTAGTACCCTGCTACCCCTTCTTATGAAAATCGTATTGATCTCCTATAAACTGTGAGAGGTCTGGGGGCCTCATGGTTAGTGCAGTCATCCCCAGAGCAAGCGGTCCAGGCTTGAGCCCTGGCCAGGGACACTGTAACAGTTGTATTCTTGGCCGGGCAAAACACTTTACTCTTGCAGTGCCTCTCTCTACCCAGGAGTATACATGGGTACCAGCAAACTGTTGGGGAAATCTAACAAATTGCGGGGGAGTGACCTGCAACGAACTAGCATCCCATCCAGGGGGAGTAAAAATACTCCTAGCCACTTCATGCTACAGAAACTGGGATAAGCTCTGGCAGCTATCAGCCAGTCAGCTCCAAGGCTTCTTTACTACTTTTTAAATAAATATTGTGAAACATGATTATCATAGTCTATGGTTAGTGCACTGGGCTCTGGACTGAGTGGTCTGGGTTCAAGCCTTGGCCTCTGGGTCATTGCATCAGATACTGTATTTCCAGGACTGAAAGCTAATGCGATTCAAATTCCTTATGATAAGCATCATTGGTAAAAAGTTACCAATGAAAACACACACAATTCTGTCAAATATGAAGTAATATGGAAATGTCAAATAGCTCTGCCAAATATGAAGTACTAATTAAACAATACTCAAGTTGGGTACTGGACATACTGTAAGTGCATTACATTGTATTCTAGGGTGAGACACTCACTCACACTGTGCATCTCTGTGCTCATATATATTATTCAATAGGTACCACCAAATTTAATGCTGGGAGAAACTCTGCAATTAACTATCATCCATCCAAGGAGGATAGAACATTTTAATACTCGTAGTCACTTCATGCTTCAGAAAACAGAATAAACTCCAGCCTGATGGGCCAGTTGCAGGCTTTACTGAATTCAAATCACCACTCGTCAGTAGCCACTGGAGAATTGTGCTCAAAATCACAAAGCAGTTACGCTAAGTCAGTTTGTGAATCGTCACAGATGTGCAAGATCCAAACCTAAAGATTTAATAATGCTATATTTGTTTTTTTTTTTCACAGTGGGATCCAAACCTTGCCCAGTCCTTAGCAACATTTACTGATCACCAACATGTTGTCTACAGTTCTGTGTGGTCCCCACATGTTGCAAGGACCTTTGCCTCTGCCTCAGGTATGATGAAGAGCTCATATTAAGGTACATACATCAGTTTTGTGATTAATTCAACTAGTGTGAACAATACAATAATATTATTATAATTTCTGACTCAGACAACAAATGAATTTTCAGATAAAAACAGGATACATGTGAACTAATTGTCAACCGCAATAGAAATGTCAATAGAATTAAACTGCCTTCTCAGTGCATGTGCATTCAAGGAATCCCTAGGCATTGACATTCCAAGATTCACAAACAGTTCAGTGTCAGTCCAAGTAAAGCTAATTACATATATCTTGACACTTTATTCGTGTCAGTAATGAACGTTCTGGCCATTTTATTTTTTTTGCTCAGCTTGCATCATTGAACTATGATGCATGTACACAGGAAGTTGGGAGAGCATCAAAGAAGAATATTCAGAGTTGCCTTAGGTGCAACTACGAGTAACTCTTTCTAGTTTCTTTAGTTTTTTCCAAACTTCCCAAAGAGTGCATTTGCCCAACTAACACTGACAGTGATTCACAGTCACGAATCAATAACATTATTGTTTTGTAATTATACCGATGAAGTTCACTTTGTTTTCACATGAACATGCATCACTAGATTATACATATTACATAATGCACACTTGTATTTCCTGAACTGCTAGGTGACAAAACCCTCAGGATATGGGATGTATCAGCCCCTCCAAGAGCCCAACAGACCATTAGGGCTCATGATGGAGAAGTCCTGACATGCGATTGGGCCAAATATGATGTAGTAAGTAGATCTGACTATTACTGATGACAGGGAGTGCATTTTTTTGGTTAAATATTATTCAGCACAGTTAACTAGAAAATTATTTATTAAAAAGTTTTAACATACAAAGCATTGTCTAACAAATGTTTTCTTCAATATGTAGAATCTAGTAGTCAGTGGATCCGTGGACACAAAGATCAGGTACCTATTAATAATATTGAAATAATAATATTTGATTCTGTTAAACCATGGGCTTATTTGTTATTTTGTGGAGTTATTGAGTTTTGACTTATGCATGGGGGCAAAGTTTAGAGTAGCCATGCCAGCTTTGCCATTAGGTCAAAATTTTATTAATAAAATTTGTTACATTTGTTTTATTGCGATTAAGGGGTTGGGACCTGCGCAACACGACAGTTCCAGTTTTCAGTCTTGAAGGTCACCAGTATGCTGTTAGGCGAGTCAAGGTGAGGTGCTTTGTTCTGTTTATTTTTTGTACTCAATCAGAGTAATAACAGATATCTAATGAAATGCTAAATGATGAAACTGGTTGATAGTATAAAATTGGACTAATCAAAAAAAGTTTGTCCGAATGATTTCTTCACATCATGTCTGAATTAGGAAGTTTTCTACATGCAAAGTTTTAAACCTTTCTATGGTTGAAAGACATGGGAGGCACAGTGGTCCCATGGTTAGTGTGCTAGTAGCAAATTTAATGCTGGGGTTACAAACCCGCAGTGGACTGGCATCCCATCCAGGGAAGAGTACAAATACTCCTCTAGAGTCTCTACAGGATACCAAAACTGGGATAAGCTCTGGCCCAATGGGCCATGTCGCTTGTATGCAGACAGGTAATCATTGAAAGACTATTTTTAGGTCAACTTAATTCAAATGATTTTACAACTATTGATCAAATTGTTTTTTTTTCTGTCATTAGTGCTCTCCCCATAACAACTCTTTACTGGCATCTTGTTCATATGACTTTACAGTGCGAACTTGGAACATCGCCAATGGACCTCAACCTTTAGAAAGAATAGAGCACCACACAGAATTTGTGGTTGGTCTGGATTTTAACCTTCACCTGCCTGGACAGGTCAGGCATATTTCTGACACCAGAAACATTCAATAATAACAGTTTATTTTACATTTGTATCGTTAAGCTACCAGACATTACTAATTTATTGATGACCTCAATTAAGGTGATTCCCTAGTTTTGCATTGCGCATTCCTACTGCGCACAATTTTTGCAATTTTCAGCGTGTGCACGTACAATACGTAAGGGATTTCCCTGAAACTAAGCTCGATAGTGAGATAAATTCTCCTTTTCTCTTAAATGAGCACAGTGACCCCCTTTTTATTGGGGTATTTTACTCGTAATAGGTACACGAACAACATATTTTAAGCAGAAAAAAAAGTTGAGTAGTAGAAGTTGTAGAATTTGAATATAGATAACCTAAAACTCTGCATTTGGAGCCAGGGAGGAGTATGAGATCATGAGGTACAAGTAGCGGTTCAATTTCCTTGCATTATTTCCAAGATTGTGCAATTTGAAATCCCTTTGCTGAGAGATTATAGCCCATAGAAACGAATGTGCTCTCGGTTTCAGTAATATTCCTTGTTTTTGCTCTGTAATAACAATTTTTTCCGGTTGTTCAGTTTTCGAACATTTCTCATGCAACGAAGTAATAAACCCTTAGAATGATAAGCATGCCGGGCGAAAACAAGCACAGTGACCCCATCTTTTTATTGCATTTTTTCAATGTCCTATGCATGGGTATCAATTGTGCCAAGTTTTAAGAAATCTGAGTAGTACGTCATTTTCAAGGGAATTACCATAAATCAGTGAACTTAATGGTATATAATGGGTAATTAGTGAATTAGTCATTGACTATTGCCATTAAGACCAAATTTTGAGTAATCAAATGAAGTCAATGAATAATAAATAGACCACAAAATTTTCAGTCATCAATTAGTGAATATATATTGCATTGATTAGTGAGTCATTGAAGACAACGATTAGAGATGGATAACTCAATTTTTGACTGTCAAGTCAGATACCAAAACTCCAACCAAAATTTAAGGTCAGATTAATGAATGTTATACATGCGAAGGTTTATGTGCCTGAAGTTCTTTTCACACTCTACGGAGCTATGCTACTTGATAGCATCATGGCTCAAAAGCATGCACCGTGTGCAAAGTGCTTCTTTATTAGGTGGACATGAGTAGCAAGCTTGACCAGAATTGCTTGTGTTTGTTTTACTTAGCTTGCTGACTGCTCTTGGGATGAGCATGTGAAAATCCACAGCCCTGCCTCATTAATTCAAAGGTGACTATGATGCTGAGATGTTCATACAAAGAAATTGACAAGACAACTGAATATTCTTTATTACATTTGTTGTTTCTTTAGAACAGTCTTGTACTATTTACAAATTAATCTATACAAATGTACACGTATGTGTTGGTTTTCAATGATGAACAAGCACAAACATTAAATTCAGCATATAATTTAAATATCAGTTTACTGAATAATAATGTTTAGTCTTAAATTAAATGACACATTTTCTGAATAAAAATTTAACTTCTAGTAAATTACATATTTCACCAGTTAACCTAGTGACAAATCTTGCACATTTTGAATGTGCAAAATTCTAACAAAAAGATTGCAGCAAGTCTCGAGACACTTTCAAGTTTATTTTTTTTTACTGGTAACAGCTTATCTGCAAGACTTTTATTCTCTGCTTTATGTTAACCCTTGATCCAACAATACATGCACGTGTAAAATTGTTATATTAACAATTTTCAAAGTAAGTAGCAGTAACTTTCTCAAAAAACTTGAAGTTGAAAAATAATTTAGTTTTTATTAGTTTTTATAGTTCCAGGAAATACTCACACCCTTTGTAGGAGAAAGTCGTTGTCAAAAATGCAGGAGGAAGCTTTATTGGAATCTCAGAGTAGTGGGGAGGTGACGGGGGGAGTCAGACCAAACATTTCTTTCGTGGGAGGGGTATGGGGATTTTCTGGAACAACAAATTTTTCCAGTGAAGAATTAATCAATAATATTATTTTATTGATGAAATCAGTATGAATAACAAGTCATCTAAAATGAAATTTCTGCAAAGTGCATTTAAGATGTGAAGTTACCTAACACACTGAATAATCATCTCTTTCAACTTTGCTTTCTAATTTTTTTGTCTATTCATCGCTATATTAACCTTTTGATGATGTAACATTCACTGTATCTTGTATCAATAAACGAGATGCCCACTCCTGATGCAGTGTTTGTGTTTATTAAGATTAGTTACAAAATATTTTAAAATCCTTTCAGGGTGATTAGAGTATAAATGTTTTGTTTGAAAGTATTACAGTCAGTCACGAGATCAATAGAGGTAACCTTTCTCATTAGCATTACTTTTGTATGTACCAACTCCCAATTAACACTTAATTTTATTGTTTATGAACCAACTGGATGCAAGTAGATAACTTAGCCATGTGTCTAAAATAAACTCTTTGGCCCATAAAGCAAATTAAACTCTATGTTCATTAATTTGGCGATTTCTTCTAAATTTGGGCATCAGTCATTCTGTTTACCCAAATGAGATATAACAGCAGAACATATGAAAGCTTGGTCATACGCCAAACCTTGCCTGATTTCTGGGTCTCAATATCTCTTTGTTTTGGGTCATGTGGTCTGGGGCAAAACGTGTACTCTGGAGCAAACATTTCGAATATGTCACCCAAATCAATTGACCATGAAGGCCTGGGAGAAAGCCATACAGGAACCAGGCAATGTGGAACCATGAAACTCTCGTTTTACAAGGTTTTTTCTTGAAATTCTTCAACACTTAACTTTACCCTGCAAAAATGCTCACTCGTCATTTTTCTTGTCTGTACTTACTATGGGTCTGTCTGGTGAAAAGAGTATCATAACAAGCACACCAGTGCCAGCTATCACTGCACCAATACAACCTGGTGCATACACGCTTACTTCCTGCACTACACCACCCAGTGCAGGGGAGATCATACGTGCAAATGACAGCAAGGAATTCCCTACCCCTAAGATCATGCCTTTTTCATCCCCTCGACTTCTTTGGAATGTGAGGTTGGTCACACACACCCGTGACACAGCACTTGATATGGCAAGTGGAGCAATAAAGACGGCAACAAAGAAGATACTGGGTGAAAATGTTATCCCCAGAATTGATGCTGTAAGAATGAGTGAGAAATGCACCAGCATTTTTGCATCATTGTGATTGTAGAATTTTGATATCTGGCCTACAAGGATGCCAGAAAACCCACCAACTAACCCGTTATATGACATAATGTAACCATTGGTTTTTGGACTTGTATTAAAGTGAAATTCTAGCATAGAAGTAAGGTTGCTTCGGAATACTAACATTGAAAATCCCATGACAAATCGAATGACCAACAAGTCCAATGTGGAGCTCATTGAAGAAATTTTATGTATACTGTTAACGCTGGAAAAAGTGTCTGCTGCTTTACTTAATGTGTGGTGCCTGTTCTGTTCCAGTCCTCCATTCTTGTGGTCAGTTATGTTACCGTTAGTAGTCTTCCCATTCTGATCATCAATTAGTACTTGTTCTTGTCGCATGGAAGAGTGTCCTTTGACTTGTTCCACAGATGCCATAAAGACCCACACAAAGACAAAATTGATCACAAAAATACATCCAGTTAAGAAAGTCACCTTGGCAAACCCATTTGACTGCATGGCCAAGTGGCCGCCAATCAATGGACCAATCACAAAGCCAAGACTGGAGAAAGCATTGAAATTGCCCAACACCTTAGGTTGATCAACAGATGGTGAGACATCAGAGAGATACGTCTTTGAAACACTCTGACTGTGCTTGAAAATCCCTGGGAAAAAAGTAAAAACAAATCACGCATTTTGTTCACAGGAATTACACAACAAGAGCTCTTTTTATCTCTGGTTCTCAGTTCACCCTCCCTGTCGCGTTCCCGACGTACGTGACAATTGCGAGGTGCAGTACGACGGAGTTCGCCAGTTTAACCAAAGTGAGGCACAGCAGACGACAATCATTAAGGTTTATTGAAGATCTGGCTGGACCGCTTGTACATCACTTACGGTAAAAACTATAGAAATCAATAGACGATTGCTGAGTATTAGGAGGCACACGGAAAAACAAGCTAAACGAAAAAGAATAGAACTATGACAAAGGAAAGTAGAAAAACGACTTACATCTGATCTCTAACACCGGGCGTGAGAAACTCCAAAGAAAAATATCTCCAAATACTCCGAGAAAAACTGCAAGCGACTCCTAAAGCATGTGATTCTAAAAAGGACAAATGTGTGCCGCAATATGATATATACGAAACACTTAGAGCGGCCAGCCAAGAAACATAATAAAACATTAACTAAATCAACGATGGTTGTAACGCAACAGAAGTGACCGGTCTATAAAGGTCTAGCGATTATATCTATGTACGTGACACTCCCTGATTACAAAGCATGATCTATCAAAGTCACAATATATGAATCTCACCTATAGGAATCCTACTTAATGCCAGGAAAAGTAACGTCGTTGGAAGTGCCATCAGGAAATAACTCAAAGCTGCTCCCAACAGGCTCACCAAGAGAAGCTGCTTTCTGCCATAAAGATCACTGAGTCTACCCTAAATTAAGACACAAAAAAATGTTAAATGACTACAGGGGTAAGATGTTAAAAAAATTAAAGGCTAATGAGCTCCCATCCAAGAGGAAAGCACTGGTGATAATGACAATACCATAATCCAGTGAACATGATACTGAGGCAGTTCCATTGAATTTTATACATAAAGAGGCAATATAGAAGGGATGAATGCTGCTGAAGTACATAATAGAAAAAAATGCAATTTTGTGAAGCAACCTGTTTGATAGTAGGGGGGTTACAAGTAGGATGTAACATGAATGTACCATGTATCTTTTAAACAAATAAGTTACCCCCAAAAAGGGATTATTACTCTGACTCTAATAATATTAATGCCTTTTTGCTAGGTTACATCCCCAAAATGACATTTCACAAGTACCGGAGTTTATGGTCGCTGTAGAAATTGACTTCAGTACAATCAGTTTTGTTGTTGTTTACTTGCTCTACAGAGAATTTAACACCCTCTAGTGACTGAATTACTAAAACGCATTAACCCACTGACACCTGGAGCTTTTTGGCAAAAACATGTTTTCTGGACATTTTCAGCCTGATATAAGCCAAATTAGCTCCAACTAATTAAAATATACTCCAAAAAGAATTTGCAACATAACAGCATGCCTTTCTTTCCACTAGCATCACATTTTATTACGTTGTTTTGTTCAGGCATGCACAGAACATTGAGTATAAGTGATGCCAAATTTGGTCAAAGTTGATGATGTCACAAGTGGAACAATTTAAGGCCGAGGCTCATCACAGCCAGTCACAGCAAGAACAGGTGTCAATGGGTTAAGTAATGTAAATAACCAATAGCCTCCATTTGGCACGAAAATATGCTAGGATATTTGTCCGCGGACATTATCTGTTCCAAGAAGCGAACAGTTTTCCGAGAGCGTAGCTGGAGGAAAACTGTGAGCTTCCAGGAACAGATAATGTCCAAGGACAAATATCCAAGCATATTTGTCCCAAATGGAGGCTATCGTGTTTATTATCCTTCAAATCTTTTTCGCAACATGTGCAGTTTTGAAAATTGGGGTATATTCTCAGATATACCCCAGTTTTAGCTGGGGAATATTGGGTCATGTGACGTGTTAAGACTAATCACATGCACGAGCGAAAAGATTTGATGGATTGTAATGTATGATACACTTACTATGATAGGGCTGGAAAAGAACTGAAGACCTCCATATATAGAACCTGCCAAAATTAGCAAACAGCATCCAGTCTCAGACTTCCTTAATGTCTCCTTAGGTTAACTGGTAACAGTCTGCAAAGTACTTGAAATCTGATTGGGAATTTGCCTGTCTAGATTGTGTTCTGTTTTGAAAGTTTTTTAAAATAAATGGTGCAAAACACTAAATATAAAAAGTACACGTCACTTATAATTAGGTCCCAGTCTGTACTTCAAAATTTTCACTGGATCCACGAAAATGATTTAGATTTATCCACTGGTTAACCCTTTACTCCCCAAGAGTGACTTATAGATTTTACTCTGTCTAATGCCAGACGTTTTTACTCGTCCATGGGAGAGCCCTTGGGGCTTAAAGGGTTAAATTGCTGTAATTTTTTCACTAAACCTAACAATCTGATCATTGGATAGTACCCTTTGAACAATTTGACCTGATATTAATTCATGTTGAGTAGCTATCCAGTAGCCTGTGATCAGATTATTTTTTCTAATACAACCAGAATATGCTTGATTGCAGGTTAGTTAAATATGCAGTGGACAGCACTGTTAACCTCTACAACAATCAAGCTATCAGGTATTCTGATTTTGAATTTGATCAATCCCACACCAGTTGTTCAAGCTACAGTTACTGTCAGTATTGCTGACATTGCATCAAATTCAGTTTCAAATTTAAGAATTTTTAGTGAGGTTTTTGTTTATATTTTCTAGCAGTGAATGTGTGGCTTATCCTGGGTTAATTAGATCATAACTGATAAGCTTATTAGTACACGAACTAACACAATTTGAATATACGAAATCTAGAAAGCCATGCCTTTCTTTAGGCTGAAAATTTATAAAACAGTTTGAGGTTTCTTTTCCAGATTCGATAATAAGCTTGTGACTATGAGACAAGAATAATAAATTTTAAAAAGCCGGTTTCACAATTTTTGAGTCAAACTGCATCATTAAATGGCTCACCAAAAATTAAATAAAACCAATGACAACAAACTTTCTGTGACGATTTTGAAGTTCAAAACCCTAAATAACAGGTGACAGGTGTAAGCTCACATAACCCTGAAGTTTGTGGTTGTGTACATGTGTAACCAATGCTTAACGCTTATGTAACCATTGTGTGTAGACAAACCTTTATACTTCTTTACAACACTCCACACATACCTATAATCCCAACGAGTGATGGTGAAGCCCCTAATTCTCTTGCTCTGTGAGTTAACAATGGTAAGAAGCAGCTTACGGCGAACAAATCCTGTTTATAAAATTATTTTAAACAAACATTAAATTTGCTCATAAAAACATTTGCAAAAATTTACTAGAGATCTTACCAAAAATCCCACAAAGTATAGACAATAGATTAGCAGAGTTTCTTCTCTGATCTTTAAATAAGATGCCAGGGCCATCTTTGGCCACGTCGAACCGAGAATCCCATGCATAATGGGGAATTTGCGATTTCGATTCTTGGTTTGGGGGACAGAGCTGAAAAACTATTGCGCATGCGTCACTTACGACCCATTCAGCCTTCGGCGGGGGTCATCGGCGGGAAAATCTCGACTTGAGCAACACATTCCAAATGAAAAATCAATTGTAGAAAGGTGACTTTATTTTGTCGTTATTTACATGACTTTGAGAATTTTTCTTTTCCAAGATGCTTTATTTATCTTCGTAGAATTGCTTTCAGTAGTCCTTATCGTTGAAACTTTCGGTAGGTAAAGGATTTTGTTTATTTTATTGACCCTTTGCTTCACAAGCTCCTTTTTCGTGGCACGGACTCTTGACTTCGCGGTAAAATTTCGGTTGTGTTCAGGTATGAAGCTGTGGTGTTCAGGAGATATGTTTTAGCACTTTTATCGGCCGGTGTTTTTCAAAAGTTTCAAGCTTATCTGGTCTACCTAAGTCTTATTTGAAATAAAAACCCTTGGGCCTTTTAATTTTTTCAAAAGGTCCACCATTTTACTTATATGTTGCTATGGTTTCACCTTATCATCCCCAGTTTTCCCGCGCAAATTGCTGACATGCGCAGTCGTTTTTCAGCTCTGTACTTGGTGTAGGTCCGGGCTTGGGTGGTCATATAGTGGTCCGGGTGGGGTGGTTACATAGTGGTCATCCTTAGCCGTACTTAGACATCCTTTGCCGTACTTAGACATCCTTTGCCCTACTTAGACATCCTTAGCTGTGCTTAGACATCCTTAGCTGTACTTAGACATCCTTTGCCGTACTTAGAC
>CM042749.1:6299172-6309917 GCA_022496165.2 Catalaphyllia jardinei
AGCCTTTGAAGGGTTCTTTCATATGTAACCGTAGTGCTCGATAACAAGATTTTCTAAACTTCAGGTTCAACAAGAATTCGCTCGCAGTCGGCTGTCCTGTAACCAACAAGTTTTATGCAAGGTAATTATCATGCGAAAAGAAACTTAACCTTGCATGTGCGGTGATTTCTGTACGTACATTTTTGCAAGAACCACTTGACCACAGGCTCATTTTCTAAACAACGACTACAACCTTTTCAAAAATTCTCTTTAATATAGCGAGATAGAAACAAGAACAACAAGTGAGATTGTTCTGTGTCGTCCTTTGACTTTGCACTCAGATCCCATTGACAAACCAGCGACACGATTATTTCATCAGGACAAGCGCTATGCAATACAAAACAATACAATACAATACAATACAATACAATACAATACAACACAACACAACACAATACAATACAATGCAATGCAATACAATACAATCACCTTTATTTCACCTCAAAGTAGCAAATCGCAAATATCTTCGAGAAACTCAATAAATGAATGAATAAAATAACGTAGGTATTGAATAATAAAATAAGAATATAGAATTACAGTTTGTACAATTACGTAGTTAATGCAGTGGCATCAAACCATTAAGATACAGAGTGCAGGCCATATCTAGTGGTATTAACACGACACAATTATTATTTCATCAGGACAAGCGCTATACAATAGATAGAATAAGCGTAGCTCCTTGGCCGGGTTGTTCAGTGCCCGATTGAACTTACCCAGGAAAAGGTAGAATCTTGATTTGAGTTTTGTAACTTTGTGATGTGGTTTTTTGTTTACTGTTTGACAGTCTGTTTTGAGTTTAACCAATCATAAACGGGGAAACAATTAATCACCATACACTCCAAACAAAGCAGCAAAAATCATTTGTATAAAAGAAAAAGTTATAATTCGAACAAACTTTAATCCTGGCAGAACGTTAACAGGCTTCCGAACAATCCTGCCCCGTTTTCAACAAGTTAACCTGACATGAGCCCGCGATCCAATTAAAACCGCACCTGGTCAGCGGTCAACTTAAAAAAAACACGTGACCTTGATAAGCTAAACACTGGTGCCCGCGATTTTGCCACGTGATTCTGGTTAGCAGACACCTTGTTTTGACAGGCGTCAATTGATCATAACATGGATGTCCAAGGCTGCATGTCCCTGTCAACCTATTGGAGTATAGCCGTCATGATGCGCGACTCCGTCGTCGTCGCCGTCGTGCGTACGCGCCCATGAGCAATGCTGCTGGCCATGATAACCATGAAAAAGTCAACTCATGGGTTTGCTTTTCTTTCCTATATAAGTATGGGGCAATACAATCACCTGTATTTTACCACGAATTCAAAGTAGCAAAACTGCTAATATCATGGAGAAATTGAATGAATACAATAACGTAGGTATGGAATAATAAAATAAGATGATTATTCATTCAAAATATTTCCCTGTTTCTGATTGGTTAAAACCACACGCATAAGTCACCATAACCAGCTGCTGTTGACCAAATATTGAACCAATGACGTCAAAAGTGCAGCCCGCTGCTAAATAATTGAACCAATGATGTCAAAATGACGTCAAAGGCGCAGCCCGCTGCAGATTATTGAACCGTTGACCGAGAAAATCTGGGGACAAGGTTGTGTTATTTTGGGTGATCGGAAAAACAAACAGCGAAATGGCGAAACTTTTTTATAAAGAACGGGGAAATATTGTGAATGAATAATAAAGCAATTATTGTATTCGGCTTTCGTAGGATATGAAGAATTCTGCAGATCTCGGAGGGTGTTATCCACCTCGACCTTCGGCCTCTGTGGATAACACCCTTCTTGATCTGCAGAAATTTACATATCCTACTCAGCCTCATTTAATAATTACTAAATATAGAATTACAGTTTGTACAATTACGTAGTTAATGCAGTGGCATCAAACCATTTGCAACTATTTACAGAAGGGACAGCAGTCAGTATCAAATTTTAAATTACGATTAGTCGATTTGAAAGCTGCAACTGTTGGCAGTGACCTGGTGGTATTATGGGAGGAGTTCCATAGTTTACTCTCATAGTAAGATACAGAGTGCAGGCCATATCTAGTGGTATTAACACGAGGGATAACAAGAGAATGTGTACCACTAGTACGTAGATTAATGCTGTGGGTTTTATAACTAAACATATATTAGAAATATATTCCGGGGCCAACCCATTAAGACATTTATATACTAATGTTAAGATATCATGTAGGCGCCTATTAAATAGTAATGGTTGCCCCACACGATTAAGTAATTGCATATAATTGCTGTCATTGTCATTGAAAATGAATCGTAGGCCACGTTCATTAATGTTCTCCAACTTTTTAAAATTACGCTGACCACAATGATGCCACACGACACAGAAATAATATTAGATCTGAACTCCGTGAAACACATATATTCTGTATGCCAACTTCGTACAGGAGCGAAACATTCAAAAGAGTTCGAACTACTAAGGCATTTCGTAGTGGAACAGAAATTACAGTTCACACCCTGTTACCATTCGAAACTTGATACAATTTGTCGTTTAGGCTTCCAGTTGAGGTGCATGTCAAATAAAACATTTTGTGTGACGAGCATAACTCTGACAGTAAGTTCTAAGGAGACTAAGTTGTTCTTCTGACCAAACTGCAGCACGCTTGCCAAAAGATACTGTTTTCCATTCCTACGAGTTGCAGTAGTAAGCATCTTCTCCGACTGAGTTATTTGGTGAGAATGATTGAAATTGTCTTGAGAGCGAAGTCGATCAAGTAAATGAGCCCCTTCGATTTCCTGCTGTACAAAAAAATTTACGAAAGAACAGGAATTGAAATCCTTGAAGCTTACACAAAATAACATAGGAATTGTGAGGTTGATCCACACGAATGCCCGGCCTGTTATTGTCTAGGCTATTCAGTCCGGGCCGTTCATCTGGGACACGTCACCGAAATTAATTGACCGTGAAGGCCTGGGAGAAAGCTGTACAGGAACAAAGCAATATTCAACAGTCATCGTGGAGACGCGACACGTCGTGAACTAACCGCCTTGAGCCTAGAACTCTTTTCCCAAAGCTCGATCCTCCGTTTACTCAACCCTCAATCTGGAGGACTAGGGAGGTCTAATGGACTGTTCTTAGTCGGTTTTCTCACCCTAGACCAATCCGGTACGATTGAACCTGCCAAGAGCATGTTCCAGCTGGCATAACTCTTTTGATCAGCGAGACACTCAAGACCCCCACTCAAGCTTCACCACCACAACAAGGTGACGTGCCCAAAGCCCAGTTACCACATTTAAAATTCCGTTCCCAATTGTTGTTTTTATGTTACACAGAATATCCACACGGTTTTAGGTTTTCCACGTGTATTCTTCGTCAACTAAACATAAGATGTTCTCTTCACAAATCTCTTTCGCTCGATTCTCTCGCACATGGTTTTTCGCTTACGTCATATGACATCTACGAGAATGTCCAGTTCTTTGGCGCGCGAACGCCTGACACTTAACATAAATTCCTCTACGTGACAACGTAATTTCACTACTTAACACTTCCCCCTAACTTTAAAAAGAAATGTCATCCGTGACATTTAGTATGCGATACAAAATATTCCTCTACAACAGTGGCTTGTGTTAGGATTGTTCAACACGTAAATCCTGGAGTGGGGTGATCAGGCCCAGCTCCTTACAGACCACTAACTATCACAGTTTATCTGTCCATACGAATGTTTATGATTCTGTATCACAAAGACTATCTCTGGATAGTTCTCTCAGCATTCGTAAAACGAATGTTCAAATACACAAAAGAAACCTAAACTTTTGTTTCTAAAATCTCTGAGCAACAAGAATGTATTACACGGGTTATTGTCTATCTGTACTGGAATGGCTGATATGGCACTTCCCATTGTGGCAATTGAGGCACAGCTGGATAAGGCATCCCATAGGGCATCATCATATTTGCCCTCCAGAACATTATGGGTACCGTAGGTGGGGTTAAAGTGGTCATCGGTGGTGGCAGCATACCGTACTGGTTTACTGGTGGCGCAGATATATAGGGTACTGGCGGTGGTATTTCAAACTGGTTCATCTCAGTAGGTGGTCCTGCAGTAATCTCTCGTACGTAAGTTGGGTTCCCAGGACTGTCATATGTTAGCCGTTTGGGTCCTTTTCTTACCCGCTGAGGGCGACCTTGGCTACTAGCATCCTCTTCCATGTTTGTTTCTCCACCGATGGCTTGAGGCTTTTCAGTCGTTGGTACTTCATCAGGAGAATCAGTGATGGTCGCACTGGCCTCCATTTCGCCTGACACCTCATGAGAATTAGCATTTGGGGACTTTGGTTCGACTCCCGCTGCTTCTTTGCTTGCAGACTGTACTTGTATCTGGGATTGGTCATTGCCATCATGTCCCCGTGATGGGTAATGAAGTGAAATTTCGGGAAGGTCATCATCGCTGTCATTTCCATCGCTATGCTCGTCCTGTATCAGCCGCCTACTCTCATCGCAACCATGAAGTGTTGGTGGTCTCAATTTCCTTATGGAAGGAAGCTCCTGCCACTGTTTAGGTGGAAGATGGTCACAAGGAAGTAACAGGTTTCGATGTAGGGTACGAATCTGTCCCTGGCCTGATTCTGGTTTTACGTCATACACAGGGCTTCCCTCCCCTTTTCTTGCAATCACCATATGAATCTCATCTTCCCAGAAGGCACGGAGCTTTCCAGGTCCACCTCGAGGGGTAAGGTTGCGTACCAGGACACGATCTCCCACTTGCAGTGCTGAGGATCTCACTCGTTTGTCGTAATTCCTTTTTCCTCTAATGGCACTTTTCATGGCAGATTTTGATGCAAGTGAGTAAGCTTCTTGCATGGCAGTTTTCCATTTGGTCACATACTCAGCATGTGATCTGGCTCCCGTTTCTGGCTGGAGGTTAAAGATTGCATCAATTGGTAGTCGAGGGCTTCGACCAAACAAGAGGAAAAATGGCGAATAACCGGTTGACTCATGGACAGTGCAATTATATGCATGAATGAGCTTGTTTACATGGTCTTTCCAACTGGCTTTGCAAGTTTCGGGGAGAGTTCGCAGCATATTCAGTAGCGTGCGGTTCATCCGTTCGACCAAACCATTCCCTTGTGGGTGATACGGGGTAGTTCTAGAATGCATAACTCCAGAAAGTTCCTCTAACCTCTTGAATAAACGATTTTCAAACTCCCCTCCCATGTCATGATGAAGCTTCTCTGGAAATCCAAAACGCGGAATAAAGTCATTGAAGATCCGATCTGCAGCAGTAACAGCGGTTTTGTTCCTCGTGGGATATGCTTGAGCATACTTAGTAAAGTGATCTACCACAACTAGAATGTACTCATAACCCCCTGAACTCCGCTCTAGATGTACAAAGTCAATGGAGAGCATTTGAAGAGGAGCTGTTGTGAATATTGGCTGTAATGGTTCTCTTGTTGGTAGATTTGGGCGTCTCTGTTTCAGACAGCGGCATGTATGATGGATAAAGTGGTCTATATCCCTCCTCATGTGAGGCCAATAAAATCTCTCACGAGCCAATGCTAGCACCCTCTCGACACCAAGGTGACCCATTTCTTCATGGAGTTCACGATACACAGTGCGTCGGAATTTCTGTGGAAGAACTATCTTCTGATCACGATACAGGATACCACTCTTCTTGTCTAGATGAAGTTTGTGCCACTCATTCAGGAGCTTACGAACCAACGGCGGTTCTTTTTGCTTTTGCCCAACTGTCGGCTTCTGGTTTGTTTTGATGACTTCCAAAACACGCCCAATGTGAGGATCTTCTTTCTGTGCTCTCACCATGTCCACCACTTTTATTTGACTGCAGCCTGTTTGTAACGGAATATCCATCTGATGTAGCTCCCCGTCGTCATCAGTCAGGGCCATCAACCAGATTGAGTCTCCCCTTGACAATGTCTGAATTCCACAGATTGAGGCCTGCAAGCTCTCAGGAACTACCCTCTCAGTACAACTATCCATGTAGTTCTTGAAGTCGGCAGGTATCCTGGAAAGGCTATCAGCATCAGTGTTTAACCTGCCTGGTCTGTATCGTATTTCAAAGTTAAAGTCCGCGAGCTCTCCAACCCATCTCAGTCCTGTGGCATTTAACTTGGCAGACGTTAACACATAAGTTAAGGGATTGTTGTCTGTGTATACGACAAATTGAGGCGTGTAGTAGAGGTAGTCCCTGAACTGTTCTGTCACTGCCCATTTTAAAGCTAGGAATTCAAGCTTGCCTGAATGCATATGATAGTTGCGTTCTGATGGAGTCAGAGTTCTTGATGCATAGGCGATTACTCGTGTAGAGCCATTCTGTTCTTGGTACAAGACGGCACCTAGGCCATCCTGGGACGCATCAGTATGTACTATAAATGGTGCATCGTAATCTGGATATGCCAGCAGAGGGGGTGACGTTATGTGATTTATCAAGACCTCTAATGCTGACTGGTGCTGTGTCTCCCACTTCACTGGTGATGAAGATGGTACTTGCCCACTGTTTCCCCTGGGACTATGTTTAGAGGAAGCGACATTCCTCTTCTTCCGCAGGTCAAGGCTGAGAAGATCATAAATGGGTTTTGCTGTTTGTGAAAAGTTTTTGATATGGCGACGGTACACACCAAGTAGACCCATAAGTCTTCTCACTTCTCCAACTGTTCGTGGTCTTAAGTTCTTCATTGCAGTCACTGCACTTGTGGCTTTGGGATCTATCTGGTACCCATCCTGAGAGATAAGTCTTCCAAGGAAAGACACTTCCCGTTTGAAGAATGCACACTTTCTAGGTTTTAACTTTACGCCATGACTCTTCAAGCGACGAAGAACTTTACGAAGGTGTTCAATGTGTTCAGAAAATGTCACTGAAAATACTATTACATCATCCAAGTAAGGAATACACATCTCGTCGCGGAGCTCTCCGAGGCAGTTCTCCATAAATCTCTGAAAATTTGCTGGCGCATTCATGAGTCCGAAGGGTATCCGAACCCATTCGTATAACCCCCATGGTGTAATGAAGGCTGTCAGTGGTTGACTGTACTTTCCCATGAACCCCTGGTGGTAGGCTTTGCCTTGGTCCAGGACACTAAACCATGACTTGCCCCCCAAACTGTCCAAAGCTTCCTGGATACGAGGAATCGGGTGACGATCTGGAACTGTTTTCTTATTCAATTCTCGGTAATCTATGCATAGTCTCATTCCACCATCTTTCTTGCGGACACAGACAATACTACTTGAAAATGGGGATGTAGACTTCCTGATGAAACCTCGGTTAAGCAAGTCCTCGATGTAGCCTTTAACTTCTGGATAAAGCGGACGGGGTATGGAGAGGTAATTTTTCTGAACTGGCTGGTCACTAGTCATCTTAATATCCATTTCTAACTCCGAGATGCAACCAACATCATCATCACTCATTGCAAATGCATCTGCTTCCTCCACCAACAACTGCTGTGCTTGTTCCTTTTGTTCTGCTGTAAGTCCACTCAAATCAACGTCTGGTAACCAAGACAAGTTACTCTCACTTTCCTCAGTTAGGTTATGTTCTTCACAGGGCCGGTCCTTGTCTGGAGTCAGCGTCTCTGGATCCTTGAATCTCACCTCAACAGGAGTCACCGAGCGAACTAACTGAAGGCGGCCCAGCACCACTCTTCTAGGTAGAGCAATGTCGTGATTGGTGTTGTTGGTCACATTGATGGATAATATGGTAGCATCACCTTCCTTCACAGTTGTAAGGGATTCGTGTACTTCTAATCCTGAAGGCCAGGCAGCCAATTCATCTGGTTCAAAAATTACCGGTGTCTTGCGGTGAACTGGTCCAGTGTTGGCACGACAGGGTAAACGAACAGTCTGTCCAGCAGGGACAATGTGTGACTTCTTAGTCGATTTAACCAGGCAAAGATCACCAGAATTAGTAGCACGTATGATGCCTATCAAGGCTTGTATGTCACTATCTCTACTTTGGTGGAAGCTTTTCATCATCCTTCCTAGCAATTTGTCCCCATCCACCTCACCTTCAGTGTTCTTAACCATCAGCTCTATGACATTAAAACCAATTATGGGCTGTTCAATGTCCTCCTTCGTTACTAAGAATGGAACTCTTATTTCTGCCTCGTTTTCATTTGTCAACCTTACACCAATCTCTACCCATCCACAATAAGGAATATCAGTTCCGTTTGCTGCTTGCAAACTAATAGAACCATTAGAACCAAGTAACTGTTCAATATCTCGTATTTGGACGGATGATAGCTGGCTCTTCAGAAAACTCTCAGATACAATAGAGACCTGGGCTCCGGTGTCCCATAAAACTTCTACAGGCTTGTCATTCAGATAGCACTGCACCGAGCATTTCTTCCCCACCAGCTTGGCTATACGCTCTTGTTGCCTCGGCGTAATATGGCTAGCATACACATTCTCATCTTGGGTATCTCCTAACCCCTTTTCTTTATGAGCTCCTCTCTCAGAGAGTTCCTTAATTGCCTTGCACAACACCCTATGTTTTGGTCGATGAGCCTTCTGGCAACCCACGGAGCAGTACCACACAGACTGGCACGCTGAACACTGTAATAAATGTGTATGGTAATCAACTTTAAGGCAACCACTACACTGGTGGGACTTCTTTTCCTCTGGTGAGGCTACTCCCTGTCCCGCGGGGGTAGCCTGGATGCGTTTCCCGAAGGACTTCTATACTTGGTCTGACAATAGCGGGCAATATGATTTAGGCCACCACAGAGATAGCAGTGTGGGCAACGGTCGCCATCCCTCTTCCTCCTACACTCTTGACAACCAGGTGACCTTGCTCCCATTGTCACTCCGTTTCCGGGACGAGCAGGACTTATGGAGTCTGCTTTCTGGCTAGTTGCTGTTTCACGAAGTGTCTGAACCTCCGACCGCACTGAAGCCAGATCTGCTTGCACAGCTTTCAGGGTTGCTAGAATGTGCTGATCCTTTTGCTGCTCTTTCTGCTGCTCTTTCTTTGTACTTGTATCAGCTGAACTCTCTACCGTGTACACCTTAGCAGATTTCCCCTTGCTTGTAAGACTAAACTTATTACTTCTTTCTGTCTCTGCAGATATAGCTAGGCTCATGACTTCTATGAGATCTTCATCTGCAACTTGAGGGTCTTGGGTGAGCGGTCTTACTTTTGCACGAATAGTCTCATCAGCCAAACCCGTTTCCAAAGCATGAAGGAATAGACTCTGCACTGAAGAGGCATCATACTTGATCCCACTACCAGATTCTTTTGACGCACTAATTACCTTTTGCCTTATGGTGAGTGCTCTCATCAAAAACGACTGAGGATCTTCATTGGGTTGCTGTGTAATGTTTGTTAACAACTGGTAAAGTTCTGTTGCATTTTTTTCATGGAAATGGAAGCGAAGAATTTTACGCAGCCTTGGCAGGGTGAGCTCAGTCATGTTCTCTAAATAACTTCTCAGTTGTAAACCTGGTTGTACAGCACGTACCACAGCACTAACAACTTCTTTATCTGCATATCCCTTCGCAAGCCCGGATTCTATTTGGGAGATCAATGCCTGATAACCCAGCTTGTCTTTCTGTCCAAGTTCACCCACCACTCCTAGAATTTTAAAATCCCTGCGGAATATGCTTTGCTCAACACCCTTCACAGGAAAGTTAATTGTGCCCTCGCCCTTTACTGGATCAGCAGGTTTCTCTTTCTTTATCTCGGCCAGTTTCTCTTCGACTAATTTCTGTTTGGATTCTAAGTCACCCAGTTCCTTTTGCAGCTGTTTTAGGTCACCTTTGGTTTCTAATTCTTGTTGGCCATACTCATGTTCCATTCCCTCGAGTGGCGGAGGGCCCAGGTGGGCAATTAATCCGTCAACATACTCCATTTGGTCATCGCCAGTTAATTTCTCAAAAGAATCCTCAATTTTGTGTCTGATGACCCGAATAACACCCAGTTTTCCCTTGCCCTCTACTGCCGACTTTTCAACTTCCGCATGAGGAGCAAATTCACATAACGCATTCAAGTCCAGCGACAAAATTTTGCGATCCAGGAGAATTAGTTTTTCCTCCGCCATTTCGTCTTACTTGTAAACAACACGATCAGAAACCCACAAAATCAGAAACCCACAAAATCCACTAAATAAAACAACGTTCCTACCTTTCACCAGCCTCACAAATGCGTCTCACTACCTCTTTCAGCAGCTGCCCATAACAATTGCCCTCTCACACCACAATCCGTCGCATTCTTCTCGCCTAAAGTCATCCAGTGCGATCCGCCATGGGCTTGAACATGCAATGGCGGCGGTCCACATAAAGTCCTCGCACGAACTGATCAAACAAGCATCGATACAGGCAAATCCATACAGTTCCGTCGAAAAATTCTCCCGGACAGGCCCCCAGAAATGTTACACAGAATATCCACACGGTTTTAGGTTTTCCACGTGTATTCTTCGTCAACTAAACATAAGATGTTCTCTTCACAAATCTCTTTCGCTCGATTCTCTCGCACATGGTTTTTCGCTTACGTCATATGACATCTACGAGAATGTCCAGTTCTTTGGCGCGCGAACGCCTGACACTTAACATAAATTCCTCTACGTGACAACGTAATTTCACTACTTAACATTTACACTGATGTGCCGTAATGAATTGAAAGGTACTTCACTGTCGCAAATCTCTTCTTCGCAGCAAAATCTTTAAGGCAGCAATTCTGTATAATTATCGTTTGTACATAACTCTGTCGGGCTGCAGTTCAAGTAC
>CM042749.1:6313799-6341299 GCA_022496165.2 Catalaphyllia jardinei
ATGTATGCAATTTGTAATGATAAAAAAATGGTAAAGTACAAATTTTTAAATATTTTTCTGTGAACAAAAATCTATATGTACATTTTTATTGCACATTTTATCTATATGTTAATTATTTATAGTCCTTTGTAAAATAATCTGCTTGGAGGATAGCTTTTTCTATAATTCGCTAGTTTACTAGACATATCTATTGTGCAGTTAAAAATTAATTCAATTTAATGTTCCTTTTTTATTCCCAATGCAGAGGTCAATGCCTGAAGAGAATGTTTGTGGGGAGCAAGATGACTCCCTCCACGGTCCTTAATGCACAATGTGCACAATGGTTTATATTCTTAGCAATATTCCACACTATCTCATTTATCTCATTTCTATTCCCTCCACTCACCTGAAGAAAACAATCACGCGTGAGGAAAAGAAGTTTTCATAATCTTTTACCTTACTAGGAAAGAGATTTTGGGGAAGTGCAAGTCTTAAAAATTTCTTACTTATTCCGGCCTTAAAATTCAAAAGATGTTACTATGAGTAAACCTTCGTCCTAGTTGTTTTCTATAACATTAAGGTTTAGAACCGGCTGCAAGAATGAACATTTATGCTCTCTCTATTCTTACGGCGACTTCTTAACCTTTTACCTTCTCAGAGAAAAATACTTTGGAAGAAGTTTAGCCCATGTTATAACCCCCATGAACTTTGAAGGACGAGTGAAAGATTCTGGATGAAAGTTAACCTTCCTCTCGAAATACTCACCCTAGGGAAGTAAAGGATTCCCGATTCTTTCATTCAGGGAAGTGGAAAGGGTTTGGGGAACAGGAAATAAGGCTCTTCAAACAATCTTCCCCTGTAAGATTGGTGGTATTTGGCGGAAGATAAACTACCCTGCACAATGGCTCGTGTAGAGCTATTTCACACTGACGGTTTTTTTGTGGCATTGCCCTCTGCTTTGGGAATAAGCAATGTTTATGGGAGTGAACTAAATATAAATGCAAAGTAAAGGATAATGACACTATTTTAACCGCATGCACCTTTTCGGCTCTGCGGCATATTTTTTCTTTAGTTTTGTTCTATCATTTTTTCTTAGGAAGGTTTTAGAGCTTATTGAAGTGTAGTCTTTAATTTGCTCTTTGCGCCTTCCTTACATCAGTCAAGTTAACTTTCTTTATTTGTGATAATCTCTATCATTTTATTCTTCCGTCGTACGGACTTGATATTATATCAATTCAGTCTTCGTAGTCAGATTTACGTTAAAGTGAGTAGAGAATGCTTTTATTTCCAAGCTCAAAGAGCTTATTTGAAAGTGTTTCTGCATTTATCTTTTAGCCATCTGTTCGCTGTGGTGTATCACTGTTCACTTTCTTTAGTATTCTTCAGCCTACCTGTGGATAGAATAATTAACAGTACATCAGAATGTGTCATGCAGAATCATCATGCATTTTTATGCGTTGAACTGCCGGAGTGAGGCCTACTCTGGGACCTTACGTCGCCGTAGCTTAAGGCAATCGATTTAAAGCAACTCTTGGCGACTTAAGGACGTTCGCTCCACACAGCCACTTTCTGTATTTTCCATAGTTTATGCAGCGTCCACCCCCAAATTAGCCAACAAAACATACAAACAAACTTACCAGGTTTCATAACCATTTGCTTGTATTTACTATGTTCAAGTGTTTGGTGTCTAAGTACTCTCTTGTGTCATTTCAATTATTTTAACAGAATTTATAGGCAATGCTCTTTACATTGTGATATTAAAGTGAAAGCAGTGAAAACTGACACAGGTCAATATAAATAACCTTCACCATTTGTATGATCTAAAATGTGTTTCATTTTCAAGAACTCCATAGAAAAGAGGAAAATAAAGGGCGGAAATGATTAAAATTCAAAAGGTTTGTTCAAAAGTTCCAAAACAAAATTTAAACGTAGATGTTAATTGTCTTGAAACCATTTTTCAGTAAAACTACCTGTAAATACTTTTTGTAAAATCACGGTTCAGGCACTGTGACTAGTTTTTAACTTGATAATGACGTTTACCATCAACTTTATACTAATACTCCCTAAGTAGAATTGATGTGAAAATTATATACCGAGTGAAAATTGTTTATCTTTTACGGAAATCGACATTCCAAGAAAGCGGTTAACTTCGCGCGTAACAATTAATGGGGGTAAGACTTGTGTTCATCTCTTATTCATCTATTTTTCGCATAGTTCATTTTTGTTTGCTTTCTTTTAAAGGTATCGACCATTACTTCAATTACATCAGCTCCCTTGCGAGACTAGTATCACATTGTTTTAGCTGCATGCTGAAATGTTATTCCTCTGTTATTTGTTTTGATACTGTGAAATTAAAATCACACAGAAAAAACTGTTTTCTTCTGAAGAAGATACTCAGAACACAGTTGAAAATCCATGTCAGGGAAACAAAAAACTACACAGAAAACATGACATTTCTCTCTTGGCTTGAGCGCGCTCGTGCTCGGACACTTGCCAAGTATGAAAACCACGCTCGTAATTGTTTTAGCCCCCTGAAAAATTAACTTTGCTTTCTGTTTTTGAAACGTAATTTTCCATATTAAATGATGTAGCAAGACAAAGATATGCCCTAGTCAATGTTTTTTTCATTCTCATCATTTGACCACTTCCATGTTTAACATTGTAATTGTATTAGTTATACAAACGAAAAAGTACATGTAGAATTTGGTCAAGGTCGAACATAAGTGACTAAAAAATGATCGTGTTTACCAATAGGCAATAGGCCATTTTCGATATATTAAAATTCTAACATGGCTCGGAGGCTTGGAGGAATAAAACAAAAGAAAATAATTATTCATCTCTCATCCTCGGCGGGATTTCTTTTGTTTTATTCCCCCAAGCCTCGGAGCCATGTTAGAATTCTAATATATCGAAAATGGCCTATTATAGTTGTCATGCCGATAAAGTCATGAGCTCTATCGGTCTTTTAAGTTAAATTGCTGTTCGTTGTTGGAAGTCTGGCGACACAATTGATTTTGAACAACTCTTTCTCTAAATGAATTGCCTTTCCTCAATTCAAAATGCCGCGAAATAGGAGTTTAATTTTGCGTTGCGGATAATGTTCGGCGGTTTGAAGTTCTCCCTTGAAATAATAAATTGCGATGTTCAGCCTTTCAATTTAAACTCAAGCTCAAAATATTAATTTTCCCATATATTTTTTTGCTGTTAGTTCTATGAATTTGATGACATCTTTACAACATACTTGACAACAGAGAGAGGTGCCATGAGATTATTTTTGAACATTCTTGGACTGAACCCGTTACAGTCAAACTAAGTGAAGCGTACCCCTTAAGATTGCATTAATGAACTGATTATTTGAAACTTAAACCCGCTGGTCGTTTCAAGAATGCAATAATGAATTGATTATTCGTAACTGAACTCGCTCGCTCGATCGAAGAATACGGCTAACGGGTTCCGTTTTCGAAAAATCAATTCAGTGCTGCGACTATTAAGTTTCAAACCTACTAGTCTTTTCTAGAATGTAATAGGAAATTGATTTTTCGGAAACGGAACCCGTTAGCGAGCGAGTTCAATATTCGAATAATCAATTCATTATTGCATTCCGGAAACGACTAGCGGGTTCAAATTTCAAATAATCAGTCCATTAATGCAATCTTGAGGGGTACGCTTCACTTAGTTTGACTGTAATGGCAAACGACAAGAGAAACAATTTACTTACCTAAAGTAAAACTGCGTTTCCAAGGTCCAAGTACGGAAGCCGATAAGGGACAATCCCAAAATACTTACGAAATCCGAAAAAATGTTTTTAAAATCCGAAAAAATATTTTAAAATCTTAATATTTTTTGGAAATCATCGTTGAAGAGTTTATCAAATCTGAAAAACTATTACAAATCTTAAAAAAAATATTGAATCCACAAATATTATTTTGTAAATCTGAAACAAGTTTACAAATCCAAGAATAGTCGCTAAATCCAGAAAAATATTTTGCAAATCCGAAAAAATATTTAGTCACGTGTTACTTGTGCCAGCAGTCTGCAGCCGTCAGCGGTTTGTCGCATCCAAAATGGCGGAGTTTTGTGTTTCGTGTTCGACTCGTGTGGATCTAGAGTGAACCCTGGAGACAAATTTTGCTTCAAATGGGGTTCCAAAGTTGCAGAGATTTTAGACCCGAGTCCAAGAATGAGTTCAGCCGAAGATGAAAGTGCTTCGTCCTCTTCATGTGCGAAGTCATTATCGCAATACTTGGCCTCCAAAGCGGAAGAACGCATAGGATATAAGCTTACAGACTGAAACTTAACAAGGCAAACAACTAAGCCTGTTTTAAAAGGAACATCAACGATCCAGGACCCAGGATCCAGTTCAGTTTTCAAAGTCCTTACGTTCATATAGATCTCATACTCGCCCAGAGAGTGGACAATTGTATCGTACCTAAATCCCCTCAGTTCAAAGTAATGTTCTATTACCAGCCTCTCGTCTGCGGAACTGCAGAGACTTTCCTGTTAGTGTCTCTCTATTGTTCCACAAACTCTTTATACTTCAATCATTCTAAAACGATTATAAAATACTGAATATATTGTAACTTAATCTCAATAGACACAAACAAGGCATCAGGGACGAGCATCTCGTTTATTGATACAGCGAGCGTTTTGCATCATCACCATAAAGAACTTCAGCACTGAATAAACAATAAAGCAAACTTGAAAGAGATGCCTTCGAGTGGCTCTTGCATAACTTATAAAATCTTATAGCCTACAAGCCCCTAGGGATTTATCATACCTGCAAGCACGCCTAAAGTTAAGTACTTCTACAGTTAACACGAATCATACATAATGAACATACTCAAGTTCATAAGCGAAACGTTACAAAATACGGAAAAATATATCAACCCACTCCGCCATTTTGGATAAGGCAAAATGGCGGAAACAAACTCTGACGCTGGCTGACTGCTGGCGAAAGTAGCACGTGACAAAATCTTTTTACGGATTTGCAAAATATTTTTACGGATTTGCAAAATATTTTTCTGGATTTAGCGACAATTCTTGGGTTTGTAAACTTGTTTCGGATTTACAAAATAATATTTGTGGATTCAATAATTTTATTAAGATTTGTAATAGTTTCTCAGGTTTGAAAAACTCTTCAATGATGATTTCCAAAAAACATTACGATTAAAATATTTTTTCGGATTTCGTAAATATTTTGGGATTGTCCCTTATCGGCCTCCGTATCCAAGAGCTTGAACACTGCCATCCAAAATGACCACATATTCCTTTCAAAGAGCATACAACCTGGAACGGGAAGAAAGGAGGAAACGTCAACAATAAAGCGGGTTGTCACTGATTGGTATCACTGAACACTGTTTTACAATTTTCTTGCGAACGCCAAAATAATTAACGCCAGCATGTTTTATTCTGTTAACTTTGGATTTCATTTTGTCCTTTGACAAGCCTTCAAGTAATATATCAAACACGAGAGACAGTGTTTCATCGGGATATCCAAACATCGAGAAGAGAGTTGAAAATACGACGCACAGCGGAGTATTTTTGACGAAATTCGAGGTGTTTGGATAGCCGATGAAATACTGACTCGAGTGTATATCTTCTCAATCGAAACAAAAACTAAGGAGTAAACGGGGAAGTAAAATTGTCCAACTCTATGCTAATTAAGACCGGGTATCCAAACCTCCTTCACGGTTGTGATTTTCTTTGTTTTAACCAGCTTGATGAATTATTAATGAGTTTGGGAATTTTCAAGAATAATAAGATATCGGAAATCTTCGAATTAACGCTTCTCCAATCGACAAAAATTTAAAATAAGCGCCTCCACTGGAATAAGCGCCTTTATCTTCTCCAAAATTTGAAATAACATTTACGGTGAAACAGTTTGATGGACTGTCGCCGGGGCTCCCGCCAAATCAAACGAGATTTTCGAGTTCCCGTGTCATTGACAGAAAATCGCCTTAGGAAAAACTAATTACAATATATCCTGATTCCAATATACTTAACTAGGGTCATCAAGGCATTGACATGTTCAGATTCTCAACACTCTTGGTACTGAAACTGTTTAAGGGTAAACAGAGCTGAAAACGATTTATCTGCAAAAAAGTGTTTCCAATGGCTGTCAACTTGAGCCAGGGTTCAACAGTTTATACGCTTTGATCCAGCATGCTGAAACTGTGTTTGCATTCAACCTGGAGATGTAAAGAGCAAAATGCAACAAGATGCGTTACAACGATTATGGAATCTCCAGTTGTGTTTATTCGAATACTTGCTCTCCAAAATACACATTTACAATGATAATGATAATAATAATAATAATAATAATAATAATATATGACTTTTACAGCGCCCATGCTTAAGTAAAGTATTAGGCAAAAAACCTATTGACTAATTAAAAACTTGATCAAATAAATGAGTCATGTTTTTCTAAAGCATTACTCTATTGATATTGATGAATAAATCTCTCGCAATCGTGTTACTTTTAAGAATCCGTTTGGACATCACAACAATTCCTCACTGCCCAACCGGTATGTGAAAGTTTATGAGTTCGAAACCCGTCATGGACTGGGATTTTCAGTTCTTTGCCCGACTGCCACCACAGGATCAAAATTTCATTGTTCACTACTCCCGGTTAGACTTCTTTACAGGACACTTGGATTGATACAGTTATCCGAAGTGGTCAACGACAAATTCAAGGAAACTAACGAAAGGGTGAACTAAGTGTTTTTCCAACATATCATAGTGTACCAGCGTTCAAGAATTACACACTACAATCCAGAATGGCCAAAAATTAGATAAAACATAAAACGAGCTATTTTTCATCAACAAATTCGAGTCGTGTTTTTAAATTTAATACATATGTAGCAAGCAATTCAGCAGTGACTTCTTAAAGCAGGTTTCAATAATGCATGATATCGATATTTATGAAAACACTAAATTTTTGTATGCTAGCAAATCTCAAGCAAACTTCCTGGTTCTGCCGAGAACACTAAAATACTTTAAGACTTTCTCTGTGAGATACTTTGAAATGTATTGAAATAGAAGATTTTATTAACCTTGGACTGAACCAAAAAGGCGAAAAGTTATTGGGTAGAAAAAGCTTCTCCGTCCATTAGCGAGAAGTGAACTACTGGTAGAAACCAAGTTAGTTTTCTCCCAATGGCAAATTTTTAGTCCTTTCGTTTCATTCATTTGCCAGAAACCAAGAGAGGCAAGTTGCACATTAATTTTTAACCAGCAAAGAAACTTTTTGGTGGTACATTTGGAAAACATTCAGTGAATGAAAAGAAAACTGCGAAGATAATATCTGTTGTATTATGTGTAACTGAACCAAACTGTTTCCAACACTTAACTTGTACCATAGTGCAAGAGCCCCGCGCTGTCGTACAAAATGGACCCGCTTTTTCCTAGCATATCTTTCTTAAAACCTGCCATGAAAAAGGAAACAGGACGCTTTGGCATACTCAGGTGTACTGATTGACTTAAACTGCATTAGATTTAGGAATTTGGTCAAAATAATGAAGAAAGCACAAAAGAAAGTACAAGCATTGTGAATTATTATTTTTTGCAACATGAAGACAGTTCATTTGGTCATTTCCCTAGCATCAGAGTTTCTGTCCTCATCGGTAAAAGAGGTGCGAAGAGTATATCTCTTGACAACTTTGCAGCTCAAAAGCGCCCTTCGTTTGGAAGCAAGTCCATTTTGAGTTTTAGAGTTATGGCAATGCGAGACAAAGCTACGTTCGCGTTTGTGGAAAAATATAACCTGTGAACTTTTGCTTTGTTTTGTAGCTATTGTTAGGGCTAGGGTCTGTTATGTTGACTTCTTTGTTTTCTTTGTTTTACGTCGCTTGTGAGTTTCACAGGTTCTTACACCGAGGCAGAGCCTTCCATCGACGAAAAGTCAACGCAGGTTTATCGCTGTCCACTTTAAAATGGCAAGGAAGTCACTGTAAGTAAATTCAATTGAGTGTTTTGAAGTTGTGAGAGTTTTCTTGACTGTTTGTAGCCGTGGTGCTGTTACGCGGGGAATCCTGTGTTTCTCTCGCCGTAGAATTTGAGTCAATAGGATTTCAGACGAGTTTACCTCTGATCATTATACTGTATTTAGAAGAATTTCTGTGGAATACACTAAACGAATTTCCTTGCCTTTGCTATTCTATTTACAGTGGAAAAGTCTGATTTCAAGTGATTTTTATGGCAACGACTGACCGAAATTGTTTTGTGGAAAAACTTGAAACTTCGCACGAAATTTCACACCGGAAAAACAACATTGGAGAACTTAGCAGGGGACATAAATGCAACTAACATATAGTAGATCGAAAAATATTTGTTCTTTAATACATCTTTCCTTGTCTAGTATCTGAGTTACTCGCTCGTTGCGCCACCCGATTCTATGACAAAGTCGCGTAAACAAACCCATTTGTAATCGGCTGCAAAGCCATGCAATTTACTGCAATTTACTGCTCCCTCGGGCAGCATCTTCAAGCCCTTGGTCACAGTTTTTCATCATACGGACCTCCCAGCCGACAAATAACATATATATCTCATGAGTTTTTAGCCTTTATAAAATAAACGTGGTAGTATTCTTGGGTTGCACCGTCACGCAATTAAACTGAATTAATTCTAAAACCAATCAGTGAATAAACTCAAGAAATTATATTGTTATAGGAGATAAGTTCTTAAGGCACTTCTCCACGATTTAGGTCTGAACGTTTTATCTATCTTTAAATATTTGTCTAAATTTACAGAGCTCAGTATGGAGCCGCCATGTTGATGTACCTCCAAGGGGACACCAACATGGCGGCCGGAAAGTAGTGTAAACAACTGGAACTTACTTTAGCTATCTAGGCCACTGATTATCTGAACTGGTCAAGCAAACATTTAGATAAGCACTTTTCCAAGTACTGTAACCTCCAAATAGGCTAAACATCACGAGAAAAGTATATATTTTTCGACAAACACGTTCATAGCTTTATGAAACGCACTGCCATAACTCTGAAATTTAATTCAAGGTGGCCCAACAGTTCCCGCACGCGCTTTTTACTGATGCAATTCAGCGCGTGCATAAGCTTTAAGGATTTCTAAATACAACTGAACATGCCGAACATGCCTTCAATAGAGCGATCATTTTGTTTACTCAACACCCGCACTATCTGTGTTATTTTTCTCTATAATTAAACGCAGTGTATTGATGGCTTTAGTCTTTTATTACAAAGATATGTACGGTGGCCCATAAGGGATATGGAAACTTATTGTATTTTTTGAGAAAAATAACTTTTTTCAAAACAAAAAACCCTACTTTTTTCAAAAAAAAGTCGACCTTTTTTAACAAAACTCGTCTTTTTTAAAACAACTCAATATTTTAGAAAAAACTCGTTTTCTAAGAAAATCAACTTTTGTTTAGAAAATTCAATTAAAAAAAAAATGAAAAACTATTTTTTAGAATTTCTTAGAAAACTCAGGTTTTTTAAAAAGGTCGACTTTTTTACCTTTTTTGTCAGAAAACTCAACTTTTTCTTAGAAAAATTCATCTGTTTTTTTGTTCAAGAATTGAGACCGCGATCCTCTTGAACGCGGGCACATTGCGATCCAAGATGGCGGAGTCCAATTCCCTTAACGATGTCCAATTCCCTTAATGTGCGTGTAGGTTAACATAATGACAGTGACAATGTAGAACTACGATCGGGAGTCTTAAGTTTTATATGAAATCAACCTGAACATGGCTAAACGAGAGAATGCAGGGCCACTTTTCAAGTAGTATCGCTCGAGTGGCTTGGTGGCTCGCCAGTCGTGTTGACTGACGAGCCACCCATTTTGACCTGGTGTACCAGTTCACAAGGGAACCATTGTTCTTTCTTTGTTTAGGAGTCATTGGTTAGCTGTTTAGTATTGTTTGGTCCTTTGTATCGGCTCTTGTGAACCGGTACACGAGGACAGAACTCGCCGAGCCGTCGAGTGGCAGATGAAATTAAATTTAACTTAACTCTGGTATCTGTTATCGCACAAATACTTTTGTCAACTGAACCCTTTGGGATTCATGTTGCAGTCTCAGTCTGGTAAGGATTAGTAGCTGGATTGTGACCAGTCCTATATAAAGGTGCACGCATGTAGATTGTAAACATTGCTGAAAAATGATAATTCACCATACTGATAAATCAGACCACATTAACCGTGTTTATTACTATCAAATGGCACCCAAACCCATGAACATATAACAAGAACATAACTCGTTCTTATGAATGTTCATGTTACATGGGTGCCAAAAGAGAGACATTTTCTGTTCTCTTAGCAAGGGAAACCAGGCACTAGCTAGTCAACTCGAAATTGTAGTCAATTATTGTAATTTGATGCACGGCTAGAGATAAGTGAGAAATAATCGCCATAAAATTCGTCTGCTGTAAACGTCAATTGCCCCATGAATACACAGTCCAAATGGTTTTAATTTGTCGTAGCCATCTAAATGCCATATAAAGTTAGGTCCCTTGGCAGAGTATGCCCTCCGTTTTAACTTGTGCTGCGTTCGCCTCGCCACCATCAGGGTCAAGTAGTTTCAAAGCATGCCGAACTGTCTCCCTGCTTACAACCAAGCCATAATCGATGCGAAGCCTTTGATGCATTTGACGGTATCCAATCAGGCTACCAGAGCCATCTAACTCTCTTTAAACCGGTGCAATAACCTCTTCTATATCGCTGCGATTTCTTCTCCTACATAAACCTTTTTGAAAAAAGAACCCTCTTAAGCTGACGAACGCTTTGTCGTATTCCATGGACGAGTAAAAGGAAATTAATTATTTCTGAGTAGTCCAATCCAAGATTGAAGTAACATTCGATCAAAGAACTGCGATCAGAATTTCCTGGTGTTACTGGAATATACCCTGGCATTGTGCTTATGCACCTCGATAGGCATAAGACAAAACAGAAGAGACGGAAAAGCTTCCTTTCTTCATCAGTACCGCCTTCTTGTCTCGATTCGAGCCTGTGTTTAACAGAGCTGCGGTGTTGCTTACTGAGTTTTCTAAAAAATGTTGGGTTTTCTAAACAAAATGTTAAGTTTTCTAAAAAAAGTTTTTTTTAATAAAGTTGGAGCTTTTTTAAAAAAGTTGAGTTTTTTAAAGACCCCAGTTTTTTTTAAAAAAAGTTGATTTTTTCTTTTTTTATTTTTAGTTTCAAAAGAAAAAAGTTGAGTTTTCTAAAAAAAATTGAGTTTTTTTAAAACAAACCTGAGGTTGACGACCAAATAATCGTCCTGGAAAAAAGTAGTTTTTTTCAAAAAAAAAAGGTGATTTCTTTTTTTAAATGGGTTTTCAAACAAGACTGAGATTTTTAAAAACAATAGTTAACTGAAAATCTTGAGTTTTCCTTCAAAAGTCTTAAATAGACGAAATGAAAATTTGACCAAGACATAGAAAAGTGCTAATTTTAAAATTTCATGAAGAAAAACGAAACAGGTTTCCATGGTAACGATGCAAAGAACCCAGTTAAATGCAGCACATGCGCAGTTGCTCACAAAATTGAGACCGATTGCTATTGCAGAAACTGCTGATTTCTAACGATCCAGTCGTTGGAAACTCAAGAAATTCGGCAAAAAAATAGTTCAGAAACAACGTAAATGATCTATCACGAAAAATCTGAATTTTGACATATGGAATTTTTAATAATACAGAAAATGATTTACGGCGAATTACGAAAATGGCCTATGTCAAAATTTTATTAGAACAGTCTTACAGAAGGGATTAAATGTCAATTAGTGGTGGGCAAACGATGAAAACAATCTAACGACTGGATTTTTTTAAATGAAAAAAAAAAACATTTTTTAAGCCTTGTTGTTAACCAGCTCCGTTGCCATGGTAACAGCATGCACCCTAACCAAAATGGGGGAATAAATACTTCTGTAGTTAACCTTGACTCTTGCAGAAAATTTGGGCACCAAAGCATAAATATTTTAAAAAGAACTGGTGAATAAGGCATAGGCACTCGAAAACTGTGTTCGACCACCTTAAGACGAATCATGTTCTTGTTGTTCAGAGATATAAATTTACCCCCTCTCATGCCTGATTAAGATAATAACTTTGGTGGCTCTTTAGTTTTGGATTTTACAAAATGATGATGTAACGTGCAACCTAAGAATAGGGTGTAAATGTAGGTTTTTATGCAGTACAGTCAATCAGTGGCCTAGATAACCAAGTAAGCTCCAGATTGTCACATTTTCCGGCCGCCATATTGGCGAATCTTTGTTTACATCTCATTAATTAACATACTACTTTACGAAGAGAAGGTATCACACTAGACACGAATTGACTACCACAAGTTAAAAAGTTTATGAAACTTAGGAATTGGTAGAAGCGTGAGCTCTTTAGGTGTAATATTCAAGGCGAAATTGGCTTTCAATAACTGCAAAATTTTCGAGTGCCAAAAGCGATCATGAGCTCATACATTCTTACAAAATTTTAGTTTTTAGGGCTAAATGGGACACTCTATAAGAGCTTTCTATAAGCAATCTATCCTGAAACTAACTTATAAGATGTATCACAGTGCTTTACCATCCTGTATGACAGCACATATTGTGAAATCGCAGCTCTCTTATAATTTAAGAACAGTCTTAAGTTGGAAATCCCACCCTTCAAATCGAATATCAAAAAGTATTGCATATCTTATAGAGGTCGTGTTGTGGAATCATTTACCAATCGAGTGTCGTAACGCGAATAGTAAGAAAAGTTTCTCCAGGATGATTAACAAACTTAGTTTGGTCAGGGATATTGACTTTTCTAGTTTATTCTGTAGAATATAGCTTCTGCTTAAAAGAAGTTTTTAGGTCTCTAATTTCTTATCAGTTGGGTGAAACTATCAGTTATTATAATTTAAATATTAATTCTTGTTTATTGTAAATACTTTATAATTATATTACAATTATTGTTCATGTATCTTTTTATCCACGACCCCTCAAGCTGCATAGCTTAAATACTTATCGTGTCTAAATAAAGGTTTTTACTTTTACTTAAACCCGCGCGGCACAAAAAGTTTTGGAACAGTCGATCATGCTATGCCATATTAATATTTCGAATTAATGTTTTGATAGATCCATCCGAAACTGTACTGTATGGGGTGAATAGTGAACTAGGGATATACACCTATATGGTGGCATCATACACTGACAAATATCTGTTTGGGATACCGTACAGACCTAAAACCTGAAGTGGTTTCCTCTTTAGTTATTTTCTATAACATCACTTCGTTTTTGTTTTGTTTTTATTTGAGTGACAGTGGCGGTGAAACAATCTATTGTACCGGCCATCTGAATAGCTTCACCTTTACATTTTTTCAAGATTTATAATCCTTTACTCGACAAAAACAAAAACAAAACAGCCTTTCCAAGATTCTTTCAAGATTCAAAACCTTTTTTCCTCGACAAAAACAAAAGCAAAACAGAAAAAGCCTATTTTGAGCAAACGAGTAAAGGGGGTAAGTTTCTAAAGAAACTGTGGTGCTGCGTCGGTGGGAGTATTACAAGATTTGGTTTTATCAACTGAGTTGATAATGTGAATTGGCCTCTGTAAAGAGATTCGGAAGCTGACGTTTCGAGCGCTAGCCCTTCGTCGGAGCGAATCAAGGAATTGTGGGTTGTGTGTGGTTTATATACAGAAATATGGAGCTACGCTATTGGTTGGTGCCTGGCAAGCTGAAAAACAACAGAATAAATTAGTTGAATGAAAAGCGTTCGTTGATACCTTGAGGATTAAGAGTGCCGATTTGAAAAATAAATTTTTGTCCTAGAGTTTTGCGACTTTCTGTGCTTCCTTGATGAAGGGAGAGGCCGCAGACCGTCATATGTTGCGTAGAATGAATTCTCTTTGCTCGCGCCATCACTACGTCAACAGCGCGCGCTAGTTCTGTGTCTCCATCGAGTTATACAATTAACACTTAATGACTGGTCCTGAGGGGAACAGCGAATTTTGTTTCCCGAGAATCTCACATTGAGATTCGAGGGAATCAAAATTCGCTGTTCCCCAAGGAACAGCGAAGGAGAAATGCTGTGGGAACACGAGCCGCAGACAAGTGTTTCCACAGCTTTTTCGAGTTTTCTAAAACTTTCACGAGTGTTTGTATAAATCGATAGAAACACGGAGTACATGTTTTCTATTTCTTTTAGAAAACACCGCGACGAGAAAAAGGAAAACAACTTGTAAACTTTGATTAACAAAATGTAAATTCTCTTTGCTCGCGCCATCACTACGTCAACAGCGCGCGCTAGTTCTGTGTCTACATCGAGTTATACAAACAGGAGTTTTAACCAATCAGCGCGCGTGCTTTCTTAGGACCGTTTTCTAATTATTGATATAAGTAAGTTCTGGCATTTTGTGCACGACAAGACAACCGTACGCAGTTATGTTACAAAACTTGAAAATCTATCAATTTTGCAATCATAATTACGAATTTCAACACTCTTGAACTGTTAAGATAGGAAAACTACTATCTGCTTATCTGAGTTGTGACTTTTTTGCAATAGTCATCGGAGGCCAGAAGTGAAGGTCTGCACGCTGCCATCCAAGTGAAAATGCAATTAAAGCTGATGAATTCAAGTAATTAAGGTTGTTGAATACATAGAGAAACTGAAGAAAAGTACTTCAACACATCTTTGGTCATTCTGGAGCTAATAAAAACGGCAGAAACTCAAGTTATTGAATCTCCTCGGTTTACAAAAGGTAATTTGATGGACAGATAACTTAATCACTCCAAAAACTTGTTCGTAGTTAGAAATTTGAACCATAATAACCAATTATCTGGCCTTCAAAAATTAAAACAATCGATTTCGAGCAACTCTTGAACTATGATGTGTTTTTATTCCACTTGGTAGCTTAAGAATGAGTTGATAATGACTGAAAGACTTGCTGTAAACGTTGATAACTAGATTCACTCATTTAATCCTCTTTGCACTTAGTAGAACACAAGGCAGCAACATTCTCTCTACATTTATCTCTATTTTGTACGATAGGTTGTTCGTCACTGAGCTCAGGCATGACAGGCGCCAGGAGGTTTTGGACCAACCAGGCTTTTTGTAGCCAGTTAGTGTCAACGTCAATGGCTTCGAGATAAAGAGCAATATTCACTGCCTGCAGAAATTGACGTCACTAATTTTAATTTAATTTTAACCAAGGAAATCCTTGTTTCAAAAGCAAATTGCTCTTTTGTTCGTAACAGGAAACATAGCTAGCCTAATAAGCTCACTTTTTTTCCAGCTCTGTGAATCTTTTCGATTTTTTTGGCATTTTTTTCATTGAACTATGGCTATTTCAAATATAAAACAAAGGTAGTAATAAACGACATTGCCCACGTAGTCCATGGATTAGAAATTCTTTGATTCTAGCTATAGATTTCAAAAACGCGTTCAAAAACGAAAACACATCACAGGACCATAAACTGAAGCATTCTGCGAATGAATTTACTGTAAAAAAATAGGTAAAACTTTAGTGCCACCATATCGTGAAAGCTCCGGTAGTGTAGCAGTTCTCGTAAGCTTGTAATTCTCGTTGTTGTATTGTATCAGCTGATTTTGTTTTGGGACTGATTTGACGCTTCCTAACCTTTCAAGTAAGATAGGCTCTAAAATTCTCAACTGAAGACCATTAGTTATGAAATTAAACAAACCCCAACTCTTATGTCCTTTAAACACAAGGCTGAAAGATTTTTTAATCAACTATTAACTTCTTCCTTTCCTCTTATATTTCCTTAGTGTTTGATCCAACTCTTGTGTCACACATAACTGAATCGCCTTGCCTTATATTTGTGTTATTTAATTCCTTCTGTTTCGGGAGGAATCCTAATCTTGTACAAGCCTCCTGGTTTCTTTTAGCTTTCCTCGCCATATATATCTTAACTTTAATCAATTAATGTAAAACTTTTGTTAGGTGGCAAAATGTAATAAAATGCAAAAAAAAATTAAAACAATTACTAGGGGAAACAATTGTTCCTGTTGTTTGTTCTATTGTCCTCTCAAAGGGTTACAAGTCACTCATGTAACTCATGTAACTTCAACATGACCAAAGAGCTTTAACTCTGATCAATATTCGATTACCTGTATTTGAAAGATATAAATGAAAAAAGTGCTAATTAACTTTTTTTCAGCACAAGAACCTCAGAGAATAATGGAAAAAAAATTTAATCGTACGAAATAAGTAATTGGTGTTACTTTTGTTGAGGATTTTCTAAGCAAAATACGCCCAAACACGGAGTCTATGGTAAAGACTCGTCCATTAAAATTACTAAACGTTCAGCGCAAAGGCAAAATTGCCAGCGACTTTGATTCATTTTGAAATCTATTCCATCCTTTGCCAAATCGCAAACCGGTTCCAATGTTACGCCTGAAAGCCCCTAAGCTGGGCGTATCTGCAAAACTTCAAAGAAACGCAGATTGTAGAAAATTTATTAAATTGGAATCCAGCGACAACTGTGTTTCACTTATCTTTTGTTGCCAACTTCGTACTTTCCAGGAGTCCATTGCTGGTTGTGCTACACTTCATTTGAATTGGTGATTGACGCCTGTCACATCCAATGCAGTTTCCTTGCATACAAGTTTGATGGCTTTGTTCAACTCGTGTGAAAGAAACAAGAAAGATATAGATAAGGTTTTTCGCATGTTAACTCAAGCAAAACTGACTTGATTGAGCATGAGTAGAAGTTAACAGACTTCTATCAGCCTTACGCGCAGAATGCCTCTCACAAGATGTGGAATAAAGCTTTTGAACAAATTCCAAAAAAGTGCTACACTGCAGTGGGAACGGACTGGCGGAGATTAGTTATAGTTTTTGATATTAACGACACAAGTGTTCTCTTCATGTCAGAGCAAAGGCAAAGGCGGTGGGAATTTTTAGTTTTTATTAGAGTTAGAAAAATTGTAAATGGTAGTGCTCCGAGGCCACAAAACCAAATCTGAATAACAAAGTCAAACGGCACACCAAGCAGATGATCAACCTCTAAACAAACACTTTAAGGGATCAGTGGTCGATTGAAAATAGTCCATCAGTTACTCATAAGAAAAATATTTGCTATTTGTTAATTTCAACTTTGCATATATTCTTCGTCTTCGGTATCACCGAAGAACACATGCATCTCGAAGCTTTCACAGCACTGAGGAAATTTATATTACACCATTAAATGATCAAATTGAAAGATGAGAGATACAGCTAGTTAAATGAAGACACGTAACAAGAGAAAACATGGATTTACCTGAAGGAAGCACATCGACTAAGATGTCTTCGCCCTTGCCTTCAATGCAACGACCACCGACAGTAAAATAGGCGTGTCATTCTACTCTTCTTTATATACCTACATTAAAATTCGTTCCAGCCATGAGAATTATGCTTTGAACAAAAGAAATGCATCACACGTCACGATTAATTAGCTTTTAATTGTGAAAATTTAGAAACTTGCGAGAAAAGCACGCACCCGAAAAGAATTTTTCTCCGAAAATGTCACGTTTGTAGTTAATAGGCCAATTTCGATATATTTAAAATTCTAGTTTGGCTCCGAGGCTCAAGGAAATAATAATAAAAACATTAATTATTCATCCCTTCTCCCCGATGCGGACTGCTTTGTTTTGTTTTTTTATTCCCGAAGCCTCAGAGCTAAATGCACCTTATTCCAAAATGGCCGCCGTTTTAGTATTCTTTTGTTTACTTGCAAATTAGCCCCTGTTGCCTCGCTTAAGGGAAAATATTCTTTTGAATTTCGAGTTTAAGAACGAGGCAACAAAGGCTAATAGACCAATTTTCAGCCTGAAACAATAGACCTCAGTACGAGGCTCTCGAAAATAAATACAGAGTTTGTGGGGTTTATTCCCCAGAGCCTCGTTCCGAAGTCTATTGTTTGAGACTGAATTTTAACATATCGTAATTGGTCTATTGGATAGTAAACAAAAGAAAACTAAAATGAAGGCCATTTTGGAATAAGGTGAATGAGAAATTTAATAAATCGCAATTAGCCTATTTAGTTCTTTTAATATCTTAGAATAAGGTGTAATAAGTAAACCATAAAAACCTCGGAAACATGGCTTTAAAGTTGATTTCCAGTCCGTACTGCGCACTCTCGAGAGTTTGTTTAAGTTTTTTGTTTTGTTTCATGTAAGACATCACCAAATGTAAACATTTCGCAACTACTTACATGAAGTAAAAACAAGCGCCATTGTGGACAGGAAGCGGTCAATTCTTTCTCATATCACTTCATGAAACAAATTCATAGTTGTACATAAAAATCAATGAAGCTGTCGGATAAAGAATTTGAAAGGCCTCAAAGATAAGATATGTGGTTCTTAACGAATAACATCGATTCGCATTCCATCGAATGAGCCATTTATATAAATGTTTACTGAGATTGCGCAGTACGGACTGGAAATCATCTTTAAGCGGCATCGAATGCCTAGTTATGAAGTGGGACGGCCACAATGGTGGCGTTTCAAGCTACATGTCGAGCTAATATTTACCTCTCTCCTTCGCAGAGGTTCAAAGGTTTTTTTCCGGGTGGGGAGGATCCGCTGAGTAATGTAAGTGCAGGCACAGGGTTACCGGCGACGGCGGAAAGCGGGAGCCTCTGCCAGATATCACACCCAAGATAGCCCCATCCGGGGGCCGCAATTTTCAGTGCACTACTCGCTGGGGTGACTTAGCTACATTGTGTCAGAAAAGATGGCGTGCAAGATATTAAGTTTCAGCCGGGAAGTGATGTGTAAAGTTTAGCTAAAACATACTTCAATGCATGGAAATCGGGAAAGGTCTGTTGCACTCATGAAAACTCTTTTTCTCTTGCTCGGCAAACCGAAACATTTTCTTCGTGAAATCACGTGGAAAATTGAAGCTTCACTCTCTTAGGTAATTTATGATTACAAATAATAGGAAAAAACGAAATATAATATATATAGATTGCAAGAAATTCATATTTACTATTTTGTTACTAACAGCTCTTGAAGATAATAGTGAAACTCCGAACTGACCGCCATATTATTGTTATGCCAAGAGAAAAGGACAAGATGCACAGCTACCCCCCACGGGTTTGGGGGGGGGGGGGGCCTTTAAAGTAAAACAATTTTCTTCGTTTCTTAGAAAATATGAAATTAGACCTCAGAAAAAACAAATGTAAACTGTAGCCACATAATTAGCAATGGATTTCTGTGAGTTTCAAGCTGTCAAATTTAGCTAAAGCCGAGAAATCTATCGATGTACGAGAAAACCACAAAGATGTACGAGAAATCGGCATACATCTAGCAGAGGTTTTCCGCCTGATCGATCCATTCCACTTTGCTCCTGCGAACACTTCGCACAGCGGATTTATATAACGAACGTTTGAACCTCTGCGGAGGAGAGAGAATGTATACAGGATCTCTTAAATCCAGATTAGAACAGGAAAAAGCCAGCTATTTACTCATCTGGGTCGGTCAGAAAGGAAGGGATATCTACAACACCTGGTCTGACATTTCCGACGATGATCGTAAGAAATAATGAACATACTACGAAAGTTTTGAGAATCACGTACGTCCCAAAGCAAATCCTGTTTTCGCCAGATTCAAATTCCACAGTCGAGTCCAGGAGTCATCAGAAACAGCAGAGAAATTTTGTTGTTGTCAGGGGTCCGTCAAAATACTTTTCTAACAAAACTAATTAGGAAACTCGTATTTTAACTTTTTAAACCAAGGTCTTGTAGTCTAATGACGATTTCTTATTTATATATTTTTATTTTTTCTTAGGAATATTGTTACTCAACATATCAGCTTGCTCTCCTCAACTCTTGAACACAAATTTTGCTGGTATTCTAGCTTCTTCTCTATGTATTTCGGCAGACGTTTTTCAATAAAATACACTCTTTCAATTTTCATTTGGGTTATACAATAGCTTCATTCTATTGTCCATGCCTATTCTTTTCAGAAATAGCATCTGATCAATCTAATAATTTAATTTTAGTTAATTTTTTTCCGCAGAGCGGAGATGATGTGCGCCTTTATTCAAAAGAAACAAAAAGGAGAATGTTTCAGCGTTGCCCGTTATTTTGTCTTATGAAAAAGCCTATACCTGTTTCATGGGGCGAAGAATTTTCACGGTCAAGATCGCCTGTGGTAATCGCTTATAGCTTACTTTTGAGCGAGTTTTACCAAAAACACGCTCGACAAAAATCGAAAATGCATTTATTCCATAGAAAGTTTTGGTTTAAACAAAATCAATAAGTTTGCTGGAAGGGTAGTCCCGGCCGGCCTTCCGGTTTCAGTTTTAACTGTCCATTATTTGCTGATGTAGAAAACAGAGTGTTTTTACTCTCATTATAATTAACACAAAACAATAGTGACTTGCCTCACACGCGTTTTCCCGCGCTTGAGAGAGGATTGAACGATTCTAAGAGGCTCGCTATATCTAATAATATAGTAAAACTGTTCTATCAACAGTTCTACAAGATGCAAAATTTTCTCTTAGTAGCTACAATTTGAAGGTTACAATTTGAAATAGTCCGAAGATACCAGATAGTCTCTATTTTTCTCCTAAACCTGCATGAGAGGACGCAACACACGCTATTGGCAACATGACCGCACGGAAGTTCCAATCCTTGGTCGTTTTACATTTGACTAAATTTCCGAAAATTTCTAGTGGCGAATGGAAACCCAAGTGGCGAAGGAAACCCAAACTTTCCAACTTATTTTTACCGCAAATGCCCGCCAAATTTAATTTTGCTCTTCGAATTTCCGGTTTAATAGTTACCATTTCGTAAATCCATCTATTTTCGAATCTCAGAAAACTTTCCCGAGAAACGTATCCTTTTGGGTCGAATGGACAGCTCTTTTGTCATTACTCGAGTCATTACTCGTAGTCCATTCGACAACTATTGCTGCAATCTTTTTCAATTAACAAAGTCTGTTTCACCAATTAATTTACATTTCTATTTTTCAGAGCGCTATCAAGTCTAAAGGATACCGAAGGCTTGAGGAAGGAGAAAAAGTTCAGTTCAAAACAGTCAGCTCGGAGAAAAGCAAGATCGTGTGTTTGTGACACCGTCAGTCGGAGAAAATGAGAGGCCGGTCACACAAGTGTCACGTCAAAAAAGGCGCACGAAAGTACACGAGTCTGTGTTATAACTGCAACGAAAATGGATATAGAATGAAGAATTGTCCGTATGCATGGCGCAATGAACGCGCCTGTCACAAATGTGGCACTCGGAGTCACCTCATAACAACTTGCCCAAGATGTTAGGAAGATTTGGAGAAAGCATGCAACGATTCTGGTACAGAGAGCACTGGCGATTAAGGGGAATTCTGACCTAACATTACAATAACACAATAACTTTGAGTTAGCGCAATATATTGATGTTCTGAGGCAGCTTTTCCTCATCAGACTTACAAGCCATGGTTACGTGAGCGTCGCACTGAATCGCTTTCGCAAACGCAACAAATTCAGGTGATATTCTCCAATATTCACGCTCGTGATACGATGGACTCATGAACGAGGACTGACAGGAAATCAAGTATCAGTTCATGGCGATATCCTAGGTGCTTTTCATTCAGTCACTAAGTAATCAAGCAGCCACAAGAGACGGTGTTCTCCTGATAACTATGATAGCGAGAAACTTTCCTAGTCATAATAGGGCAAAAGTTGAATGTCGAAGTAAGAATGAAGAACCAACGTTAGGCTAGGTTAGCCTAGGCTTCTGGCAGTCTGGTTTTCTCTCGAAATTCAGCAGGGTTTATGAGGTGAGACACTTTTGTCTAACGGGGAATGGAAAGGCCACCGCTTGCAGCCATACCGCCATTTTGCGTCTCGTCTAAGTGACCGAAGAAAATCCCAGCTCCCAGCAAACTAAAGGTTTGCCCGATGCGACACACTACGGTCAGGCCATTCATTTATGTCTCGTTATTCCGCGCGAAAATGGGAACAAGGTCCCTGCACGCTGACACACGCTACCTTGTCCGTTAAGCTTGGTTCAACTATTTCAAGCAGAAATTACCATAAGAAAGAACATTTTTCAGCTTTAAAACCCTTTTTTATTTACTTCTCAATTTGACCATCTTATTTTTGCTAAATCCTCTAATTAGTAAAGGCAGACTCTTTTTCATCATGGAAATGTGGCTTTTTTTTTTCGTCTGTTCTGTAAAGGTCATAAGTGCTCCTGAAAGAAAAGGAGAACAACCACTGATTTATTTCATTTTGCGCGAGGAAACAAAACTGATTAATTAATGAAGAGAAGTAATTCTCTGCGAGATATTCTCAACATATGAATGCGTTTACTCACACTTCGCAATTGGACATGACATGTCGATAATAGGCTGCAACAGCTCCTTAGACAGCTTGTCAAAATCGGAAACCTGGAGAACGTTTTCTTCTTTACCCATGGCGATCTTTTTCAACTCTTCTTGTTTGATCCTGTTACCGACTCCGACTGCGATGAGTTTGACACCTTTCTCCTGTGTAGAAGAGAACTCTTCAACAGTCAACCTACGCAGATACCATCACAGAGGTTGAGGCACAGATATAAGTGGAGCGGGTAGCTCAAGGCTGCACCTTTCCCCCCTTGTCCTAAAAACAAAGCAGTGTTTACTGGCCACGCGTGACCAGTTTGGGAAACTGATATCTAAAGCTATTCTCTTAACTAGTCGTATAAACGATTATAAAGAACACTTGGGGGAAGCATTATGTTGATAGTGGGAAAGAGGTTATCTAAGGCTTTCCGTTAGACGATTGTAAGCGACTAAGTAATAGCGGAGCTCCTGTCCGATGATGGCGCCTGAGCGAAGCCCTATACCTTAGAAAATTTGGCAACCCATCGATCTCAAAAATTTTGGTAGTCACGTGATTGTCCTTACGTCCGTAGGCCAAGCCCCATACCTTGAAAAGTAAGAGTAGCAACATTACCATAGGTACATCTTTGATATTGGACATCCATAATATGATTAATTGACAGCTGTCAAAATAAGGTATTCGCTAACCAGTTTGACGATATCGCCGGCTCAGGTCAAAAGCTCATCGAGGTCGTGTGTTTTTTTTAAGTTGACCGCCGAGTTTCTGTTCGCGGACATAAATATGTTTTGTGCCAGACAGAGACAGCTAGACGAGAACTAAAATGAGCTCCGAGAAGGGCCCAAAACATAGTTATGCCTGCCAACATAAACTGTATAACTAATCACTTTGAACTCCCTGTAAACAGCAGTGGATAAATGTTTAGGGCTAGAGATTTTGTTCCTGATTCTCTTAAATCAGGTGTTGTTTATCAGTTTACATGTGCGAGCTGTGGGGCTCGTTATATTGGTGAAACAAGTAAGCATTTTAACACACGTGTTAATAAGCATCTCTTTCGGGACAAAAGTTCCCACATTTTTAAATATCTCAGTGCTTCTAAAGGTTGTAAGGATAAGTGTGATATTTCTTGTTTTTAAATTATCGATCACACCAGCAATTATTCTCAACTTGAAATAAAAGAGAGTTTTCATATTGAACAACTGAAACCTGAACTCAACAAACAAGTTGAGCATGTTAGTTTGTCGTTGCATTTCTAAATCTACTGGTGTTTACAGGGAGTTTTAGTTTACTTTTTGATATTTCTTGTCTGTGTCTTTCATTTTATTGGTTAGTTTAAATACGTTTGACAGTTAACGGCCATTTGAATTTATAAAGCTTTATTGTGTATGAGTAGTTATATATAGCGACCATTTTGTAAATCTTTACTGTACAGTATTCATAATGGCTGATGATGATGTTTGAAACATCGAAACACACGCTTGAACTAATGAAAATTTAATATACCTACCCTGAGAGGCTGGTTGACATCTTCGTATGGCTGACTGTCTTTATTGGTTCGTCCATCTGTGAGTATTAAAAGGACGTCTTGTTTATCAGGTCGATCGCCTCCCTCCGCAGTAAACATTTTGTCACCAGCCATCTTGATCGCTCTGTCAGTATAGGTTTTTCCTTTTAGCTTCTCGTATGGTTGTAAAATTCCTTTGATAACAGCCAGATTCTGCTTGTCCGCCTCATTAAAACTCACTAGCATAGTCGGGTGAATATTGTACACCATGAGCGCCAGGTGGGACGCACCGGGCCCGATTTTCATCGAGTTCACCAGCGTTAACACGAACTTCTTAGAAATGTTGAAATTGGACTTTCCAACGCTTTCCGTTGCGTCCAGGATCACCCCAAGATCTATGGCCTTGACACATGGAATGGGACCTGAAAATGAGTTTACATATGGAATGATACAACAGACCTGGAAAAAATGACGTCTGTGTCTGTAAAATGACCACACTGTCTTGAGAAAAGCTAAAGTCGGTCACAAAATCAGATCATAAACAATGTAGGCCACTCTACTCACATTTAAAATCGTTACAAGGCCCAACTATCTCCCTCGGTCCAAGGCAGTCTTTTCCTCCGAACTGAGGAGGGGGATTGGTACAGTCTCGAACAAACTTTTGTGTGCCGCCACCACATGTCTTGGTGCATTCTGGGACTGGTTTCCATGGGGTGAAGCCACCGTCAATAGCTTAATGAATGAAAGCATTCAAATGTTACGTCAGAGGGTCTGCATGCAGCAGGGAAAGCTCTGTATTATTGAAATTTTTTTTTGAGCGTTGCAAGATAAAGTTTGCAGAGCTTCCTTTTTAATATTTCAATTCTTCTCTTTTTAGCCTGTTGAATTCTGGAAACCAGTTCTGTGATGTATGCACTCTGCATGATTAAAGATTAAAATGCGCATTTATTGGACTTGTTTTCAAATTTGTTTTAGGAAAGGGAGCTGAGGAATTTTGCAAACTGCAAGCTTAGTCCCTCTTTGAAACTAGGAGCTGGTCTTAATTATTGATTTTGTTTTTTAGATTTTGCAGACATATGTTAAGAGTGGATGGCGTTGCCTTTCCGTTTTCTTGCTGTTTTATTTAATATATCAAACACGAGAGACAGCGTTTCTTAGGGATATCAAAACACCGAGAAGAGAGTTAAAAATACGACGCGCGGCGGAGTATTTTTGAAGAAATTCGAGGTGTTTGAATAGCCAATGAAACACACTCTAGAGTGTTTCAGTGATATATGTTCTCAAACAAAACAAAACTCAGAGGTACACGGAGTATGACAACTAAGAACTCGCAATTTAACAGGAAGTCTTCTATTTTCGGACTTCAAAAGGGAACTTTCCAGGATCTCTCGGTTTCCGCCTGCTGGTCAAGGGATGCGAAGACTCCGTTCGTGAGGTTGGTACATTAAATTTGTGCTCATCCCCTCAGTGGTGGGCTCTTCAAAGTTATCCACCAAAGAGCAGGAATAATGAAAAAAAAATGCATTAAATGACAAACTTTCCTTCTCACTTACGGCAGTCAATCAACTTGCAACCTTCAATTTCCTCGTGAACTCCTTCACAGTCCTTTCCACCGTCTCTTGGAGTTGGGTTTGAGCAGTTTCGCTCCCTAACATGCTTTCCAGACCCACACCATTTGTCACACTCAGTCCATTCTTCCCATTCACTCCAGCCTCCATCGCTGGGTAAGCCTGGGTCTAGAAAGGCGACAAGAGAAGACGAGCGTGAAAAGCAAATCTGTAGAAGCTGAGCTGAAAATACCACTGTTAAAAAATAGCTCTTTAGTAATTTCAAGTGATGGAAGACAACCTAAATATTTGTATCTGAAGGTTTGCTTTAGAAAAGAAATGGGATAACGCATAGTTAAAGAAAAATTTACGGCCTGACGCTCAAAGTTAAATGCTTGGGCTGATTTCCAGCACTCCAAAACACTTTAAAATTTATTCTTTACATTCCATCTTCTAATATCAGTGCGTCCTGGTACTGCTCCGGTATTACACACTCTTTCCATGCCCAGGCTCGCTAATGGTATATCTTTGCGACTTTAGACAGAAAATATTCTTGCGTACATTCATACATGTGCTTTTAGCAAAATTAAACGGTTGTGGTCACGTATCAAGCTGAACTGTATGGTGTCTGTATCGTGTTAATCATACTTTGCTTAAAGGTTAACGCACTCAGCTAATGAATTATCGGGATTTACCCGCACGAGTTCACGAACAATGAACGAGAAATTTCAATACCGCACGAGGCTTCACCTAGTCCAGTCCCTGAACTCTCCTTTCTTCCCGCCACATATAGGGGCTGAACCCGTGCGGGCGAAAGAAGAGTCCAGGATAACTTGCATGCGCATGCTCAGAACGCCGCCATTTTTCCCCCAAATCGGGAGAAAGACCATATTTGGAAGTATTTTCCAGATTTGGCTTGTGGCGAGCTTGCAATTTTCTGAATGATAATATATAAGCAACAATTTCTGCATTCAGATTGATTAAAAACATGTCAATTGATCCCAAATCAGTGGAATTTCACCAGTACCAAGCTAAACCACATTCGATTTGTTTTTTATCGCAATATCAAAGATAACGAAAGAAACCTTTGCCAAGATTTGTTGAAAATCTTTGCCAAGATTTGTTGAAAATCTTTGCCAAGATTTGTTGACAATTAAAAACATCGACTCGGACTTGAAAGTGCACGCACTGCATTATGCAAATGAGCTACATGTACGCGTCAGACTTAACTTCCAAAAACTTTTGCAAACTCGCTTAATATGCAGAAACAATACAAAAACATATTTGGGAAAAGAGTAATGACGAGTACTCGTTGTCGATGCGATAAAAGTACAGACTACGATAAACCATGGGCATATTTCGAAAGCTACGTTTTTACCACAATATTAATGTCAAAGAAATTGCGCGAGTGCGAATTGAAAAAGGCATTGGGCCACACATTGACGCGAGCAGCGCGGTTGGGACCTAGTAATGTTTGATTGGTTCGTTCTGAGCATGCGCATGCAAGTTAACCTGGACTCTTTTTTCGGACTCTTCTTTCGCCCGCCCGGATTCAGCCATTATATTAAGGGCGGGAAGAAAGGAGAGTTCTGGGACTGGACTAGGGTTCACTACATTAAAAATTTCGAGTTCATTGAACGAGTACAGGTAAATCCACATAATTCACTAGCACTGAGTGTGTTTACATTTTTTATTATTCAAATTAAATACACTGTAAAAAAAATCGTCAAACTTTGAGTCACCCGAAGCCATGGTGTAATGACAGTGGTGTGTTGAATTTACACCACGATAATGAAAAAAACGTCTTAAAAATATTTCTTAAGACAATCCCAGCGTTAAGTATATTCTGAACATGTTTTCAAAATTTTCGCCAATTTCAGCCTCAATGTTCTCATCAAGAAGATTGTTATAAGTAAGTAAGTACGTAAGTAAGTAAGTAAGTAAGTAAGTAAGTAAAACATTGTCGATGTGTTTAGTCTAAGTAGACTAATTAGGAACACGAAGAAAGCAGTAGTCATGCACCTCTTCGGAACCTCTAATTTTATTTGCTCCCGGAGTCATCCACCTCTATTGTTTTCAGGACTAGGGCCATTGTTTCTGTTGTTTATTCTATTGTTTTCTCGGCCAATCCTGTTAGACCTTACGAGAGGTGCGTGGCGCCTCGAAGAAAGTATATAAAACAAAAAGAGTACAGTTATTACTCTAAACCTA
>CM042749.1:6346299-6352808 GCA_022496165.2 Catalaphyllia jardinei
TTCCATGGCAACATGGAATTTAACCGCGAGTTTAAGACAAATAGAAAAACTATCGCAAAAAACAAAATTTTGAAAAGTTGGATCAAAAGTTGGTTTTTATCAAAGATTCCAAGCGCCAGGAAATTGGTTTAAATATCGAAAGGTTGCATTCTCCATGAATTTTAATTTCATCCCATTTTCATCTCAATTTTGGAAATCTGATAATCTTGTGAAACTGAACAGACACCGCGGCCTGCGTGTCTATGAACCATGTTTGTTACTTCGAGTTCTTTAGAACGTTCACATATTGTACTAGATAACTGAGCACATAAGTTTACGAGTCAACGGTGTTATTATTCTTTATTATTAAAAACTGGATCATTGGATAATGCAATTTGAGAGTTTTGATTGGCTTAGCCATCATGGGTTATGAGCCATTATACCATGATCTATAAACATGGCGAGCATATGCGTGGTTTTTTGGGCCTTTTTATTTTCATTGTAGTCTAGTTTTCTATGTTTTGGGGGCGTTTTTAATAGAACAATTATTCCACGCACGCTTGTTGGATATGAGACTACGCGCCTCGTTGGCTATAATCATCTCTTAATATTCAATCTTCGTTCACTGTCTAAAATCCGCACGCGTCATTGGTTAAAACTGATCACGTGGGTTCCCGTTACCTAACGAGATCAAAGTGACAGAGTGCGTTATTACAATAACGCATAAAAACTGTGCAGTGTTCAGGTCGGGCGGGAAGCCATTGCAAGGCTATCGCCAGCCGTGAACTCAGATTGAATATTAAAAGAGTAAGAGACTGTTAGTTCGTGTTTTGTTTTCAAATACACGCACTTGCTTACTCGAAATTTTCAATACTGCACTCAGCTTCGCTTCGTGCAGTATTGAAAATTTCTCGTTCATTGTACAGTAAGCGCGTGCGTGTATTTGAAAAAAAAAACACTCACAACAGTCTCTAACCCGTAAATATCCAATGTGCGTTCGTGGAATAAGTGTTAATTATACGGCTTGTGTTTATAAGCGATATAACGCGCGCTCTGATTGGCTAATTGTGACTGAACTGTAGGGCATTATTCTCCCGTAATGCCCACGGGCCGATTACGGGCTTGCGAAAACAAAGCAAGAGTAATTAAAAAGCCATCTTTTTTTGTTGTTGGTGCCAAACCTCGGCCTACAATACGGCCTACAATACGGCCTACAATACGGTTGGCCAAACTCTTTAAGGTGGTATTTTTCCTTCTTTTGTTTAAAGATGGTGAAGAAAGATTAATTGCAAGCGATTGCGCCCATGAGGAGAAAATGAAATTTGAAGGTTTTTCTGAAAATCGTTGCTATGGCAACCAGGCACAGCCTTTGGAGGTTTTATTTGATGCCACTGACTTTAACAATCCCTGCTCTTTTACAAAACCATCTCTTATTTTCCAGGCTTTATTTGGAAATAACTTTATTTTGCACCAAACCCAGTCAAATAATTATCTATTGTCACGTGACAGGTGTTAAAATGTTAAGATTTTTTAAGTCAATTGTATAACGGCACTATTGGTCTTTGATTATCCCAAATTTCAGGAATTGCTCTTTAATACTCCTCTAAGTAGAAATGTTACAGCGAAGTCAGCTGGTACAAAAGTAGACCTTTGAGAAGAATGCACTTAAAGTTTCTTATATGATGATTTAACAAGCCAAACAATGGATCTTCGTGGAGGGGCTGTAGTGGTTGTTCTGAGCCTGTGATGGTAAATATGCCAAAGGTTTTCCAAAGTAATTTTTTCAAACAAATTTTGCATCTCTTTACAGCTTGATTACAAAGTATCGTTAAAATATGTTGAAACTAATCTGTACTTTTGGTCATGTTCTTACTGTAAACAGCCGTTGCTATGGCCGTTGCTACGTAAAAAAACTTGTAATCACTGTGTACTTTCCTTAAATTTCACACTCACCTAGAGGTAAATTCGGCAAGGTTGTTTCAAAAGGTTTTCAAAAAGTGTTCAAGGGTCTTAAAACTTGTATTTTCTGAAAAATGGAATTTTTTCCTGACCATCGCCATATATTGAGGTACACTTAATGCAGTTGAACCCGTTAATCCTCAACCTCGTTCCCAAGGCCTGGTTAATCACCAACGGGCCAGAAAAATTTGGCTGTATCGGCGGAGTGGCCCTTTAAAATACGAAAATGACTGACTAAGCTTTTTTTTTGTTCGAGCCAGAATAGTGACCGTGATATCAAGGAGGCCGTATTAACGTGATGTCCGTTGGGCGGGGTTCCACTCTACATCGAACTTGCGAAAATCTAATGTGTCCTTGTCGAGATCAAGACACTGACGGAGAATATTAAGTTGATGCTTTATAAATTTCTTAAGACTAACATAAATAGAAATCTGTGGTATTCAGAAAGAAGGATTTCCAAATTAGCCGAAAAAAAGGAACGGCGATAAAAGAACAACAACAAAAACAAAGTAGATAACCAGCTGAGAACAGATTCATGATAATGTGATCATAATAATGTGATCATCTCTTCCATAAAGAAATCAGGAGCGCGCCAGCCAAGCATTCAGTTTGATTTGGGCGTCACAGTTAAGAAAAAAAGATCTCCTTAAATTGAACATTTTTATACTATTGTGATTAAAAAAGCGACCTTAGTTCTAAGTTTAGCCGGGCGCCTGAGGTAAAAAATAATAACTTACCTTAAAATGCTTACTTCAATCGAACAGATTACAGTCGCGGCGAATTACTGTTTTCTGATATTTCTCCTCATTGTCAGTATTTATAATGTAGGCTGACTAATTGAAAAACCTTACAAATTGTCGCCAATGGATTTAGAGATTTATTGCTCTGTCACCTAGATTTACACCGCGGAAGCTCTCAAGATATTAAAAACTTGCAGAATAGAAATCTTGATTTTGTCCATAAGATCGCTATTAGATAAGGTTCGTAATGTCTGCGGGCAATTAACGAAACATTAAGCATTGGAAATTGTCCTAGCTCGAATTAAGCCATGGGTATAACCCACTTCTTTTTCCATAGTGTGATCAAACTTGAACTCACGATACATTCTCTACTATGAAACAAAGCAGCCGCATTAGCATCAATAACAGAGACATCAAAATTCCAATAACCTTTTCCTGTCTTATTTTATTCCGGTTTTACACAAATACACTAAAAAGACAACCATCTAATACCCCGTTAAAGGCTCTTAATTTTTAATTTATTATTATTTAAAAGACAATCAAATTTGTTGCGGCAAATCAGATTCAAATTACACGCAAGGAAATTGTTTTAGCACGGTGACTGAGCGAGTGCTAACATTTAAAAAAGGACGAGATTTAATAATATTGTAATCTGATCTATTGCTAATTAAATGAATTGTTGATGGAAATATGATCCTCGTAATTCCAGATTTATTCTTTATTATTCGCAATAACCTTGCTTCGTTTCGAGAAAATGAAAAGGTTTAAGAAACTGGTCGAGTTCATTGGCTTGAAATGACAGTACATATAATGCTGGAAAGGCCCGTTTACTTCATGGTTAGTGCGCTCGTCTCCGGATCGAGCGGTTCGGATTCGACGGCCCTGGTCGGGGGCATTGTGTTGTGTTCTTGGTCAAGACACTTCTTTCTCACAGTGCATCTTTCCACCCAGGCCCCGGTTGTTCGAAAAGAGGATAACGCTATCCATCGGATAAATCACTATCCAGTGGATATCGCGGTTGGTTTCGTCAACGCGTATCCGCTGGATAGCGATTTATCCGGTGGATAGCGTTATCCAGCCTTTGAATAACCGGGGCCAGGTGTATAAATGGGTACCGGCTAATTTAATGCGGGGGGGGGGGGGTAACTCTGTGATGGACTAGCATCCCGTCCAGGAAGAGTAGAAATACTCTTAGTCGCTTAAAGCTGCAGAATCTGATGGTCAACTTAACTCGTATACTTATAATGCTGAAGTAGCATTACAAGCTGAAATACATACAGAATAAAACTGACTTGCGAAGTTTGCCAGGTTTGCGCCTTGTCAGGGTAATTCTATCGTGGTCTAAGGCCAGAAGGCAGCACATATTCAGCTAGTGCCAGTTTCCATTTTGAAAGTATAAATGCGCACCAAACAAATATTAATCATGGTAATCTGACAAAGATACCCAGGGGTAATACTGCGACCAATCCCGCCCCCAATGTCGCCTGTCCCATTTAGGCATCTACATTCTGGCTCTGGAGATTCGCTTATCTAAGATTCACGGACAAGTCTAGTATTGTTTTAGTTAAGTGTGTAGCTTACTATTGTTTTGAAACAAATTACATGTAAATTCATTTAACGTAACAATTATAAAACCTATGAGGCAAAGATACCCAGCGAAGCCAAAAGGCTTATGTAAAGGACTACCTCAAGAGATCTCTAACACTGAATAAATTAAATTAAAATACTGTCACCGCAGGACAAATCATCTTGATGTATAGATACATTTATTTTTTTTAAACACACAAAAGTGACCATTATTTATTAAGCACAAAAGATCTAAAAGATCTCTAGGAACTTCTGAATGCTCTAGTCGATACTAAGATTTGGCTTTAAACCCCCAGAAAATATCCACTCAGTTTATCTCTACCAAAAAACCGTTCCATTGTAGTGTCTTAAACTGGTTCCTAAAGATTTCAACAGGCTTAAACAAAGGTATCTTAAAAAAGAAGTATCTAACTGCGAGCGTCCGAATCCCGTTTTGAATGCTACAAGCCAAAGCCAATTTTGTTTATTGCTTACTTAATTTGTTCCTCAGTTTCCGGACCCATAGCGCTAAAAAAACACCTGTCTGCTATTTACCATATTCAATTTCAGTAGAAATTTACAGAACATTTTCGAAATAGGATTACCAAAATGCTCTTGGAGAAAAAAATATTTGCAAACAAAGAATGCGAAGGCACTTTTTGTTGTTAATATTTCAAACTAGCTACTGTCCATATTTAAGGGAAAACGAACAAATTCACTCGACTTGTGGCTTTCATATGGGACTAATCCACTCTTATTTAAAAGTCGTAAAACATCAATAATTCATTTTATAGTTTTTTGGTACACTATGGCTAGCTTGGTGTTATTATGCTTTTTGTAACTGGTGATTTTAAGGTAACAGAAAAATGATTGAAAAGATTGTGTCATATTATCCATATCGCCATCCTGTCTTCTTAAATTCAAAACAGAAATTGAGAAAATTACCCATCGTTCATGTTCTCCACACAACGTAGCCGAGTTTGGTCATTTCCTGTTCTATTTGCAGAGGACACCAAACAAAACGTACCAATTTATAACGCACGTGCACAGCTACTGAACTGCTCTTTAAACCTTTTGTCTTAAAAGCGGTTGCTGTTGTGGTGTTCTAAAACTCCTTAATACCACTGTTAATTGATTACACTTAAAAACAGCGTTTTCGTAACTACTCGACTAAGGTATAGTCAGAACCCATCCGCTTTAGTCAGTAGTCATGCACCTCTTCGGAACCTCTAATTTTATTTGCTCCCGGAATCATCCACCTCTATTGTTTTCAGGACTAGGGCCATTGTTTCTGTTGTTTATTCTATTGTTTTCTCGGCCAATCCTGTTAGACCTTACGAGAGGTGCGTGGCGCCTCGCTTTAGTACACTTGAGTACTTTGTTTCCCCCTAGTTTCTTTAACGATTTTACGGTTTTATAAATTATAAAGAGCCGTTTTGATGTTTTGTGATTTTCTTGAGATCATTAGTTACCCTCTAATGACTATGATTAATGATAATGGGACAGATATTTTTTGTCCGTCCATTTTGGGACATCCTGGCTCTGTATAAATAGCTATGAATGTGCACTTAGTTGATACTCCAATTACCTGAAAATGCATTATTTGAAGAACTAAAGGAAATCAAATTCTGATGTATCTTCTGAATATCTCAATCCATTTTCGGTTCATAATTTTTATGTTAAACTTGGCACGGTCCAGCATTTGTTTGCATTTTCTCACAACAACGATTTTTCACAATGTGTCAGTAATGTTTAAAAAAGATACAAAAATCACACGATATATGTTTGAAAGCGATCTTTTATGCTATCATATGTAAGGGAAAGAGACTGAATATATTCGCCTGTGATTAAAGATCATTTAACAATTATAATTAGTCGACTCGTAAGATGAGGATTTAAGAAGAACGCTTAACAAGATGGTAAACGTTAACTTAGAAGAAGGTGTAACTGAATGTGGCTGTCTGAAGATCATCTGATTCTGGAAGAGACACTTAGAGCGTTGGCAAGAAACAGAGATTTATACAGCAAGCTCGTGTTAAAAGTCACTTTACTAGTTGAACATTGTTGTTTGCTGAATATACCAGCAAGAAGTACCCGGGGGAGTACCTCTGCTCCTTGGGTTAGTTTTCCCCGGCCCCCCCCCCCCCGACGAAAACACAGTGATTTCAACCATCGTCTTTCTTCTACAGACGATGAATACACATAGGCAGCTATCACATGTTGAGAGCTTGCGTTGTTTTAGTAATATATCAACCGCGAAAGACC
>CM042749.1:6352818-6367818 GCA_022496165.2 Catalaphyllia jardinei
CCGGCCAACGCCCCGAGCCTCCCTCTCTGTCTCGTCATTTTCTCTTGGTGTTTGTTGCACCTTATAAATCAATATTAAAGCTAAGGAGAAAACAGAGAAATAAAAATTGTAAAAGTCTCAACCAATTAAGACCAGGTATCCAAACACCCTCTGGTTATCATTTCCTTTGTTTAAACTTGATGAGTTTGAGAATACTCTATGGCGACGAGTATAAGTATAAATTAAAGTAAAAGTAAATTTTTTTTCAGCTGATGTCGTTCCTTGAGGTGGAAGGAAAAGGAATAAACATCAGCCTTGCCCGCCCACAATCAAACAAAACGTCGGTCACACAGAATAGGCGAGATATTTGTACCGTTCACACGTACAGATTTTGTCTGTGTTTGCCAAAAATGGAGAAAATCTGGAAAGGAATCGATTTATTAAAAGAAATCAAAGAGCTGTTAGAGCCAACATCTGAATGCAAAAGCCTTTGCCCAAGAGACGCTCTTGCTGATGTAAGTCATTTGAAATTCAAGAGCTGAAACGAAATTATTCCTGCCTTGTTTTTATTCGTTGCTGCCAGGCACTGTTGAGCTTCGTCGGCGAAGAGCTTGAAACAAGGAGCGCGGTGATTAATGGTTAGGTAGCAACAGCAACAGCAACAGCTATTAACAAACAAAGTATAAAACCTTTGCAATCTGTTATCAAGACCTCGTGTAACATACTGTTGTCGACCTCGTTGTCGCAACAAATTAACAAGGATTAAAAATTAAGTAGATAAGAAAACAACTTCAGCACTTAAAACGCATTTTACTATTTTGGTATACGTTGCAATAGCTTCAAACTGCTTTCAAACATGAATTTAAGTCTAGGAGTGATAAATAAAATGTTGATATAAAGAAAGAGAAACAACCAGTAAATCTGATTTACTCTTGCTTTCTCAGACGCGATACCTGGCGTCACATGGGTGCGCACTTAAGCCCCGGCCAAACGATCGCAACATTTGAACACAACATATTGCAGCATTGTTGGGTGAAAAATGTTGCGTTCGTTTGGTCACCCTGTTGCGACATTTTGGTTGTTGTCTGTTCAAATTTGAAAATCACACTAGTGCGCATGCCTAGGCGCAACATTGTTGCACGAACCTGGCCAAACGACCACAACATCATGCAACATCAACAAATGTTGCATGAAAAATTTGACCATTTTCAAATTTGAGCCAACAGCAACCAACATGTCGAAACACCTTGCAACAGGGTGGCCAAACGCACGCAACATGCTGCACCCAACAATGTTGCCTTGAAATGTTGCGATCGTTTGGCTGGGGCTTAAAAATGGTCAATTTGTCATGCAACATTTGTTGTTGTTGCATGATGTTGTGGTCGTTTGGCCAGGTTCGTGCAACAATGTTGTGCGTGGGCATGCGCACTATTTCGATTTTCAACTCGCAACACGTCACAACAGGGCGGACAAAAGCGTGCAACATGTTGCGCCCAACAATGTTGCGATCTGTTGCGTTCAAATGTTGCGATCGTTTGGCCGGAGCTTGCAAATACTTGGCCAGCAATGTTGGGATATGTTGCGTTGAATATTGCTATCGTTTAGCCGGGGCTTAAGAGCAGGTGAAGACTACTATTCATACAAATATTCGCTCCGGCCGAATGGGGTCTTGGTTTTGTGATAGACTACGCTTGAATTTCTAAGCTTTTGTGTGACGTGGCATTTACATGACGGCCGAGAGAGCTGTCATGTTAAAAAGTGACTTATTTCTAGGAATTTGGCTACCATATCTTGCTAAAAACAATTGCTGTGACCTGAATCTTGGCTAGAATCTTTTTTTATTTACCTTCTTTCTTTTCCCGGATTCTGGACTTTATCTATTGAACGGTTTTAATTTTGATTTTGAATGACTTGACACTGAAAACCAGCAACTCCCCCCCCCCTCCCCCCAAGGCTGTAAGAGCGAATCGCGCTTAGAGCTCAAATGTTAAAAAATCTTCCAGGCATATTTTGAGTTATTTTTTAAAAAAAGAATAATTTTATCTTTACATGGTTTGCAAAAATTGTCTTCCAGATTTTTACTTTACTGTGCATGAATGTTTAATCAGAGACAATTTGTAATTCTTAAAGTTTTGAGTTGGGGTTATACAGATAGATTTCGAAAAAACACCTTATTGAACTTCACAGGTGCAGGTATAGTTTACCAACTTCGTGGAATTTGCAAAAGGAATATATTATAACCTGAAGATTGACAAACAATTATTTTTATAAATGATGTAACAGAAAATTAACTCTGAAGTGTAAATTTTAGTGCTGATTTAACCCATGAATAACCCACTGGGCGTTAGCCCTAGTAAAGGGAATCAGGGAACCACACGAGGTAAAGAAAAAACCTTTTGACCTTGGTGGGAATCGAACCCACGACCTCCGGACTAGATCTACCGTTACTCTGCCGACCCCGTAGCTCAGTCGGCTACGCTACGAGAGGACTAATAGTAATAGTCATCGAGTAGCGAAATTCGCTGGTTTTTCTTTCGCTTTTTTCCCGAAATAAATATTTCTTCAACTTGAATTTGCTAACTTTATTATCGCCATTTCTGTCCGACTGGTTGGGTGATACTAAAACAATTAGAGCCTTCGCCCTCAAGGGCTACGGGTCTAATTGTTAATTATGCCTACGTTTGGATGAGAAGTAAATAATTTCAGTGAACTGTCTACAAAAGAAACATAAGAAATTACGGACAATACCGTCCCAGTAAAAATGAAAAACCCATAAAGCTCGTAATTAGCCGTTAAGTTTCCCTCAAAGGTTGCAAACTTTCAAATATGGAAACTTCGAGATTTTACGCATTCATGAAGATTAAGTAACAACAATTTTTACCTTAATGTTACTGAATGTCTTGCTTGTCCTGGTGGCACCAAATTTTAAATTCGAAACTGATAGAAAAAAGGGCAAAAGTAGAACTGAATGTTTTACTCAAGAGGTTTTGCACGTATGCGAGGAAGAAAGATGGCACACTGTCAGTTTACAAAAGTTCATCAGTGAAATAAATCTGGGAGCCGCCATTGATCGATTCCTTCGCTCGCTGTCGCTCAACAAACCGTTTTCCGTTACCTCTGACCCCGTTTTAACTGAGGCAAAATAAAGCATTGGAGCATTTCCAAAAGACCTCAGAAAAACGGAAAGCATTGCCGGCGTACTAGAGCCAAGAAACGGTAAGAAAACAACTTTCGATGTGCAGATGAAGAAAGTGTTCGACAGCGGCGAGCTCTGACGGGCAGAGAGCAAAAATCCCGCACAACTACAGAGGACGACCTAGTTTCACCTCGATCTCTTTTTCGGCCAGCGAGAAGGAGAGAATCAACTCCAGCTAACGTCAACAATTCTGTCCTTCCGAAAAATCCATGAAGGAGTTAAATATTTTGAGCCGAACTGAAGTCGTCTCGAATGTTTACAAGCCTCGAAGAACCATCAGGGTGGCCTCGGCGATTCTGAAGATGAATCCGACGCGAAGATATTTTCTGTTTCTGACTCTGAAACTGGCCAGCAATCAGCTCTACACATCCAGCTTGAACTGATGCCAAAGCAGTCACAGCAAGCTTCAGCGAACGCTGATAGAGTTCTTGTCGAAAATAATTTTGATCTGTCACATGGTCATAAAATTTTTCCGCAGCGGTATTTTTTCAACTGCAATGTGCAAATGCACAGTTACAGTAACTCTTCTCAATGACTCAAACTTGAAAGCTTTTCAAACTTTCTGATCAAGGTTGAATATCCTTCGTTTGGTAGACGTTCCTTCAATTATAGATGTTTGTAATTTTTGTCCCTACGGGCCTCGTTGGCTATTTTGTCACGCATGATTTTTTACTTGTTATGAGTCGACTGCCAATATGTTCTGCAAAATAATATTAATAGTCATCTGTTGTGCAACGATCTACACCAATGCACAGAGTATGTAACTTTATAATGTACAGTGTACGTATTAATTAACCAAATTACGCTGTTTTTAGTTGACCAATGCTGTACATTGTTAATTGTAATGTGATGTTGAAGTACCCAAATTTATTTATTTGTTTACAAACATGCCCAGTGTCAATTTGTCAAATGAATAAAATGGCCAGACAGTCTAGATTACAAAGTTTTCTGAATGTTGACATCACCTGGTAAGATATTTCTTAAAGCATATCTTGCAATTAATGATTTCTCAGATATTGTTTTCTTCAAGAAAAGATTCATACCCCACATGGAGGTTTTTTTCTTTAGAGCTCCCTGTAATCCTGATACTTTGGAATTTCTAAAGTCTGGCCATAAATGGGTGATGGGTGCAAATATCTTCTGGCGCTGCACATTCAGATTTAGTAAGCAAGAACATCAGTCTTTATCCTGACAAAGTCAGATTTTCTTTAGGAAGCTGAAGTGAAATACAGTTGTACGGGTATGTGTACAGCCAAACAGTCTGGACAGGCCCTTTGATTGGGAATGTGCACATTGTGTTTCTTGTTTAGAGGAAATTGCATTTCCTCTTGAAAGCAATTAGTCGCCAAGTTCATAAAAGGTATAAAATATAAATTTTCTTTGCAATAGACCATTTTACAGTCTTCGGCTTGGTGACCTGGCCTCTGAATGGCAGCGAGGCTGGAGTTGACCTTGTTTTTGATACAGACCTCACTGCTTTTATTGTGCAAATCGAGTTGTTCTTATGCTAACTAATTGACATTTACATCAGAAAAGTTGAGAGGTCTATATCAAAGCAAGGTCACCTTCAGCCTCACTTGCATTCATGCCAGGTAACTTAGCACACAACTGTAAAATGGACTATTCTCAGGGCAGAGCCTGGCACTGTGAAAGTTTGGGTACCAACCCCTAGTATTTGTTCACTACTGACACTCAGTGAACAACTACTAACAATGAAGTACATACTAAATTATAATTGATATGTCTAAGTTAAATGAAATACAAAGATGTAGGAGCTACAGAAGGATTTCATGCCAGTCTAAGACTGTCCTCTAGCAGCGCCCGGTTGCCTCAAGGGGACAGGTTTCTATCTTCAGCAACAAGAACATCATACCTAGTTGCCCGGCCAGGCAACCTCCTTTTTGAGATTTAACTTAGAGATAAAAACACATTTGTTTTTTTATTTATTTATTGTGTTGTATTGAGAAGTTTTTGAGGCAAAATGGTTCAATTCAGAATGTTTAAATCCATATGTGAATTGGAAGTCAAAAGATCAGTCATTCAATGGCTCGTATGATACGTATGTTTAACACTGGCCTGCAGTGATACAGGGTCAACAATAAGCCTTCTTAGTTCTTGTGGCTTAATGTATAATGTGCATAAATGTCCCTTGTTGAAGGAGAATGTAAACTAAATTATCAGAAGCATTTTTTTCTTAGAGTACAGCCTTGACTGTTCCTGTCAGTCAATATATGAACAGTGTACACATGGGTGGCCTGGATTAAAACATCAAAGATTTTTAAAGCAACCATGGCCAGATGAGATACTTCTAAAGAATATGAATTTAAAGGTCCTTATGATTGCTTATAGGCAATGATATTTATTGTGAACAATATTTTACTGAGTGCAGTTTTCTTGTGTACTGATTGTTGTAGAACACAGAGACCACTCAGTGTAATGACAGAGAAATTAATGAGCGAAAAGCTCTATACACAAATGCATCCTGGAACAAGTTAATTCATCATGGATGTAGCTTCTGTGAGGTCACCAATTAATTAATGGAGCATACAATATACATATACATGTAAAAGAGTTCAATGATTTATTACTTTGTTTAGTTTCTCTGTATTTACAGACAACTTGATGCGATTATAATAAGTTCATGGAACAAACTGACTTGAGTTCTGCATTCCATCCTGTGTGTAGTACGTAGTATTATAGCTGAAACACTGTGGCAGAAACATGTACACCGTATTACATTTTTAAGAAACAAATAAATTATATATTAACTAGTTATTTAAAGCGCCTGTTAAATTAATCAGTTTTTCTTAGAGATAACTTACTCGTGTTTTTTTAAATAACTGCCTTTGGCTTAAAAATGATATTTATTGTGCTTGTTTTATGGTGCCTTTAAATCAATTTTTTGGTAATCTGGATTGAGCAAAGCATACTGGTAAAGTAATATTTTGTCAACACGAAATGGACTGGGTCTTGATCAATAAGTTGCAGGATTAGTATTTTTGTAGAAAGAGAAGGTTGAAAAATTTGTTTCAATCTACAGACAGTCTTTCCATTTGCAACATCCAGTAAGATTATTTTTTCCCCAGTGTTGTACAAATAGTGTTGATGATATCTGTAATATATAAATTATTTCAGTCTCTTGTTTAAATGATTGCCTTATAACCAAATGTCAAGCTTTGGTGCATTAGGGTATTGATCCATTTTCCTGTAAATTATCTTTAATTTATGTGTCAATAAAAATATCTCTTGGATATGTTGGGCTCTTCTCACAAAATTGTACCTAGATGCATCACAACCTCTTATTGCATTTGGTTGTGTAGTGCAGACAAATATTACTTGTACATAATATAACTTACCCATAGCTTACTTATAATTCTTAGCATAATTTCATCATAGCAAAATTGTTTAATGGACCCAATAACAGCTCCTGTAGTCCACAATCTTAGCCGAGGAAAAAACAATCCACATTGAAATTAAATAATAAAATTCTTTTTAGAAGCCTATTCAAGTATTCATGATCAGTGATTTACCGTTCATGCGAGAGTGACTTTGCTTATATGGTGCAAACCCTTCCAGCAAGAGGAGACTCCACACAAAAATGAAGATGGCTAACTTTATCTTTGGCGATCAAGCTAGATAACATTAAACCCTTTAAGCTTTTCACATGCATATACTACAGATTTAGGGACTATTTCACACCATCTTAAACCTCGATCTGCTGATGTAATCCTAGTTCGGATCGAGACTATAAAATCGTTCGAAATTTACCTTACGTACATGTTGGATTATTCTCATTAGTAACACAAAATGACTGAGGAGCCCGCTTTTATGCTTGGCTAAATCTATATATTACACCTGGGTGGAGAGAGACACTGTGAGAGTAAAGAACGCAACACAGTGCCCCCGGCCAGGGGGCCATTTCTCGAAAGCCCCGAAATCCTTTCGAGCCCGAAAAGCCATTTTTAGTTAATCGGTATTTTAAGACAAAGAGGTGTATATGCCTGAAACGTCTTGTATGAAGAGAAACTCTGTTCATGTTAAGAATATATGAATGAAACAGCTCTGTAGTTGAAAGATTTAAGTTTTTGCTAAGGCCTTTCGGGTGCGAGAACATTTCGGGACCTTCAAGAAACGGGCCCCAGGGCTAGAGCCCGAACCGCTCGCTCCGGAGTCGAGCAGACTAGCCATGATGCCACCGTGCTTCCCAATAATAATAGTATTGTACATGCAACAAATTCAATAAAGTCTAAGTTATTTTATTTTGAATCCCTGGGTAGACGCTGATTTGGTCAGTTACGGAACGTTCATGATTCTTGTCTGAGAGAGGATGAAGAGCTAAAGAGATATTCGACCATTTAGGCTAAATCCTTCTTAAGTTACCCTTAGATTACTCTTGGCTGTAGAATCCCAGTAGAGTCAAGAGGTGCTCATCCTGTGCTGCGAGTTATACAGTGGCTTTACATGCATTTTCGTCTTCCTCGAAAAAAATCCACGCAAAGCGCGAGGTAGCATTATCAGGGCGTAAGAACTGGATACCATGTGTTACAAATACTTACAGTCTGTAAGATGAATAAAGCAAGACTTGCATGGGAGATTAAGTCCTAGCCTTTTATTCTCTTTTGCTCTTGATCCAACCTTAATTTTGTAAATTAAATTCAAATTCGCTTGAACGAAACAATCAAATTTCATCTTCAAAATGCAAGTAAGTTCAGAGTACAATATGAAAGTGTTTACAAGTACACTCTGTCATTTTTATAAGAATGTGTTTTGTAAGAATATCAAGGCTGGAGTTTGCAAAATTTTAAAACTTATATTCTAAGAATAAACCTGAGGCTCATATTTTGAACAGAATATAATTTTTCGGGTTAAATAATTATATGTTTTTACTAAACCGTACAAGAAGTTATGTGCGTCATATCAAGCTTTATTAATGCCTACAGGCTGGCTCCAAAATTACTTCAACACCACCCAGAAACCAAATACATCTGAAAGCAGATATGTAATAAGCCATAATTTAAGAATATTCACGAGGATATTTTCAGCCTAAGATCAGCAGCAAAATTAGAATGTTCAGCCTCATCAGGAAAAATTATATTCTCATATATAAAAAAGTGTAGCATGTAACCTGAATCGTAGCACAAAGCAGTGTCCACTTTGCAAATCATTCTTCAAATCACCCACAAGTTCTGTTGGACTCTGGAAGAGGAGGCGTTAATAGAGTTTGTTTTGTGTAGTCATAAACATCATTTTAGCATTAGACTAGCGTTTAAGACTCACAGACACGTTTCGGTTGCAGCGAAATGAGAGTATACCTGACAAATATGTACCATGTAGCATACCTTAGATTGGCGCACTGTCCTGGCAAACTTGGCATCGGTTTAAAAATGTGTTATCATTACATTTTCAGATGGCTTTCATGCTATTGTTACAACTTCTTTAGTTTTGGCTGTTGCATCTTCTGTGGAGATGTCTCTGGCTGTGGCAGTAGCAGCCCGGTCACTTTGTAGAGTTTCTGGGATTTCTGGGGCACTGCCGCCATCTTTTTCCTGGTCGACAACGGACTTTTCACTCGAGCTTTCCTGTTTCTTGTCGCCTTTTTCTGCGTCCTTGAGCTCTTCATCAAGTTCAATTCCCTTGTTCTGAATTCCTAACTCGGCATAATCACCAGTAACTGTCTGCTGAGCGCCGTCTGTTCCGTCTTTATGGCGGGTATGATAGTTGTTGCTTTGCTTACCGTTTTCTTCAGTGAAAACTTCAGTGTCACTTCCAATTGGTCTCATCCGGTGGCATATCTCAGATGTTTTGCTGTGTCGATCTTTCTTGCCTATGTTGCTCCGTTTCTCAGTACTGTCTCGTACCGAGGAGGGTCGGGTGATAGCGGGTCTCCAACACAGTAATGACAGGTGAACTGGCAAAATGCACAGGCCATGAAGAAGGCCAAGCGCTACAATTCCAAAGAACATTCGGAAGAATATTCGGAAGATCTCCGAAGAGGCGAACGCTAGGACGACCATGCCGAGGAACGTACTGAATCCTGAATAAGAGTAAAAAAAAGAAGACAGGCACATTGATAAGTTAAGCAAACTTACAAAAGAAGGTTACCACGGTATATTGTAGTTCCCGTCACTATAAACTAGGCCCGAATCCATTGACAAAAAGAAGGAAATCATTTTCTTGGTTTTAGTTCTTTGGTTTATTCAGTTGCTTGGTCATGAAAGAAGCTTTTTGGGGCATTTCAAGTGATTTTAAGATAAATCCATCCCTCCTGACTTGTTTTTAAGCTAAAATACACAAAATGCTTACTCCGAATCATTCATTCCACCCAGAGATGTACAACGCATTATGCACCGACAAATTAGTTTCAACACTGGACAAACACCACAATAAAAAGCCTCCGAGTAAATTCCATGCAAAAGATATTCCACAGAAACTTATCGTAACTAGAGAAAAAACATGTTCTTAGCTTAAATTTCTGCATTAACGTTACTAGTTTCTGAACACAAGAAGGGGAGCAAAAGTTAATGCCTTCTGCGTTTTCTGTGGTGGTTGTTTATTTTCTGGTGCAAGCCCTTTCTGTTTTATTTGTCGGTTTGATTTATTTGTCGGTTATACTTTCTAACATTTCAATAGTTACTTAATCTAAACACCATGGAACTTACCTCCCATGAAGACACTCGCTCCCAGTGTGTTTAATGCATCCACTACTCGTTCATTCGCTGTTACCATGTTTGACGTTATGTAAGCATGTGCAATGTGTGCACTGTAATCGACTGCGAACCCAATAGCCATTACGAGGTTGATCATGGACACGGAGTTAAGGGTCACATTCCAGATAACCATCAGTCCAAATAACTCACATATCAGGGCTGCAAAGTTGAGCACCACCAATAACGCCACAGTACAGTCCACCAGAAAGAGGCTTGTGACAATAAACACCGCAAGGCCTGCGATTATCAGGTTCCTTATTGTCTCTGTTGATATTAAAACGTACAGTTCAAAGAATATGAACGGACGAGTGATTGGAAAGGCATTGAGTTTGGACTTTTCTGCGATGTCTTCTCGGAGAGTGAGCATGGCGTTTTTCTTGAAGGTAGAGCTGCCATCACTCTTCATAAAACCGAGGACACGAGAAGCTTCCAGCTTCGTGCCATCTTCTGAAAACTTTAAGTCTTGATTGAAATAGGAAAAGTTGGGGATGCAAAGGAATGCCTTCAACTCAGACAAAAATCTAGGACGGGTTATGTTCTTCCCATACATCCTGGCATACTGAGTAAGTGAGTTCATCCAAGACAGTGATAGGTCCTTTTTAAAATAAGCATTGTTTGTGACAATATTTGTCAGCTCTCTGATCTGTTGCTGGGTGGAGCCACTTTCATAATCAACCTCACCAGTCTCCACGACGCTCACTTGAATGGACAGCACAAAATGCTTTTCTTCAGCGGACAAAAATCGTCTCAAGTAGGAGTCATCTTTTGCCAGGATTTGTCTGTCAAACGATTCATTCACTTGGGTGACCCCATATATCCCAGCAACAAGCAAAGGCAACGACAAGCATATAACCACAACTTTTGTCACTGGGTATGTTAGGAATGTGCCCCACAACTTCATAGCCCGGTTTGCAGTCTGAGGGGCAGGTTCGTCCCATTTTGGCTCTCCCTCTTTCGGCAGAGGCGCGAGGCAGAATGGTAAGCAATCTCTACGGCCTGACTTTATTCGCCTCACGTCAAATGACATAATGGCTACGAAATATGTGACAATCATAAGGAAGGAGAAGGTAACTGTCAGAGCAGCGTAGATACAGAAATACCTGAAATGAAGGAAGTGTTCATTCAAGGTTATTAAAATACTCGATGAAACCGTATTGCTGATTAATTCTGTTATTAATTGCAAACCGTGAAGTTTATATGAAATAATTCATATTTGAAATGCGGTTATAGATAAAAGCGAAGAGTGATCATCGTAGTAAATTTCCAATTTAAGCAATTGGAAAGAAGAAGCCTGAAAAAAGTCAGGGCTTCAACGGGATTCGAACCCCGTTGAAGCCCTGATTTTTTCAGGCTTCTTCTTTCCAATTGCTTAAATTGGAAATTTACTGCGATGATCGCTCTTCACTTTCACCTTTTAATTGCAAACCCAACCTCGTTCCCAGGGTCTCTCATCTAACCGCCCTCAGAGGCGAGCGAGGAGAGACCCTGGTTTGGTCTGGTCACGTGCTACTTTGACAATTGAGAACATCAGGGAGGGGTCCTGTAATCAGGCAGTTTGTCGCATTGAGCTTTGTCGCGCCGCGAGCGCCATTAATCGCGATTTCGAAAAGTAGCTACCCCGGCGTTTATCTAAAGGTTAGGCAAGTCTGTCTCGGGACAATTTACCGTAGTCGTGATGTTGTTGCCCGTCGTACCCATTGGATTTATGGAACGTCGGTCATATTGCAACTGTGGAATCGAGCAGCGCAATTTTTAATTTCATTCCGAAGTGATAGTTATTAATCACTGTTGTTAATTTTCTCCTTTGAATGCACGCGATCAGGTTGATCCTAAAAAAAACATCAAAAGGCCTCTAGACAAACATACAGCTGTCTCGAAGTAAAGCTACGGCAGCCTGACTGGAAAAGCTGGACAAAGATAAATATAATCCTGATTATAGAGACGCAACACACTTGTGTTTTTCTGAATAGCTGGGTCCGGCGTCACAACATAAAATGCAAATAAGCAATATGGAATATGTATATGTTAATCTTTGTCCCTGGAGAGTCAATACTTAGACCCTTAAAATCATATCTTACAATAAAAACGAGCAAAAACTTAGTGTAAACACATGGTGGTAAATTAGAGAGGTGTCAAAGTCTGTGAGGCTACGTGAACATGGTGAAGCTAACAGCCGAAACCACGCACACCTATGACCTCTAAAGATGTTAAAACGCGGTCAAAAGGCTCCACTCTACTCATAATTTCCATTTTTCCTAACAACATGCACAGTTACAACATGCACAATGCACAGTTACAGACAGTTGTCTAGAACCGTTGGAGTCTTGTAGGCGCATCACGTACATTGATTTATTTATTAAATAAGACACAATAAAAGCTGCATTTTTCTTTTTCTAGCCTCCTTTCGGCCGAATATAAATTCAGTTTATCGGCAACGACGGCGAAAAGCATATCGCGACGAGTTGTTTAGTTCAGCGCGCCGACGGCCCAGCGAAACTTCAGTAAATCTTTTCACCATCTCTCTTCTTTCGAAGTGACTTCGGCTTTCAGTGACGAAGGCCCTGAATATTCTAACATTGTTAAATTAGCACTCGCAAGACCTCCATAGTAGACCAGAGTAGACGTGGTTTTGATCCATTCCGAGGTATTATAAGATGACTCAAAGATCTTCTAGACGCAGCCTTGGCAGCGGTGTGGAATTATTCTTTTGCCTTCTTGAGGAGATTTTTACAATATGTAACGTTCCTAACTTAACCAGACCACAAAACCTACAGCAACTTGGATTTCCACTATCAGGTGATGGATACGTTTTCCTCGGCCTTGGCAAAATATCACCGCCGTTCCTGGTTTATTTTGGTGATATCATATTCCGCACTCCCGTAGGTTTAGTATGGACAGAATTCCTACTAGGGCGTCCCTCCCTTCAACTATTTATTTGTAATGTGCTAAAATCCGGCAGACACGTGACCAGACCAAACCAGGGTTCCTCCTCGCTCGCCTCAGAGGGCGGTTAGATGAGTGACCCTGGGATCGAGGTTGTTGCAAAACCTTATTGAAATTATCGCAAAGTAAACAAATTCCCCAAACTACACAAAAGGAAGTGGTTAGGAAATATTGATAATTGATATTGATTCAACCAATGAAAACAATCGATTTTTTGGACAAATAACAAAACGAATTAATTAACCTACAGATTTATTGTCTTACTTTATCGCTGGAAATGATGTAGAAGTGCTAACTGCAAATGCCACTAAATCCGTCATTGTCGTCATGGTCACGGTTGCTCCTGAATGCTTCATAACGGCTTGAATAGTTTGGATTACTGTCATGTCACGTGGCTGTCGATCAAGCCCATCCACCATGATGAACATGTCATCGATGCCGATTCCCAGAACCAAGAATGGCAAGACTCCAACGATGCTGACAAATGGCACCCGAAACCACATGGCGACACCAAACCCAGCTACAATCCCCAGGGCCACTGCAAACACTCCTGCGTTGGCGAGCAGGGAGTGTCCAGTCAGAGGATTACAGAACTTTCCGAGCATGACACTAGCAAAGGTGATCATGAGACTGAAAGCGATTGAGGCCAGTGTAATGTCAGATCCGCTGCTTTCGGCGATAGCGTCGTCCACGCTTCTTTCACTTGAGTAGTGGACTTTGAAGCAAGAAAGTTCGTCCTCTAACGATGCCATTTTGTTGATGAAATTCTTCTCCCATTTCAGAACTTTTTCGTTCTCTTCTTTGTCACTTGGGTCTCGCATACTATACACCATTTGTAATGCGTTAGCGCTGGCTATATGTCCACGATCTCGTTTGACACTGCCAAACATGCGGTTGAAGCTGAACCGAAAGGGACGTCCATTGCGCATCAGTTCAGTGCTGTTAAACGCTTTGTCTAGGTCCTGTCGAACTTCATTTAGGGCTTTACCGTCCAGCTTACTCTCATTGAACTGCACGAATTCCAGCGGGTTTACCATCATGCAATCGTTTTGTGACTTGGATTTGTTTCCTGACAGCGTGACGCAGAAGTCGAGATAAGATTCCACTTCCATAACTGCATTGTGGGCTTTAAAGGCCTGTTTCAGACAATCAGGGGCAAGAACATTGAGACCATCAGTAGATGCCTCCAACAGGACAATTTCCTCTCTAATTTTCAATCGGAAGTATTTTTCGGCTGTGTCTAAGTCATCTATGGCCTTGCTGCTTTGAGGAATGAACAAGTTTACAGTTCTATTTTCTGTTCGAAACCAAATGAATCCCACAGAAAAGACACTGACAAACACGATACATATTTGGATTGTTATCAGTGGATGCTTAGCAATTCCTCCACCATACCAAGCAAAGAAGCGCTCCACGAGACGCAAATACCAGCTACAGAACGACGACCACAGGCGACATGGATTACATTGGCTTGGAAAGCAGCAACTGCAATTGAAAAATAATAATAAATAATATCAGAAAACTCTTACTGGGTTTGTCATCAACTACAAATAAATATGGGAATGAAGCCTTATAAGCAGAACTTAGTTAACCCTTTGAAACTTTGAACTGAGAGAACTCGCCCAGTTTTCCTCAAACTTCAAACCATCTAATTTTAGAGGTCCTGAATTGATCGACTTAAACTGTTTGCTTAAAAGAGTGTCTCTTAAGGTGATTCCTCAGAAATTAAAAATTACCGATGAATTTTTTTAACTTTCTCTGAATGTTCCCTACAAAGCACTGTTTCGAAAAATAAAATTAAAAAGATAGGTCACCATTCTCGCAAAAGAGATATGATGGGCCAATCTTGCCCCATTTACGCCTGGACTCGTGCTAATCTCGCGCGTTATTCATTGGTTTACGTTACATTTTGCGGTAGCTGAAAGTACAGTTTATCGAAGTAATACTCGGAAGAAAACTTGACAGGAAGAAAGTATGGAACAATATCGTATAAAATTTGTGGAAGATATGGCACCATTTAAAACGAGGTGGACGAAATGCGTTCGTCGAGTCGATGTTTTCGTGGCCATAATTTACATCCTAGAGTAACGGTTTTGTGCACGCTTTCAGCTATATCTTTTTTTTCTTCCGATAAATTTTTTTTAAATTTTTTTTTAGATTAAAGAGGATAACATG
>CM042749.1:6370318-6372832 GCA_022496165.2 Catalaphyllia jardinei
AAACCCGTGTAAGATATGCCTTGTTGACTGCTGGCCTATTTCCTATTGGCGGCATTCTGGGAGGGGGCCGGGTAGGTCTGGATTAATAACACATCTCGTTTATATACGCGAATAATAATTCGCAGAAAAAAACAGATCCAGCATATTCAAGACATAAATATAGGACTAACGCAGGCGAAAATAGAAAAAAACGGCATTAACAAACGTCAAGATAGGTGTTTTCTTTCAGAAAACACAACGGCAAAACATGATTAGCACAAAGGCAGCCTTTGGCCGCATTGATCATGTAAATGTGCCGTGACAATAAGCAAAGTGTCAGAACAGTGTTCTGGGAATAACCGCAGAACGCGTAGAACGCGTGATAAAATACTTCTGACATTTCTCAATGACCACAATGCTGATAGCATAAACACACCCAAGGCCAAAAATGGGTGGACAAGATAAAATAAAACCAACTAATGACTACACCTGCGGCATTTATCAAAAGAATTCCCGGTCCGAAAGCATATATAGCGCAGATTTTTTGGTTTGTTTGTTTGTTTGTTTGCTTTTTATTTGTTTTTTGTTTTTTATATATATTTTTGTATCGAGATAAATATTTTTGTACTGGGATAAATATTGTTGTATTGGGACAAGAGGGATAATTATTTTTGTATTTGGATAAATATTGTTGTACTGCCCCTATGGGCCACCGAGCCGTTATTTTCTTGTATCAAGTACTGGCCCTGAAGAGGACCAGCTCTGCTAGTTGAAATATTGGCCAATAAATTTTGCCCTTCTACCGTAGTACCAGCCTTGCAATCAATTTGGTTTTATAACCGTATTATGGTTTTCAGTATGGTAATGACAATTCAGAGATACCGTCCTTCGTGAGACGATTAAGTCAAGTTTCCGTGTGGCCGCGATTTTTTCGGAGGCACAGCAAATATTTTCTTCGCTTCTTGCAGCCATTGAGAAAAGACGGTTTTAGCTAAACAAGTCCAACAGCTTAACTGTTCTCATCGCACGGCTATTCAAAACTAAGACGTGATGTGTTTTTGTTTTAAAATCGAAAACGAGGAAGTCTTGATAGTTACCTGTCAAAGCATGTACAAATAGGACGTGCTCGCTGTGAATAATTTAATCCTGAAAATGCATTCAAATAAGCTGTTGTTATTGAATGGATGAGGATGAACGAACGGTGCTTAATAATAAAATAGCCTTGAAAACGATAAAAGTACACTGAAATGAACACAGCTTCATCGAATGTATTAACAGCCTTACTTTCACTTGATTACTGTTTTCAAATCTAACCCAAATCATTTCCATAAAAACTAAAAATATATAGTCCCAAGTTACAAAGCGCTTGAACCAGCTTCCATACAAACAAAACAAGACATACGCTTCCTGACTTGAATACCAAAATAATCTGGTTCTGAAACCTCCATACAAAATTTCGCGGTGTAAATAAGTAAGGAAAAGGACTTTCCCCGAATCTAAATTAATTATCTCCGTTCTTCGACGCTTTAGCATCGAACCGTCATGACTATTAAAACGCAAAAAGTAGTGCCCCTCACGTTGTTTAACAGTTTTACAGTTAGCTCGTGAGTACGCGTGTGACAATTGACGCATGTGAGGAGGTTTCTTGCTAATTGTTAAATAATATAACGCGAGTTGCTGTTAATAATTTCTTAACTGAAGAAAGTCAGCAGCACTGACCCGAAACGCAAATGTACGGGCTCGAATTGGAGCAGTGATCATTCCACGATGGGAAAATAATGGAGCATACGGACGTCTGAGTCGGCGGTCAACCAAGTTGACGACGTGATCACTAAAGTGGAACTCTTTTCTAGCGAATGTATACTATTCTTCCTCTTCCTTGAAAAGGAACTGAAAGTTTCTTTGGAAGACGGTTGAAACCGATCTTTGAATTGTTACAAACTAACACATAAAAAAAAAAAATTATACATACCCTGGTTCGGTTGAATCTTGTTGTTTGGTAGCTCCTTTCAACTTGACCATAACAGAAAGCGAATAAGTCTACAAACCACTTTACTTTCTCAGCTTTCTATGACCTGAAAGACACTTTAGTGCAAATTTTCTCATTGCGGGTCATTTATATGCTCGCTTTCCATTGTTTGCCCCTTTCAGTAATTCCGACAAATGCGTGTTGGCCAGGCATTTGGGGCATTTCAGCTACAAAGGAAGTGAGGAGTAAACCGGAATTCAGTTTCCGTGTTCTCTGCATCATTCATTTATTTACGAGTTTTAACTCGTTAAAATGTATGAAACGACAAACGGCACAATTAGCAGACCCGAAAAACTTAAGCTACTAGAGAAAACAAGGCTGAAAAGTCAAGGCTGAAATGATATTCTTGGGTTGCACCGTCACGCAATTATAAACATAATACGAAAACCATTTAGTGAATAAACTCAAGAAATCATAATGTTATAGGGGATAAATAATTAAGACACCTCTCAAAGTTTTAGGTCTGTACGTTTTCCCGATCATCAAATATTTGTCGAAATATTTTG
>CM042749.1:6378239-6391633 GCA_022496165.2 Catalaphyllia jardinei
TAATATAAATCTACTAGCGTTCTATCACGAATGACGTCCTCTGATTGGCTACGCTACTCACGTTCTATTCGGTGATAGATAGTGAGTAGCGTAACAGCGTGCGCTGGGGGCCGCTTCTTTGTGTTTTCGAAGTGTCTGTAAAGAGGATTTAGATGAAAGTTTTGAACGACTAGTAGATTTATACTAAAAAAATTAGATTATTCGCTCTCGATTTCTATGCGTGATAGAAATCTCGAGCTCATAATCTAATTGTTAAATATAATACGTCCAGCGGTAACGGAGGTGATGTAATTACGCTAATAATACTCATAGTTTTCATAGTTGAAGACCAATAACCTCATTTTTAGTGCACAAATTATAGGATTAATTCCAGTATTCAAATATGAGCAAAATTATATCGTTTTATTAAAACTTACAGCCAAATTTGTGCTTTAAATTCGTGTGCTAAACGTCATTCCAAAAAATTAACCGTGAACCGTCAAAGGACCTAAAATTTAACCTTCAACCGTCAAAACGACTTATTTTTAATCGTCAACCTTCAAAGGGACCTCGGGTACGTTGTGTGGAGAACATGAACGATGGTTAATTTTCTCAATCTCTGTTTTGAATTTAAGACAAGATGGCGATATGAATAATATGGCACAATCTTTCCAACCAAAAAGCAGAAAAACACCAAACTAGCTATAGTGTACCAAACGAATATAAAATGAATTGTCAAATGTTTTACGGCCTCAGATAAGAGTCGATTAGTCCCTTATGAAAGTCACAAGTCGGGTGAATTTGTTCGTTTCCCTTAAATATGGACAATAGCTAGTTTGAAATATTAACAACAAAAAGTGCCTTCGAATTCTTTAAATCCAAAACGTTTTTCTCTCCGAAAGCCTATTTTTACGTTCACTCCATGTTTTTGTAATGGCAATAATAATAATGATAATAATAATCGGGACTACCGAGAACAAATCCAGAAAGCACTAGGGTGGAGGATTTGAACCAGAGACCTTCAGATTTCAAATCCAGCGCCCTAAACCACTCGACCACGCCTCCTCCCTTAAAATGCTTTATCTCCTCCTGTAATCCTTAGTATTCGAAAATGTTCTTAACTTTTCACTGAAATGGAATATGGCAAATAGCAGACAGGTTTTTTTTCAACGCTTTGGGTCAGGAAACTTACGAACAAATTAAGTAAGCAGAAAACAAAATTGGCCGCGGCTTGTAGCATTCAAAACGGGATTCGCACGCTCGCAGTTAGAGGTTGTAAAAATTCGACCAGTCATTTTATCATTTCAAAAGCCAGCTGTTTTTTATCCCATAAATACTTCCTGATTGATCTCTAACTCAGAAAACTTTTCGATTATGGCACTATGTAACAGACTTTCGAGTCCTCCACAACGAAAGGAGTGAAATCGGGCCACCTTTGGCCAGAATTTTGCTTCTGTTTTAAGATCCCTTTGTTAAAGCCTGTGGAAATCTTTGGGAACTTTTAGACACTGCAATGGAACGGTTTTTTGATAGAGATGAACTGAGTGGATATTTTTTGGGGGTTAAAGAAAGTGTTGAATTAATAAAAATCTTAGTATCGACCAGAGCATCCAGAAGTTCCTAGAGATCTTTTAGATCTTTTGTGCTAAAAAATGCTCACTTTTGTGTATTAGAAAAAATAAATGCATCTATGAATTAAGATTATTTGTCCTGCGGTGACAGTATTTTAATTTAATTTATTCAGTGTTAGAGATCTCTTGAGGTAGTCCTTTACATAAGCCTTTTGGCTTCGCTGGGCTTCCTTGCCTCATGAATTTTATATCTGTAAAGTTATATGAATTCAATGCGTGGAAAAACAATAGTAAACTACACACTTAACTAAAACAAAACTAGACTATTCCATGAATCTTAGATAAGCGAATCTCCAGAGCCCGCAAAATGCAGACGGCTAAATGGGACAGGCGACATTGGGGGAGGAACTGATCGCTGAATTACCCCTGAGCATGTTTGTCAGATTACCACAATTAATATTTGTTTAGTGCGCATTTATACTTTCAAAATGGAAACTGGCGCTAGCTGTGAATATGTGCTGCTTTCTGGCCTTAGACCATGATAGAAATTCCCTGACAAGGCGCAAACCTGGCAAACTTCGCAAGTTTTTATTCTGTGTGTATTTCAGCTTGTAATGCTACTTCGATCACCATTATAAGTGAGCCTACATACGAGTCAAGTTGACCATCAGCCAGCCCTTATCTTCAAATCATGTTGTATTAAGCGACTAAGAGTATTTCTACTCCTCCGTACGGGATGCTAGTCCATCAGAGTTAACCCAGCATTAAATTAGCCGGTACCTATTCATACACCTGGATGGAAAGAGGCACTGTGAGAATAAAGTGTCTTTCCCAAGAATACAACACAATGTCCCCGGCCAGGGCTCAAATCCAGACCGCTCGGTGGAAAAAAGAGTACGTTTAGAATACGACGTTACCTTCAATCGGCCTGGGGCGGCGATTGCGTTTATGCCTCGGCGGCAAAGGCCGTAGGAATTGAAACGCAGGGCCTAAAGAGGGTGGTCTTCGACTTTCTGAAGAGCCACTAGTTTGATGTGTGTATTTAACTTATAGCTAGCTCTAGAACGACAAAGATAAGTTTGTTGTGTCAATAGGCAGCGAGTTTTACTGGAATTTTCGGCCAAATTCACAACAATTACAAATGCTCATCTTGTAGTTACAACACTGTAACCGCCAACTTGATGTTGTTGGTATTTAAGCAATTTGCCACACGTAGCTTACTAGGAAATGAAACCCCAAATGAAATACCGTACGGGCGATTCGATCTGAACCTTCTCCTAATCTGCGGTTGCGTTTTAATGTCGTCAGGATCTAAATAGTCTGAATTTTAGCCGTCTCTTCCCTTCCTAGGGGTTAAGGGAAGAGACGGCTGAAATTCAGACTAGGATCTAAAATGCTTCAAATTTCCCCAGTTAAATACAAATCTTCCTGGAGTGAAGAAACTATCAAATTACAAAGAGCAAAATCATCGTTTAACCGTTTAGCAATTTCAAATCGTGAACCCTGCCGTGCTAGAAAATGATTACTTAAAGGATGTATCTGAAAGTAGCTGAAATACATTCTAATTCTAGAAACTGTAGATGTGCAAATCTGTTTTCTTGCTCGGCAAGGCATCTCCCCAATTGTTGGCATTTTGCGCGAAGTATGACATGAACACTCCCGGGGTCACTGAAGGACATATCGCGGGTCACTTGATCTATTTTTTTGGCAATTTGTCTTTGAGGCTCATTTTTTATCTCACGAGAACGATCATGAACTTTCCTTATTTGCCAGGCTTTCAAGCAATATAATTCGTGGACCGGCCCTTTCGAAAACGATCAACGTCTTTGTATTTGAGGCGCGATTCTTTCCAATTCAATGCATTACGACTCAAGGGAATACTTGGTGTAGGCAATCACATTATGATCAAATGGGATGGGGAGTATTACAAGATAATTTGGTTTTATCAACTGGGTGGATAATGTGAATTTGCCACCGTAAAAAGATTCGAAAGCCGACGTTTCGAATGTTCGCCTTTCGTCGGAGCGAATCGTAGAATTGTGGGTTGTGTGGGGTTTATATACAGAAAAATGGAGCTACGCAAGAGAAGATGACAGGACAGAGAAGGAGGCTCGGGGCGTTGGCCGGGATATGTCATGTCCACGAAAGTTATTTTTAACTCAGCGGAAGTTCGTTTTTCTGGCGAAACTCTGTTTTCCGAGACATCTGCATGCAGTCTTGCCTCGCTCTCAGGTTCTTAGTGACACTTCATCCGCCATTACATGAAATTTTTGCTTTTCTTTCAAACATTGTAAGGAGGTTGACCTTCCGCCAGAACAAAGACTTCTGCTCGTCTAAAAATAACTTTCGTGAACTTGACATATCCCAAGGGCTGCACCGGGAGCCTCCTTCTCTGTCCCCTCATTTTCTCTTGAGCTACGCTATTGGTTGGTGCATGATAACGTGAATAACAACAGAATGAATTAGCCGAATGTAAAGCTTCGTTGATACCGTGAGGATTAAGAGTGCCGATTTGAAAATTGAACTTTTGTTCTAGAGTTCTGCGGCTTTCCGGGAGAAAGCCCGGAGACTGCCATATGTTGCTTAGAATGATTGGGGTGTGTCTCGCGACCGGTTTAGATGCGTTTTTGTCGTCTTTCTCTACGTCACGAGGGTGTTCTCGGAATCGGTCGCCTAGTCGTCTCCCTGTTTCGCCGATCTATATTGCAAGTTATGCAGTAGATGACAACAGGGCCGTACATAGCGGGGGGGGGGGGGGGGGGGGGAGTTGCCCCCTCCAGGAAAACTAATTTTTTTTTCTAACATAGTGTTTGATTTTGTTGGGCTGTATACGGGAGATCCCTGTGAAGGTTTGTGGAGTTTGCCCCCGCAGACAAAAAATCCTAGGTACGGCCCTGGACATTGGCTGACGTGCAGATGAAACGATCAGAAATCTTGATGGATCGCTCGGGTCCCGATATTTCGTGAACGTTGCGAATGAAAGGACATGTTTTGCGTTACAAGTTTTTCTATCTTTAAAGCTTCCGCCATGTAAATCTAGGTAACAGAGCTACAAATCTCTAAATCCATTGGGAACAGCTTGTAAGGTTTTTCAATTAGTCAGCCCACATTATAAATACTGGCAATGAGGAGAAAAATAGGAGAAACAGTAATTCGCCTCGACTGTAATCTGTTCGAACTAAATATTTTAAGGTAAGTCATTATTTTTTGCCTCAGGCGCCCGACTAAACTTAGAACTGAGGTTGCATTTTTAATCACAGGAGCAGTATAAAAAGGTTCGATTAAACGAGATCTTTTAATCCCAACTGTGATGCCCAAATCAGACTGATTTCTTTATTGAAGGGATAATCTTATTATCCTGAATCTGTTCTCAGCTGGTTATCTACTTTGTTTTTGTTTGTTGTTGATGTTGTTGTTCTTTTCTCTGTCTTCTGCCTTTTCTGGGCAAGGAGTTTCACCATTTCGCTCTTTGCTTTACTGCTCACCAAAAATAACACAACTTTGTCGTCAGGTTTTCTCGGTCAACGGTTCAATAACACGCAGCGGGCGGTAATTTTGACGTCATTTTGTCGTCATTGGTTCAATATGACAAAGTTTTTCCAAATTTGGTCAAGGTGTGCGTGTGGTTTTAACCATTCAGAAACGGGGAAATATTTGCATTGAATAATAATGGTGGACCTTAAAGATTCAGCATTTTTTTGGTTTTCCACAGAAAGTGAATAACGCTGCCTAGTAAAATCTTGTTTACTTTAAAATAGGATCTTCAAATTATTTCTGATAATAACGATAAAGAATTTTTAGCCCTCAGATAGGAAAAAAATCAAATATACTTTTATGCCGATAAGTACGGTACTGAACTAAATTCGGGCGCTCTGAGTGGAGACGAATAAGTTTGCTGCAGGCAATCATCAAACGACCCGGCACATAGATATGGTTTATTGTTGAGTTAGTATTTTTTTGGCCACTTCAAAAATGCACTAGTTAAAAATCTAGACGGCAATTAAAATATGAAAGTTCAGCAAGGGGGGACGAGAAAGTCGTGCATAGCATAGCTAAATAGTAACAACATTAGAGATCATAAAATTAAATAAGAATCCGACAGCTGGAGTTCAAGGGACTGCTCGGCTGTGAGAAAGTGTTTTCCTAAGAGATGTAACCACTGCAATGCTGAAAACAATAGGGAGTAATGTCAGACCGTCTAATAAGCCTTTTGCATGACCCGGTCACATGGTACACAATCAGCCATGCTGAACTGCAAGTTATACAGTTACAAGTTACACCAAAACAAAGGAAAGAGTATGTAATTTCGAGTGCCTTTGTAGTCTTATTATTATTATTCACAAAAAATTTCTGCTTCCAGAGGTTTCTACCATCATCAAGCTTTAGCTAATCGCAGTGGTGTGTGCTACAGGATATGTTAACTCAGGTAAGCACCTCCACTTATAACGGCCTCTCCAGTTTAAGGCCCATCTCCTGTAAACCGAAAAAATACATCCGGTTATGAGTCCCGTCCTCGAATAAGCCCCATACTTTCTTTGTTTTGAATTCGTTTTATTATGATAATAACCAGCAAATTAAAAACCTATTTTGATCAACATTTCCAGCTGCAGCTCGTTTCCAAACGGTTCTTTAATTCCGGTTATAAGCCCTAGGATATAAGACCCTCCGTTTAAAATCACTGCCATCTAAAACCCCCCTGTAGTTGTTTAAGCCAGGGATTAAACGGGGCAGTTTACGGTATTAGTTGATAGATCTAATTCAGTGCATGGCAGTGCGCACGCAGTGTGCAGTGTACTCAGTTACCAGTTTGCCGATGGATAAGAGCTGTTGTGAGGACAAATAACTTAGAGTGATTTTTCCGCGTCTACCTCGTCTGCGTATATAAGGCCCTCTTTCGATTTACGAGCAAAACAGACGTACGCTAATTGGTTTGGTTGTGTTCCTTATTTGCTGAAAGAACAGCTTGTTTGTTCAAACCGAAAATTTAAGCAGACGCGATTACTTTATCGACAGTTAATGATGTAAAATATACAAAACCACTTGTAATTTATGGTTTATGCAGAACTTTTCTTTTTCATTAATAACTACTTATTACCCGAGAGTGAGGTCTTTACTGGAAAATCTCAAACCGAGACCCTGCCATATTGACACGGCGAGCGATAGAGAGGTCAATACGGCAAGGCCGAGGTTTAAAATAGGCCGAACATTCGAGATAAATAAGTAGTTTATTGAATGCTTGTAGTTTAGTAATAAATTAATAAGTAGTTTATTGCATGATGCTTTTTGCTTGGTTTTTCAAGGCCATAATCGGCTCGTGGGCATTACGGAAAACAGTGCCGTAGTATTAGCCAATCAGAGCGTGCGTTACAAACGCAAATCATATAATAAAACTCCGTATTGCACATACATGTTACTTGTTCTGTTTAATATTTGTTGGTTTCTTGCAATTTTTTGCTGTTTTAGTGATAAGGGCTTCTTCAGAATATTTTGGTTTAAATCCAGGCATATTAATGGCACCTGCCCTAACCCTACACAGAAATACGATTTTCTTTAGCCGTGTACACTGAACAAAATTGCCTTGGCACACATTTTCATGCAAAGGTATGATACTGGTTTGCAGACATTGAAAAATATATTTGGGAACTAAAAACTTTGAATTCGTTAACTCAAATTGATGTGTTGAGTGTCATTCTTGTTCCGTCTGTGCCATGCCCCGTCTAATGACATAACAAAACCCAATAACAAAAAATTAAAACCGTTGAATTTATGTCGCTTTCATCGTCTCTCGATTTCATTTTTTCCATCTTGTTTCTCAGTTTCTGTTTTTTTTTTTTTTTTGCAGTTGAACTTCACTTCAGGACGTGTGAGAGGACTTAGAGAAAGGTTGGGTTTTTTAAAGATTTGAAAGGAGGCCAAAGGGCTCTTAAGGAACAGATGTTCAATATCCGAGACCGTAAGACCAAGGTATTTCCAACTAGTGAACCCAAACTAAGCTGGAAACATTTCACGGAGTCGTTCCACAGGTACACCTTGAAAAGGCCTATAGGCCTGATTCAATTCTTATCCGGTCCCATGATGCCGTACTTAAGTAATACTCACAGGTTTAGATTCGTTAATTAAACCTGGAAACGTACTGGCCAAATTCTTAATAAGATTTGCTCAAGTAAGGTTTTCCCTCACTGTCTCAACCTGTCTCAACTAAATTAGACATCCCTCCACAAGTTACCTTGTCAAATCTCGAAGGATACTGCGCACCTGAAGTGACAATACAGCAATTAAGGTAATAATCTTATCTAGTCTTGTTGTAGCAGACTCTACTCAGGGGTTTTTGTTAACTCGACCGAACTCTAAGCTGAACTATGTATTGCAACAGTTCTTAGAACTCTGCAAGAAAAGGAGCCGGCGGGAGGTACTCCCTTATATGGACTATATACGTATGTGCGGCCCCAAAGGGTATGCATGGTTTTTCAGCCGTTTTGGTCATAAATAGGGTATCAAATTTGGTCATTTTCCTCATAAAAAGAGAAACATTTATAAAGTACTAAAGTTTGACTGTTTTCTAGTCTTGCCTGCCTGTGCGCTGAAAAAGCGCGTGAAAAAGGTTACGGTGGTTTACGGTGAATGTTGGGGCCAACTAAATGGCACAGAGATGTATTCCATGTCTGGCGTAGCAAAGGACACAAGTTGTGTCATGGATTATGTTTATACAGACAACAAAATCAGTGGTATGAAGTACACCGACGTTTTATCCGAGCAAGAATGCGTTGGGGTACAAAACACGAATTATGTTTACCGCCTGGACGACGGCAAGTCTTTATAGCTAATTGTTAACAAACATATGGTTTCTTAAAGTTCTCCACTATCACTAACTAGCTTGGGCTAAAATATAAAAATCAAAATGTAAAACAGACCGCGACCTATTTTCCCAATTTGTGCGTTTAGTTTTAGAATCATAACTCTTTTTGTTTTATCGCCATCGTTTTTATAAGAACATTGAGGCTGAAATTTGCGAAAACTTGTTCAGAATATACTAAATGCTGGGATTGTGTTGAGAAATTTTTTAAAGACATTTTTTCATTACGGTGGGGTAATAGCTTTCTTGTAAATTCAACACACCACTGCATGTCATTACACCATGGCTTCGGCTGACTCAAGTCAGTTGACGATTTTCTTTTTAGAGTGCATTCAGTTTGAATAATAAAAATGTTAACACACTCAGTGCTAGTGAACAGGCCCTTTCCAGGATCCAGTCACATGGTACGGAATAAATTACGCTAGGACGCAAATAACGCAGTGGGACTTCCAAAACAGAAGAACTCTTACCAGTCCAGCGTGACTTTCCTTTGTTTTGAAAGTCCCACTGCGCTATTTGCGTCCCAGCATAATTAATTTATTCCGTACCATGTGACTGGATCCTGCAAGGGCCTATTAGTACTCGTTCACCTGCAGTGAACTCGAAATTTTCAATAGGGCAAAGCCTCGTGCGGTATTAAAATTTCTCGTTCATTGTTAGTGAACTCGTGCAGGTAAATCCCGATAATTCACTCGCTGAGTGCGTTAACCTTTCGTCAAAGTATGTTTCGTTATCTAACACGATATACAGACACGATACAGTTCTGTTTGATCGTTCAATACGTGGTCACACCCGTTTCATTTTGCTGAAAGTACATGTAAAGAATGTACACAAGAATATTTTCAGTCTAAAGTCGCCAAAAATATGATTAGCCAGAGCCTGGGCATGGAAGGAGTGTATAATACAGGAACAGTACCAGGAAACATTGATTTTACAAGCTGGAAAGTAAAGAATGAACTCTAAAATGTTTTAGAGCGATGGAAATCAACCCAAGTATTTAATTATGAACACCAGGCCGTAGGTTTAAGGCTCAAATCCCTCAAAAGTCAACTTGCGTTATTCCGTTTCTTTTCTAAAGCGAACGCTCAGACAATTAAATATTTAAGGGCTTTTCTCCATCACTTCAAATAACTTAAGAGCTAGTTATTTAACTTCAATATTGTTCAGCTCAGCTTCCAAAGATTTGCTTTCCAGGTTCTTCTTCTCTTACCGTCCTTGCTAGACCCAGGCTTACCCGGCGAAGGAGGCTGGAGTGAATGGGAAGAATGGTCTCAAAGCGACAAATGGTGTGGGTCTGGGAAGCATGTTAGGGAGTGAAACTGTAGCGTTGCAGTTGTGTCCTGCGTGGCAGATATGTCTTCAATTTGACCAATTGTATGGGTCGTTGTTTCTTCCAATGAAATTGCGTTGTGACAGTGTCTTCTTAAAACGGAGATCAGTTACCAGTCTTATGGCTGCGTATTATTAGATAGAACCCATGATATGATTGGCTCAGTATATCCTATTACGTCAGAGGACATGTCTGCCATATAGGACATAACTGCAACGGTACATGAAACTGCTCAAACCCCACTCCAAGAAACGGTGGGAAGGACTGTGAAGGAGCTCACGAGAAAATTGCAAGTTGATTGACTGTCGTAAGTGAGAAGGAGAGTTTGTCATTTGATGCATTTTTTTATTATTCTTGCTCTTTGGTGGCTAACCTTGGAGAGCCCACCACGTGATGACCAGCAGGCGGAAAGCGAGAGATCCTGAAAAGTTCCCGTTTGAAGTCCGAAAATAGGAGACGGCTTCCTGTTAAATTGCAAGTTCCTAGTTGTCATATTTCGTGTACTTCTGAGTTTTGTTTTGTTTGAGGAGATATATCACACATAAGGAACAAACAGTAGTGATAAACATAGTGAACTTGCACATGTACTCTACATACATTTTCAAAAGTAACCGTTGAAATTTAAAACAGCTGTTTATATATAACATAGGTGAGGGGTCTGGAACCCAGATTAAGGGGAGGGTAGACCAGACACGAGAGAGCGGCGGAAATCGAGCCTAAGACAGGCTCAGCAGAGCTATTGACCATGAACAATAATAGTAATAGACGTAATAGGAATGAGTGGAGTCCAATTCGTTCTGTAATCATGCGAGTGAGTACAGAATCGGACGATCGAGTAGCGGGAGTCCGATTTGTTCATCACGAGTGTTATTACAGACTGAATTGGACGACACGATGTCTGATTACCAAATAATCATAAAAATTACAATTTTCGAGAAAAGAAAAATTAATGAAAGAAAGGGAAAGTTTGCATAAAACGATTCACAAAGGGGGCGTAAATTTTTTAATGTCGCTCTGAAATTACGTTTGGTTGATTTAAGCTACAACTTTGAATGTGATTGGTTGATTTAAAATACAACTTTGAATTTGATTGACTTATTGAGCTGTCCGATAACAACTTGGCAAATGAATTGATGGCAAAGAGGAGGTTTTTTTTTAAAGCAATCACAATCGAGAATAATGTTATTTTCATAATAATAATAATAATAATAATAATGATAATGATAATAATCTTCAATCAGAGTGCATGCATCGCAGAAGTGGTTTTCAGAATTGATCGGCCTTGCGTTACAGCGGAAGAAAACTATAAAACCATAGGATTATAAAAAGCTATAAAAACATGAGAAAATACAATATGCAGAAGAATGGAAATATTAAAAGTAAGCTCTGCTAACTACATTTTACAACGCCCATAAAAACATGTCAATCACACAACGTTTTGCCCGCTGTATGCAGACCCTCTGACGTAACATTTGAATGCTTTCATTCATTAAGCTATTGACGGTGGTTTCGCCCCATGGGAACCAGTCCCAGAATGCACCAAGACTTTTGGTGGTGGCACAGAACAGTTTGTTCGATACTGTACCAATCCCCCTCCTCAGTTTGGAGGAAAAGACTGCAATGGACCGAGGGAGAAAGTTGGGCCTTGTAACGATTTTAAATGTGAGTAGAGTGGCCTGCATTGTTTATGATCTGATTTTGTAACCGACTTGAGCTTTTCCCAGGTCTGTTGTATCATTCCATATCTACACTCATTTTCAGGTCCCATTCCATGTGCCAAGGCCATAGATCTTGGAGTGATCCTGGATGCATCGAAAAGCGTTGGAAAGTTCAGTTTCAACATTTCCAAGAAGTTCGTGTTGGCCCTGGTGAACTCGCTAAAAATTTCGCCCGGTGCGTCCCACCTGCGCTCATGATCTACAATACAGTAGTTTCGACAAAGGTTGTCCCACAACAGCGAAAAAAGCGCACGCCACAATGCCGATTGGTATTATGGGTAGTAATAGTTTGGCGCTACTTGGTTGAGGTTCACGGTGTTTCGCTAGAATGAAAGAGAAGGCATGAATGCACTTGTTTGTCCTGCTTTCTTCTCTAACGCCAAAATACCTTGGGCCTCAATCAATCAAGTGCAAAATGATCGTTACCCATAATAACTTTCGACATTGTCGCGTTTACTTTTACGTTTTGTAAGACAACCTTTGTCGAAACAGCTGTATTCGCTTGACTATACTAGTGAGTTTTAATGAGGCGGACAAGCAAAATCCGTCAGTTATCAAAGGCATTTTACAACCAACCGAGAAGCTAGGACGTAAAACTTTTACCGACATAGCGATCAAGATGGCCGGTGACGAATGTTTACTGCGGAGGAAGACGAGTGACCTGATAAACAAGACCTCCTTTTAATACTTACAGATGGACGAACCAATAAATACAGTCAGCCATACGAAGATGTCAACCAGCCTCTCAGGGTAGGTATATTCATTGTCATGGATTAGTTTAAGCGTGAGTATACTAGAGGATCCTTCCCAACTACAGTACCTTCCGCGCGGAAAGTCCAAGATCGAAGACGATTGCCGGCGAAAATGGAAGAAATGGGCCACGATATTAGCATGGACGTAGATGTTGAAGAAAAGGTATGCAGGGTACCTTCAGTAGGTATGTAAAAAGGGCGATTATTATCACTTTGTCGAACATCGTGGCGCATTTTGCAGACTAACATGGAGAACTTAGCGGGCAAAACTGCGAGTTTAACAGTTTAATCAGCAACTGTACTATTAATTTCAACGCTAACGATTATCTGTTATCGAACTTTCTTTTCATGTCTTTTACAATTTTTGAATCTCAAATGGAAAGATTTTGCAATTTTTAGCCAGCTTTGTTTCATGTGTTATGTGTTTTCATCGCTCGCGTGATTGTTTAGACTATTTTCTTGCCATTTTTTCAGTTTTGTTATTCTTAATTCCCTTCAAAGTGATAATAAGTTAGACAGTTTATATTCGTGGGCATAAATATGTTTTGGGCCCTTGACAGAATGTAGGTCAAAGGCGCCCGTCGTGATAGAGAACCAAGTCAGGTCAAAATTTTATCGTTTGCTATTAAAGCTCTCAAAACCAAAAGTGCTGAAGTAAATCAGTTGTAAGCGATTTTTTATCTGCACAACTGTAGTCAACATTTTGGAAATCACACGGAAGAAAATACCTCCTTGCAATCCTTCGCAAAAATTACGGTTTGTTGTTACTATTTAAAATCTCGAACTGTTATCTAGCCGTGATGTAATGTTCGAATTTAGAAACCTTGCAACAATGTTATTTGGTTCATAAAGACGTTTCTGGAAATTCTGGGTGTACATGTGTAAGCGTGAGTTTTGTCCGTGAGAGAGCAATGAAAAATAAAATGAATTAAGCTTAGTGCTGCTGAGTGCTGTAATCCGAGAAGTTAAATAAACCAGTTTGTTACTCTTATCGACGATCAGGAGTTCTGTATTGGAACAACCCTAACCTGCATTGACCGTTTTTACATCCCCCTTCATATTCACCATTCACCATTTAGGTAAACTAGTTAAGAGAGGGTGGAAGGGTGCAGCGTACGTCGAGCTACCCGCTCAACTTAGCTGTGCCCAGGATACATCTGTCTCTTGCTGTGCCTCAGCCACAGGGAACCC
>CM042749.1:6392033-6404425 GCA_022496165.2 Catalaphyllia jardinei
CTCAGCCCTTTGAGTCCTCTGTGATAGTATCTACGTGGGTTGACTATTGAAGAGTCTTCTTCTACACAGGAGAAAGGTGTCAAAGTCATTGCAGTCGGAGTCGGTAAGAAGACCTTCAAAGAAGAATTGAAAAAGATCGGGTAAAGAAAAAAACGTTTTCCAGGTTTCGGATTTTCACAAACTGACTGAAGAGCTGTTGCAGCCTGTTATCGACATATCATGCCTGACTGCGCAGTGTGAGCAAACGCATTCATATGTTGAGAATATCTCGCAAAGAATTAATTCTCTTCATTAATTAATCAGTTGTTCTCCTTTTCTTCCAGGAGCACTTGTGACCTTCATAGAACAGACGAAAAAACAAAAGCCACATAACCCTGATGAAAAAAGAGCCTGTCTTTATTAACTATAAAGGATTCAGCAAAAATAAGTTGGTTAATTAAATGAAAAAGTAAACAAAAAAGATATTAAAGCTGAAACATGTTCTTGTTTTTGGTAATTTCTGTTTGAAACAGTTGAACCAAACTTAATGGACAAGGTAGCGTGTGTCAGCGTGCCGGGACTTCGTTCCGATTTTCGTGCGGAATAAAGGGAATGATGGGCCTGACCGCTGACCTTAGTCTGCTGGGAGCCGGATTTTTCTACAAGGATCACTTAGACGAGTATTCAGTCATCGCGAACGTAAAATGGCGGTATGGCGGTGGCCTTCCCATTCCCCTTTGGGCGTCTCACCTCATGAGGTCAGCACACACTAAGGGACTAGTCACATGGATTGTCGCAGGGAAACCAAACCAGCGTTGGTCGCAGGGACTTGCTTCCGGGACCAGTCCCCTGTTGTGTACTCGTATTTTGTGTAGAAATTCTAATCGCAGGGACCACAGTTTTGGTCCCTGCGACTAGTCCCACGAATTAAGCTGGTTTGTTTTCTGGGACTAGTCGCAGGGACCAATAGTCCCACGAATCGGTCGATTTTCTAGTGTGTACACACTAAGGGATAAGTCCTTGTGATATGTCCCTGGGACTAGTCCCCTAGTGTGTGCCTAGCTTTAAATATTGCTGAATTTCGAGAGAAAACCAGACTGCCAGCAGTCTAGGCTAACCTAACCTAACGTTGGTTCTTCATTCTTACTTCGACATTCAACTTTTGCCCAATTATGACTAGGAAAGTTTCTCGCTATCATAGATGTCAGGAGACCATCATCTCTTGAGGCTGCTTGATTGCTTAGTGACTGAATGAAAGAAGCCTAGGATATCGCCATGAACTGGTACTCGATTTCCTGTCTGTCCTGGTTCATGAGTCCATCGTATCACAGGCGTTTACTTAACGCGTGAATATTCGAGAGTTCACTCAACCATGGCTTGTAAGTCTGATGAGAAAAATCTGCTTCAGAACATCAATACATTACATTAACTCAAAGTTATTGCGTTGTTGTAATGTTCAGTCAGAACTCCACTTAATCGCCGGTGCTTTCTGTACCCGAATCGTTACATGCTTTCTCCAAGTCTTCCAAACGTTTTGGGCAAGTTCTTATAAGGTGACTCTGAGCGCCACATTTGTGACAAGCGCGTTCATTGCGCCTTGCGTACGGACATTTCTTCATTCGGTGTCCATTCTCGTTGCAGTTATAACACAGACTCGTGTACTTTCGTGCGCCTTTTTTGACTCGACACTTGTGTGACTGGCCTCTCACATTTTCTCCATCTGACGATGTCACAAACACAGCGATCTTGCCTTTCTCCGAGCTGACTGTTTTGAACTGAACTTTTTCTCCTTCCTCAAGCCTTCTGTATCCTTTAGACCTGATAGCACTCTGAAAAACATAACGGTAAACTATAATTAGCTAGCTAGTGAAACAGACTTTGTTGAAAAAGATTGCAGCAATAGTTTTCGAATGGACTACGAGTAATGACTCAAAAGAGCTTTCCATTCCACCCCAAAATAGGACGTTTCTCGGGATAATTTTCTGAGAATTCCAAAATACATGAATTTACGAAATGTTAACCATTAAACCGGAAATTCGAAAAGTAAAATAAATTGGGCGGGAATTCGCAGTAAAAAGAAGTTGGAAAATTTGGGTTTCCCTTACGAGTAAAACTCATGAAAATGCCATTCCATTCGCCAGAAGAAATTTTCGGAAATTAAGTCAAATGCAAACAACCAAGGACTGGAACTTCCGTGTGGTCATGTTAACTCAATAGCGTGTGTTGCGTCCTCTCATGCAGGTCTCGGAGAAAAAGAGAGACTGTCTGGTATATTCGGACTTCTGCCTTCAAATCGTAGCTACTAAGAGAAAATTCAATTTTTTGTATCTTCTAGAACTGTCGATAGAACGGTTTTACTTACTCTGGTCACATGAACTTACGACACGCAATTGTTAGATATACTGAGCCTCTCAGAATTGTGCTCTATCAAGCGAGGGAAGTCGAAGTATTATAATGAGAGCAAAAAGCACTCTGTTCTCCACATCAGCAAACAACGGGCAGTCAAAATTGAAACCGGAAGGACTGCCTTTCCAGCAAACTTATTGATTTCGCTTAAACCAAAACTTTCTTTCGGATAAATGCATTTTCGACTTGTGTCGGGCATAGTTTCAGTAAAACTAGCTTAAATAAGCTATAAGCGATTAGCACAGGGGAACTTCAACTATGAAACTTTTTCGCCCCATGAATCAGGTATACGCTTTTTTCAAAATGATCGACAAAATCACGAACAACGCTAAAACATTCTCCTTTTGTTTCTCTTGAACAAAGCCTCACATCATCTTCGCTTTGCGGAAAAAATATTGACTAAGATTGAGTTATCAAATCGATCAGGTGCTATTCTGAAGAGAATAGACATTGACAATAGAATGAAGTATTGTATAACCAAATTAAAATCATGAAAGAGTGTATTTCATTAAAAATCTCCGCCGGAATATATACAACATAGAGAAGCTAGAATACCAGCAAAATTTGTGTTCAAGAATTGAGGAGAACAAGTTGATGTGTTGAATAACAATGAATATTCCTAACACAAAAGATGAAAAATATAGACAAGAAAAATCGTTATTAGACTACGAGACTTTTGTGAAAAATTTAAAATACGAGTTACCTAATTAGTTTTGTTACAAAAGTAAATTTGACAGACCACTGACAACAACAACAGTTCAATAAACATGTCAAAATTTCAATTTAAAAAAACCATGTTAGAATATGGGCACATGTTACTATCGAACTCACCGATACTGAAGGAACCATCGCACGGTGATTCGAACGATGAATAATTAATCATTTGAGGTGCTTTCCACAAACACAGAATAAGTTTTGAGTAATACTCATATACCGCAAGAACAACGAACAACGCTGCCGGTATATGATGAAACACCAACACAAAACATGCAACCGAACAGGTTAAGTTTATCTAACTTAATTGACTAAATCCTTCACATTTTCTGTGTCTTACCTGGTGAACGAACACATCCCCTTGAGCGTCGTCCCTCGAGATGAAACCAAACCCTTTGACAAGATTAAACCACTTTACCGAGCCTGTAATTAGCTCGTCTTCGTCAATCTTTTCCCCTCCTAAAAACAGCAGTCAAAGGCAAAACTGCTTTGGTTAGTAAACTTAGTATGACAGAAGAATTCTTCAGTTAACAAAGTCCGAGTTCCTTTGTTAACTAGAAAGTCCCAAATTAGTAAGCTAGCGTCGAAACTCGATGCAACGCGTACGTATCACGAGGAGTTCGAAGAAGACAAGACTTTCGTAAAAAAAAACCCGTTACTGAACAAAACTCTCTTCTATTCAGATTTCAGTTGGAATTCTTAAGACACTTTCAAAGAATCGTTTGTCTGCCTCGTAAAGCCGCGAACAAATACTCTTCGCGATAAAGGGATTTAATTTGAAGAAACTGCATCTCGGTTTAAATAATGATTCAGATTTTAAATCAAAGGAAAGCTTTACGAAAATGGACGCGGGGAAACTGCAAAAATGTAATTCTATTACAACATAAACAATACCTGACATTTGAGTTGAGAAATTTGCCACAAACTCTGAGAGCACTCTTTGCACAGCTTTGAGGAGCAATTTTATCCGTGAGAAAATTTAGATGTTATACAACCGCAGCCTAAATTTCCATTCAGTCAGCGCGACTTGCGGTCACACAAGCCTCGAAGGCAAGCAGTATTTTTTAAAATAACCATACTTATCTATCAGTTCAATGTGGTATATTTAATAACTCGAAGCCCAAGGCTTGCCTTGAACTGGAAGCCAATCAGGTGGCTTCTACATGCTCCCTAATTGATCTTATTTCAGCGTCATAAAGATAAGTCTGTCAACAGTAATATAAAAGAATAGCTGATTTATCTTAAGCCTTTTGAAATCTTGCGTTCTATTGGCTTCATCGGATTCCGGTTTAGACCACGGTACCACCAATTATTCAAAGTTTATTGAATATTATTTCTTAGTTATTTCAAAGCTGTTCTGTTTCTGCTCACCGTAAATATTGTTTTCGAAATAGATGTTATTAGACAATGGCAACAGTGGGAATACTATTCGAAAGAATACTAGCTGACAAAAACAATGCAGACAATAGATTCTAGCTCAGCGAAGCTAAAGAATCAATGGGTATATATCTATTGACCGTCAAAACTTGTCAAATCGATATCAAAAATATAATAAAAGAAAAACAAGATGGTCACTGGTGGTTTATAATTTTCGATGTCATTTTCTACCGTTGTACATGCACAAGTAACGGTGTCTGCCCCTTTTCTAGCAAGATAGAGGTAAAAAGTATTACGCAGTGATCTCAACAGTTTTAATTTAAATATATGCTAGACAAAAAAAGCTTTTGCCGCGAGAAAGCAGCTGTTAGTTGGCATCCTTCATTCAGATGATAAAAATTCATTATAATGAACAACAACCAATACAATTTCCCATTCTTTGCCTCGTTTTTTCCTGAATAAAGAAGTCGTCGCTGATAAATTATTAATTTTCAATTGGTTTTGTCCGTTGTGCCGCCATATGTGATTTTTTTTACAATTGTTCAGTACATTCGTTTTTTGTATTAGGACGTGAGCTTAAGAGAGCCAATAATTTTTTACATGTTTGGAACAGGTCTTAGGCCAACTGAAGATTGGTGCGAAAACGGAATCTTTTGCCATTGACTGAAAAAAAGACTAAGGCAGGAGCAGGATTATAAATCAATCTTATTGGAATCCAACCTGGAAGTATTATAGCCCTGAACGTAGCGACATGACCATGTACCATGACCATGTACGGTTTCAACGTATTTGAAAAAGATTTCCCGCACTTATTTTAAAAATTGCATGTTAGCAACTTTCAGGCTCTAATCCTCGAAAAATGTAGAACGTTAAGTTGTAGCACACAAAAAAGAAATTCTTGCAACAATAGAGTTTAATGCAACTTAATCTCCACAAGGAAACACAGTGAAGACATTTTTTTGTTGTTTTTTTGTTTTATTTTTGTTTTATTTATTTATTTATTTATTTTACTACAAATACAAATAATTAACGATAAAACATAAGACAGTTTCACAAAAGCAAATGAAAGGCGAGGAAGCCCAAAAAGAAACCATGCAGCTTTTAGACATTGGGCTCCCTCAGAGTAAAAAATGAAGTTAACAGTAACAGTAAGGCCAGGATCGGAAGTAATTTTGAAGAAATAGAAATACAAAGGTGTACAAAAATCCCGAACTGGAAGATAGCATTTGCATAGCGTTAGACATTTTGGCAACGAATGGATGAAAAGAATAAAACCCGTCGCAACAATGCCAAATGCAGAGTTGTATTTCACTAAATTTGGGATAATAGAGGCACAGATCTGGTGGGCGAGTGGTGGCAGACAGCAAGTTCCGTCGTCTTTCCTATCATGTTAGGGAGCTGCTACATGTATAAGCCGCCAACGACGATGGCGACGCCAAGGACGAAGGCTAGCAAAAATGGAAATAAAAATGAATATAGATTTTACCTTCATCATGCCAGACGAGTGATCTTGCTTGAATTAAAGGGGCAGTCTCACCAAGATTTGGTGGTACTTCAAAATCCAGCAAACGTGTTGGTATAAATCTGAAATGAACCGTACTAGTCTTACAAGTTGTTTACAACTGTTGTGGCTACGGACGAGTAGGAAAGAAGGTCTAAAATTTAATAACATAGGGCCGAAATTTTCAAGTTTGACAATGTTGCTTGGAGGAAACTCACTAAAAACCATTGATCTCTTAGAGATTGAATTTAAGCCTATTTGTCGTTTAAAGGTTACTTTGTTGATCAGTGAGTGCATCTTTATGATTTTAGCCAAGTCGGCACAAAAACTTAAAAGACCTCTTGTGATACTTCCCCTAAAACAGTGCCTTGCAAAGAGAACTTTGGAGGTGCAAGGTACCCGAAAATACAGTAGTTACGAGGAGACTGGCTGGACTCCAAGTATTATCACCTTAATTGCTGTCTACAGTTGCCGTGGTTATGGTATCCTGCATTCCTGCAGCTGGAAAACGTGAAGAATGAAAACATGGATGGCTTTTCTACAATAGGGACAGTCAATAGGCGACAGAGAGAAAGCTTCGTATTTCATGAAAGAAGCGAGACGGTGAAGTCTGGTTAGGCCGGATTACAATGGCCCAATCTATACTAGAGACGAATTATCCTCTGAGATAAATTAGTCGTCTGAGACGGATAAACCGTCCAAGTATAAATCCGGTCTTCTGACGAATTATGTGACTAAACTCGTGTTCAAATGATTCACTGTGGATAGCCCTCGCCATTGCAGTGAGCAGCTAAGGACTGGGGCTGAAACTGTTTGCTCTTCTTCCTTAAGCTTTTTTTCTGAAGCTGGATTCATGTATGGAGCTGCTGTAGGACTGTGACAAAAAATAACAACAAAAGAGCACAAACTTCCCCTTTCATTACTGGCGTCTCAACAGTGACGTGTATGGCAACTTATAAGCGCGGTGTTGGTCACAGTTATGGGCATAAGTCTTCCGGCGCGTTTTGACTTTTCTCGGCCAATGAGGAGAGATAATCCCATTTATTCCCAACGGAGATGAATGCAAGTAGCTTTATCGACTTCATCGCTCTAAATTTCGCCTTTATGATGTGTTGCCATTCTCACTGAATCTTTTTAAAAACCTAACTCTGTATTTTTCAAGCAGCCTTTGAATAAATGTCAAGTAAACTCTATTACGTTCAACTTTGTTTTCTCTCTCACGGGAGTTGGGTTGAAAGTCACTGTCGGCTACTGATCCATAACCGTAGTTCTCCACTGTTCTGTCGACTTCCTTTTGGAAGTTAACGTGAACTCGTTGTTTATTGAGAATGGGGACGATCATGTTAAATTTATCGATTTTCTGATTGATGGTGGGTAACTTCCCCTGGAATTCCTTCACATTCTGCTCCCATGTGATAAAAGCTCCTAATGTCAATGGATTAGGTCCGAGTTTTGCTCTTTTTGTCAGTAAACCATCTCTGAGCCGTTTGACATCCTGTCGTATTTCCTTGTCGAGTGAAATCCACTCCGGAGCAAATCCTGAATCTATCAGCACTTTATTTAGCCTCCGGGTTGTAGAGTCTACGAAGGAGAAAAAACAAAAGATTTAGACACAGCTACATTCAGATATAATTGAGGAGAAAGGATATTCTTCCCGATACGAAAGGGTGTGGTGTGCACCTTTTCGTGCAAGTTGATGAGGGCAAAACTCATATGGAAAGCCAAAGTACCCGTGCGTAAGTGAAGATGAAAGATGTACAAAGCAGTAACCAATCAGAATTCTTATAGCATTGGAAGCAATGGGTGTGGCCGTGTTTGACTGCACTGGCTCCTATCCAGGCTCTTCTAAAGTAGGAATGAATTCGTTGGCAATGAATTCGTTGCCTGAACGGAGACTAACGAAAAATAAAAAGCATCTGCATATTTAAGCCATTAAGCGAAAATTTTTCCCCTGAAAAATAGCAAGTAAAGGACAGAATACAAATTCCTTTTCATATTCATTTCTGTTTGAGGTTTCTGCATGTAAATTTAGTCGGACATGAACCCTGAAGACAATCCTCTCTTAATCTTCGACATATTATTATTTAACAAGAAACCTGCTTTAAGTGGGCAAGTCGAGTAAGATTAATGCCTTGCTCAACATCTCTTCAAGTCTATCAGCTTTTTCTCAGAATCGAGGCTAAGAGTACTGCAAATTTCAGTCAATCTCATCTCACTAGGGAAAAGTAGCAAGACCCTGTAAGCCAACAGTTAGGGTTTTTGAAACGTTTTGTTCAGAGAAAGTAGTGAACAAATGTCATTCGATTTGATACGTGACCAAATGCCCCCTCTCAGTTATGAAATACAGAACAGATTTCAAAAGATCAGGGAAATGGAAATCATACATTTTGGTCTCCAGTGAAGTAAGAATTTTCAATGCCAGTCAACATCCCTCTCCCACAAAGAAGCCACACCATCGCCCTCCGATTTTTTTGTCTTTTGTGGAGGGGCAGCTGTGACACAGGCTAACAACACATCTTCTGATTCCTTTTCTAAGAAGTTGTGATTCTGATTTTGATCACAGACATTGCACCTACCGACATACAACTCTTGTTCAAGCTTAAGTGGTTTTCCACTCCCAGATAAATTTTGAAATTCTCCTTTAGACATAGCTTCCTGGATGAGATCCTCAACCAGTCTGTCAATGACCTTGGAGTACTTTGATCGTCTTATCGCCCTCTTTTCAGGCTCAGCAATGGATGTTTCTTGATCACCAAACTGCCGAGTCTTATGGTCAATCACTTTGTCGGAAGCCCTCTGTACTCTGTAGTTTTGGTACTGCCTTTGTCTTGTTGAAGGTGAACCAAACCCAATACCTTCATACTCTAGATATTGCCTAGGAACAGCAATCACTTAAATTTAACACACCTGTTTTAAAATATGAAATATTTAGTCTACATCTGCATCTACACTTGCAGAAGTCGGTAAAATTTGTGAAACATCACACCAACTGTAAAATCTGAATAAAAATAATACAATGGGATATTAAAAAAATAAAAAATACAAATAAAACTAATAAAATGGAATATTAATAACTACAACTAGTAACTAACTTTTTAACTAATAACGGGAGAAATAAGAGTAGTCAGGTATTAGGAAACTCTTACGTCTACAATAACTGGCTACTAGGCACACAGGTATTTTGTCCCAGAAAATTCCCTTTTGCTGCGCTTTTCCCTGGCTGAATAGCTAACCTAAGCTCAAAATGAATATCAATGCCTTATTATTCCCTGTATTCTTAAAAGAAATTCACAACAAATCATAAATCCATGTTTGATTTCTAATGAATCCCCGTGCTTTTAGCATATCATAGCAATAGCATTATGAAAGTCACATTTACCAGATAAAAACAGATAACTAAGAGATCAGGGGCTCAGGAACTTATTGGATGCAACCACTGTGATCGTCAGGAAAAAAAGCAGGCCAGAAGCTTGTGCTCTCACCCTTTGGATTTGTACTCATACACACAAATTCCTGAAAAAGTTATCAACTTGGCTTTGATTACCTTAAATCCTCTATTTAACCCCCAGGGAGAGGGGGGACTTATTTATTCTGAACACTTTTAAGGGGCGCTTTTGAGAGAGGGGGGCTTATTTGAGATGGTGGCTTATTTTTACACATTACTGGTATCAAAAGGAGGAGGAAGCAGAGTAATGTTTCACTTACCTACTTCCTGTGTTGGACCAGGGCAATGACTAAGATGGGAATTTGAGTGATATTATACATATACAAGTTATTTTAAACATTTTTATTCACTTGTGGAAACCTTGATAGGTTTATTCTGGATGAGTCCAAATGAAGTGTTACAGTCATGATTACACTACAAGTACAGTCTCTCATTTACTAACAAAATTTTGTGGAATAAGGGGGGAGGGGAGGGTGACTTTAAAGAGAGGGGAGCTCAATAACTTTGCTCGTCAGAAAAAGGGGGGCTTATTAGAGGGGGCCTTAATAGAGGATTTATGGTATTTCAAAAACAATGAAGTCAAAGCTAATGAAATCAAATTTGGTGCTATTAAGACTTGTACATGGCCCAAGCCCTGAGACTACTGCTAGAAAAGCAAACAAAATGGGACATTCCATTTTTAAAGTACACCCATCTCCCCATTCCCCTGTGGAGAACAACCTCTGGTACAGAGCCTGTCAGAAAAAGAAGCCAGCAATATTTTGAACCTCTCTGACGTAAACCTGTCAAGGTACTGACGTCACAAAAATGAAGTGGGCGCGGGGTTCGGTGCTACGGACAAAGAATGGAATTTTTCAGCAATTCTCCTAGAGGGGATGCATAACCTACAGTCGTTTCGGAAAGTAAGGCGTTTATAAACCTGGAAGGTGTCTATATACATGGACTACATGCATAAGCTTGAGCTTTCGACACGCAGTTTGGGATTACCTATGCTGTGGAGCAGTGTGATGAATATCAAATATTTCCTTCTCAAATTCTTGATCACTAACTTCAGCCCCTTCCTGCGCCGCAGTTGCCACATGATCCATGACTACTCTGTACGCCTGTTCTATTAGCGCAAATTTGCCAGCATCAGCTGTTTTTCTCCCACAATCCGGGTGATACTGTTTAGCTAGCCGCAAGTATGCTTCCCGAACATCCACAACAGTTGCACTCCAGTCCACGCCAAGCAAAAGATAACAGTCTTTGACCTTCATGCTGGATGCTGGCGTGCAGAGCACACGGCCTGCTTGTTTAAGGGCAGGATACCCTCGTAACAGCGTAAAAGATGTACACGCATTGCGGGACAAAGTGTGATAAAATCTCTGAGTAAGACAGACCGCCATGTTTGTTGCTGGATGCTCAGTATTACATAATTGTTTCATTACATAACGTAAATTTGGTCAATGAAAGAACCCGCTGACAACTATCAAGCAGCAAGATGGAAAAATGAACTATAAAACCAACTGAAAGGCTGACCGGACGGCTAAAAATGTTAAATCTAATGCCCAATATTTCGGTTAGACAGGACTAACCTTCCTCAGGGGCTGCAATGAAGCTAAGTAAATATGGATAAAACGGTTACAAAATTTAAATGATACAAAAGGAAATATAATAAAATAAATAAAAAGAAAACTAAATCAAATTTCGTCACGCCTGTTTAATCCAAAGGGTTCAATGGTTAATCATCAAGGGCAAGACTATTGAACCCTTTGGATTAAACAAGCGTGACGAAATTTGATCTCTTTAGTTTTCTTTTCATTTTTCTGTATATACATCCGTTTTGGTACAAGTTGAAATTTATCTCTATTTTTGTCAACCTAGCATATCACACATACTCCTTTTGTATCATTTAAATTTTGTATCCACATTTATTTAGCTTCATTGTAGCCCCTGAGGGAGGTTAGTCCTGTCTAACCGAAATATTGGGCATTAAATTTAACATTTTTAGCCCTCCGGTCAGCCTTTCAATTGGTTTTATAGTTTATTTTTCACTGCTGATCCTGATCTAACCAAGATCTGGCTTCACTTCTCGCTGCTGTTTGTACAAGTGGTCATTGCATTATAGTTTACAAGATGGAAAAAATGACTGTTGACAAACCTTACTCGAAACTTTCAGCCAATAACATCACGCGGCTGAACTGACCAATCACTGCAATCCGTTTAACACGGCCTTTCTGCCAATATCTCGGTCACATTTCTCTGCTTATTTCATTAACCACTGTTTGATGGTTTTGTGTAAATTTTTAGGTGATTTTCGAGTATTCTGGGGAAGAGATATTTTCTATGAAAGGAAAGGTTAAATTGAGGAAAATATGAAATGTTGAAGATTTGATGGATTTGGAAAATTGACATTTGAAGTGAAGAATTAGTAGATGGACACCAAACAGTTCCCTACCAACCTGTAAGCTCGATTTCCAGCCGTTTTGTGAGCCCGTGTTCCTTGCCCTAGTTGGGAGGAGGATAAATGACAACCTCGTTCCCAGGGTCTCTCACCTTACCGCCCCCAACCGGAAATATGTCTGCATTCGCAGGCTAATACTACCATTTTCGAGCTACCGTGAACGGCAAACTTTTTTCCGCGTTCTTACATGCTCAAAACGTTCAAGTTTGTCTAGTCAAACCATTGCGTTTTGAAGGGCTTACACGGCAGATTTTGACAGCTCCGCCTCAAATTGGCCTCAATTGAGGCGGAGCTGTCAAAATTTGACGTGTAAGCCCTTCAAAACGCAACGGCTTGACTAGACAAACTTAAACATTTTAAGCATGTACGAACGCGGAAAAACGTTTGCCGTTCACGGTAGCTCGAAAATGGTATTAACGGCTGGAAATCGAGCCTAACCAACCTTGGGCTCTCTCTTTTTTGGGGGGGTGTGTATGTGTACCCCACCTTAACACAAACATATTCTTCGCTTGAAGATGACCACCACT
>CM042749.1:6404825-6412325 GCA_022496165.2 Catalaphyllia jardinei
ACATTAGCACTAAAATTTACACTTCAGAGTTAATTCTCTGTTACATCATTTTGTGCTCATAGTGCTACGCGGCACAACATTCATAGTTAATAGACGTCGACCCTTTGCATAAATGGCACCTAAATTTGAATAAAAAGACTTTGTACATCCTTAGCCTCACATTCATGTTTCAAGATAAAAGCACTCACATGAATGTGAAGCTAAGGATGTACGAGTTTTGTTATTCAAATTTAGGCGCCATTTATGCAAAGGTCTGTAGAGTATCTCGGTGTGTCCCAGGTGTGTCCAATGCAGCAATCGATGTCAATCCCGCGAGGGGAGCGTGGGGGTGTGTGGGGATTCCGGGCAGCAGAGATTTGATGCCTGTGTCTATCCCCCGGTCAGGCTATGATCGTACGAAGCGGCCTCGTGGTTGTGAAATTGACTTTACCATGTCTATTTCTCACGGCTTACGCTATGACGAAAGGTAAGTTTTTAGTTGTTTTGATCGTAATTTATCCAATACTTAAGACTGACATCCATTGTCTTTTTTGAGGCAGTTTTCAACTTCAAGTGCCAATTTGACTGTAAAACTCAGTGAAATCGAATTTCCACCCTAAAAGTCACTTCAGTTTGACATCAACATTTTTCTTTTATCTGTTGTATATAGTATACGTACTATTTGGATATTTTGCCCACGAGTGTAGACTACGAGTACTCCCTCTTTCGCTTAGTCCGTCGAGCAAGACGAGAAAGAAAATCGCGAGGTCCTGGGGGCGAGAAGAGCCAAATAAACTGGTTTTATACGAAGTAATTTCATTCGTTGTTTATTGAAAATGAGTTAAATCATACAGTTCTGTTGAATAATTTTTTTTTAGGGAATAGTGATAAAGCTATTTTTTAACGACTCTGTGGATAAATGCAGACTAGTTCTATGACTGAAAACGTTACAGTCCCTTGACGTTCTACGAGAATACCACGATACAAACCACACATAGAGAACTATATATATCGCCACCACACAAACGAGAAGTCTGGGGAGAGTCTCATCTCGCAGTTGCTTGTGGGACCTTTCCTGGGTACAATTTTCTTTTGGCTGCAGAAAAGGCCCCACAAACGACTGCAAACGACAGTGATCCGAGTCTCTTTATGAGAAGGTATTTAAGTCCAACGCTCATTTCTACTTAGACTGCAAAACAGTCGTTTTTCTTCCAAAAGCGTCGTATGCGTGATCCTCGCACGTGAATCGCGTGAGCCTCACCTCTCCCACGATTTCTACACTCGCTCCAGACCTTGCGTTGGAATACCGCCCGCAACGCGTTCGCAAAGGCTACGACTGTTTTGCAATCTAACTTCAACTATCATTTGGCACTTGTATGAATTGTATAAGGATGTCAGAGCTCGACAGCAAAATTCTCGTCGGATAAAACTAAACAAAGTAACCTCGTGCCTCGTCCTCATAGCTCCTTGGATCACGCCAGTGACAAAGCGCTTAAGAGGCGGAGTTATTTGTTTGATCATTTGGTAGGCGTGTTGATTTTAAAACACTCACTGGCTCGTAAATTGAAGCAAAAGCATAAAAACAATGCGTAAAATCTTACTTGCACTGTACAAAATATACCCGGTAATATATGGCACACTTATCTGGAATCTCAGTTACTTAGTAATAAGACTGTTAAACTCTGTCCATCAAAGTGACTCTATAAGACACAATATATAACGAATGCTTGTAGTAGTAAGACTGATAAATATAATAACTTATCAATACTAAATCTGGATAAATATCGATACCAGTGTTAGATTGTTTGGAGATGATATCAACCGTTTAAGATCACCGCCCTTTGGACAAATGTGAACTTTTTTTACTTTTCACTATTTACATTAAAGCTTGAAAATATTAGCGACTAGTCTGAATGCGCAGATTAAGAAGAAACAGACCTCGAAATGAGAATGTACTTTACATGGAACTACTTGTGCTCGATATGAAAAGTCGAGACAGGTTCTATAATATACGTACAAACACAAACCACTCGATCCAGCGACTGTGTTTTCGTTCCGTTGGGGTCGCAATCATGAGAGATAATGAAAAGGCCCGTAATGTATCCTGTACAATGAAGTGTTCTCCTTCTTGCGCGTGTATGTCCTCCACCGGGAACAGATGCTTCGGAGTGTAAACTCCTTATTTATACACAAGAAACGCGGAATGCAGTCAGCACAAGTGAGAAGTGTTCAGCCATAACACATGACCACTTTACTGAACGAGACAAAGATCCCTTGGTTTGGTTTACTGCAGAAAATAAGACATTCAATTATTTTTTAATTTCCCACTTTGGTAGCTCTTGAAAAAAATCCAGAGAAACATCGTAAGTTATATTTTAGATCAACATCGATGTATCGTCAATTCAAAGCGTTTTAACTCTATGATGTGCAGCGATCAAATCCATGATCCAAGCTTTAATTAATTCAGTATTTCTTTGAGATCCACCTTGCAATCGAAATTAACGATAGAGCGTTAGTTTTTAATGCACAAACGTTTATAGTTTTACTTACCAAGAGAATAATCTTTGTCCATTCAAAGATCCATCGTGCTTTCCCACTGAAAGAACCAAAATGCATTACAAACAATAACGCAGACAAACCTCTACTTTCAGGTACCTTGCGTCGATGTATAAATTCTCTTACGATTTATTTCCCTGTGATGATAAGAGTTTTACCCAGTGACTTGAATATCTGGAATAGGATACTGCTACATTGATAACTAAACTTCACGAGACATAAAAAGGTAATCAACCACGGATAAGAATAAACCGAGGTGTTTTCTGAACTATTTTCTTCTGGCCAAAAGACTTCATATGGCAATATATTGTAACGCGCGTGGGCAACAACAACTTTCACTCAAAGAGTCCAACAGCCAACGGTTTAATTAGTTGCCTCCTAACGTTCAGCGTAACTGCACATATCAGGTCTACTAGAGCACACACACTACTACATAACGTGAGTCTCTTATACATCCTGTATTTCGAGTGCATTTTGAGTTCATCACTCGCCATAACCGTCTTAACATTTGTGCGAGTATCACATTCAAATACAACCGTTGCACATTTTAGCACGCGCACTTTAGCTCGTGCAATCACTCTATCGATTTCATTACAATATATTACTCTATTTCCTTAACGGCATATTTTAAGGATTTTTTTCCGTTTATCATCAACGCGTTATCGTCGGCTCGTATCACACCCATTCAAAGAAAGCAGACACATAGAAAACCCCAAAAAATAGATGCTCACCATGATCCGGTCCCAGTTCCACTCCGATATATGTGTCTTTGCGGCCTGGTAACGGCCCCACATACTTGACCATTCCGCGGCCTATCTCCCCTCGTGACCTCGTTACCAGTACCTCCATTCCCACTTGAATATCACTGCTTGACTTGGGCGCAAATGGTTTGGTGAATAGTTTCGTATCTGTTCGGGACCCGGTGACTGCTGAATGGTATGGAGAGGTTGCGAGAGAGTGGGAACTTGTAGAATAACTTGACGAGGCAGTGGAATGGTGACCAACATCACGCAGAGAATGAGAGTAAGGCGAAGACTTGATGTGGTAAGGAGGAGTGTACTCGTCTTTGCTACCAAAAACATCGTTCAGGGATCCCGTTGCTAAATGGAAAGTGTAAGAATTGAGAAAGATATGATACACATTCAACAAATGTTGAAAAAGGCAGGTTTCTCGGTTATCGCCAATATTGCGTTAGCTTTAATACATTTTCAATAATTATGTCAATTAAAACACAAGCAATCCAGAGTGTGAGCTCGTCGTTATTCCAAGACGAGGTTAAGGCAAGTTTTTCAACAACTGTTGTCACCTGCTAGTCTGGGGTTTGGGTACCAGGACGACTGAGCTGGTGACAATCTCGTTGCCAGAGCCAACGTGTCTTTTGGTCAGCGCTCCATGTATTGGCGCTGACCAAAAGACACGTGGGCTCTGGGAACGAGATTGAGCAAGGGACGACTAGCATGCCATGCTAGACATGCTATGTGGCATCCCTCGCAGCCCTTATTTGGATCGTCATGCTAAAGAGATGAACGTCACGCCTAGATAAAGGCTCCTGATTTTGTCAATTCGTTAAATCTATTTACCTCCATGATATGAATGAGGTCTTCTTCTACGCCCGCTGGGCCTGTTAACTTGTTGTTGCAGAGAAGAGTCTTGACTGTAGGCACTCGTTCTTGGTTGCCTCGTCGCAGCATCTGCCCTGTAATCGCGATCCCACGAAACGACCGACGAAGTGGAAGACTCGGAGTTCAGTGTGTGCCATCTCGGTAGAGTTGCGGTATGGTTCCCCAAGCCATGCTCTACATCATCAGAGACATCGCTGTCTTCTCCTAACGAGCTTACACGATGCCTTGGGACAGTGGCCCTACTTCTGTGCGAAGTACTCGCAAGCCTGTCTTGGAGGGATGTATACGATGTCGATTGTCTCATGGCGTCGGACCTCGGCGAGCCGTAACCGTTCATTATAACAGGAGATGACACTGCAGCGTCGTGGGATCGGGTGTAATCCGTGTCCAACGAACTGTACCGAGTTGTTCCGAGTCCCAGGCTGTCGTTTCTCGTGGCGAAGCTAACAGACCTCGCTGTAGGTTCCAGATCTGCATATTTTTGTCTGTCGTAGGAGGTGTATTTGTCGAATTTCTTTGACAAGTCTGTCTCGCTCTTGGCTCTACCAATTCTTGAGCCATTCCTGCTTGTTATAGTTTTCATTGTGTTCAGTTCTTGCTTTGCTTGTTTGAGTTTTCGTTCCAGACTATCGTTGTCTCGTTGAAGTTGTCTGACCTGCTGCTCGAGAGTATTATTGAGTACTTGAAGCTCGATCATCTTTCTTTCGGCACTCTTTGATTCCCGAGATCTCCGCTGCAAACTTCTTATCTAAAACACACAAGTAAACCACATAAATCTTGCATGTCAGCCGAAACGACATTAAACCTAAAAACTACCGCTTAAAAGAAGGAAATGAATACTTTACAATGAGAGCCAGACTATAATGGCAGAATGACAACCATCAATCGGGACTCAGTAAGTTACACAGGGCATAGTACTTGAAAATTATCTTTAAATAATTTAGTTATCACCGAAACTTAACCATGCTTGGCATAAAAGTGTAACTCCCTAAAACACAAACTTGCTACGAGAAACGCAAATTCGGCGGCAAGAATGCCTATATTACGGTTTCACAATGTGGCTAGCAAACCTCTAGTTGAAGGTCTGAACTGAGCTTGTTCATGTCTTCAAGGTTCAGTTGATTGACAGTTTTTAGGCTCTCTTGCTCATCCTTCAACTGCTGATTGGTTCTCTCCAGTGCCCTCACAGACTGCTGCAGTGAATGGATTTCCTCGTCCTTCTCTCGTAAGGTTCTGTTGAGGTCCACCACCTTCTGCTCCAGTTCACGTCTTTTCTCGTCATCTTGTTTGGTGAGAGAGGCTACAGTCTAAACAAACAACGTGTAAGTTAACATACTTCTTCCTTGTCGAACTCGGTTAAGAGCGGGAGGAATGAAGGCATGATAGATAATCGCAGTTTATATACACACAGCTTAACAAGTTATGAAATTTAAAGCTGAAAAAAAATTCAGGGCTGAACGGGATTGGAACCCATGACCTCTAAGATACCGGTGCAGTGCTCTACCAACTGAGCCATCAAGCTAGCTGGTTGGGTTACGGGTTCGAATCCCGTTCAAAACATCTATTAAGTTACTGGAATTACGTTGGTCACACATGCTCCAGGGCAGACCCACCTCAATGCTTAGCATCTGCTGCTCAAGGTCCTCATTCCTGGACTTGACTCTCCTGAGCTCTGCTTCATAATGAGCTGCCCTCTGTCTGAAATCACGAGCCATAGTGTCCCTTTCATTTCTAAGAGCCTCCAAATCAGACGATAGTTTCAATGCAGATGTTCCGTATTCTCCGTTCACAGCTGCAAATGCACTTCCACGGCTTGGAATAACTGATTCATGTGACAATGGAGGAGACAAGACACGGCGAGAGGAATGCTCAGCTCGACTACGAATTGAAGAAGCTGGGCCTTGTTCTCTAGATGCCCTGCTGGGACCACTGTGTAAAGGTACTGGAGGTGAACCTCGTCTATAGGATTCTGTAAGGGGTTCCGAAGGGCTTCCAGTTCCCGATGTTCTATGCCTCGGACTGTTTACAGATGGTGTGCTGCTATCACTTTCTCCATGACCTACTCTGGAGCTTCTAGATGGCATCACAGGAGGAGCTGCTGCTGAAGACCCACTGCGTGACACTACTGGAGGTGTACCTTGTCTAAATGTTCTCTCCGCAAGGAGCCCTGATGGGTTTCCTGCTCCAGATGTTATACGTCTTGGGCTGTGCACTGAAGGTGTGCTACTCTCACTTTCTCTCTCACTTTCCCTTGAGCCTGTTGGTGACGTCACAGGAGTTACAACTGCTGCTGTGTTAGAAACCTGTCTATGCACTGTCTCCATAAGTAGCTCTGTGGGGCTTCCCGCTCCCGATGTTCTATGTCCTGTACTGTGCCCTGAAGGTGTAGGTGTACTATCTCCACTTTCTCGGTGACTCAAATGCGAGGTTCTTGGTGGCACCACAAAAGGACTGGCTTCTGCTGGAGGTTCACCGTGGGCAGAGAGTACAGGAGTACTCCTCTGACTTGAGTGATGGCTAGCATCGGCTGTAGGACTTTGCCTTAGAACAGAAGATATTGATGACCCCTCTGCACCAGAAATGAGTCCCCGACGACTTTCTAAATTTGATGCAGAGTTACCAGTTGTCAGTAGCTCCACTGAAATTGGAACCGTTCCTAAGAGGCCTACCGATCCGCCAAAGCTTTGGGGTCTCAATGGTGGTTGTGTCTGGATGTGAATGGACCCGAGAGGGCTTCCTCTCGAGGCCACTGTTACACCTGTATCCGACTGGCTGCGAACTCTTGGAGACATAATAGGAGAGGGTAAACCAGATGAAAACAAAGAACTACTGTGCATGGATCCTGCCGGGCTGTGTCTTTGAGTAGATGAGGTGATTTCATGAACACTTGGTGTGCTGTACGTTATATTGGTATCAGCAACAGGAACTGTGACGGTATCCAGGACAGAGCCAAGAGGACTGGCTCTGAGAGACGAATGGGCATGTTCCCTTGGCTGCCCCTCAGTTGTAGTCTGGACAGTGGGCGGTACCTGGTCTGTTTCTTCTGTAGAGTCATGATCTCTAACTGGTGTGGCCTGTGGCAAGGTGTATGGTGGAACAACATTTCTGTGATCTTCTTCAGTCAATGGGGTGCCAGTGATAGGAGGTGGGCTGTCATGCCTAAGGGCCTCATCTAGTAAAGGACTTATAACAGAGTCGTCTCTTGCTCCTGCCTCACTAGGTACACTGGATATAAAAGGTAGACAGAAAGATCAGTAGAAAGTCAAGAGTCTACGTACTCAAACGTGACTGACAGTCTTGATATTAAATGTTTACATCCTGTATGTCAAGAATACATTCATTC
>CM042749.1:6417325-6419825 GCA_022496165.2 Catalaphyllia jardinei
TTATGAACGAAAAGGCGCCTTTTCGTCATTGTTTTGACTGAATAACTTCTTCAAAATGATCAATCTCTTCGCTATTTTTGCTTCTGAGGATGGTAAGCAGTTGCTTTCTCACTTATATGTAGTGGGAAAATGCCCCAAGGATGCGGAGGATGCGGAAGTAGGTGAATTATGCGGATCCGCACCACCGCATCCTGTCAGATGCCCTGTAATGATGGCTGTTATGGATAAAAGGTACCACTAAAGTGCATGTAAAACATTTGTCTCCCTTCTTCTTCAGCCACCTTCCTCTGACAAAATGCATGCGTGGCCTGTTTTGTTTGGATTCTAACTTACAGTATTATTTAACTTCATTAACAGTTACACATTGAATTGCAGACTGAGTATATAGGATTTTGCACTGTTGAATTCCTTACCACGTGGAGGCCTGTCATGCACATCAACTGGCTCTGTTTCACCATCAGAACTCACATCACCAGTATTGGTTCTTGTCCTCCTGTCATTTTCATCAAACATATATCCATGGTTGGCTGTGGGCAAAACGTTGACAAATTCAGTGTACCTGGGAAACTTAAAGTAATACTGATTATCATATTTAACATCAACTGTTATACAGTCAGTGTTTGACACTAACTTTTTTTGAATACTATACAGTGGACTTGTAAGCAAAATAAATCACTAGCCCACAAGAACATGCAACTAGTCCATAACAAGGCCACACCCCGAGTTTGGTAAATAAATGTATATTTTGCAAAAAAATTTTTGGAAAGGAATTAAAATAAATTTAAAGTGGAGTCTTAAGATAAATGTCTTAAATGTACATATATTGCAAGTTTGTTGACTGCATCAACCCGTGTTATTTAAACTAACTAACATTTAAAACAGAGAATACTAAAACTCTTACTTATAATTTTAGCTTTGTGATAGTATGAAAATCCAACTTAGAAATAAATTTGTTGACTAAATCTGTTTTTTTTTACAAACAAAGTCCAACTTAATGCTAGTCAAAAAGTACGTAGAGCACTATTGTGTAGCAGTGCTGGAGGCCTAGTGAGGAAGATTGCAAAATACTTCTTTCTCAAGTGGCAAATTGATTGACAAATGCCAGCACAAACAAGCTTGCCACTCCAACATTTTCATTGATGAATAATTATATGTAGGTTCAGCTAAAAGGTGATAAAATCTTTGTACCTTCTTGAAGTATTATAAAAATAACGTCACTGTCTTCATTAACTTCCAATTCTTCAGTAGGAATGACATCACCACCAATAGCTAACTGACATGTATGCAGTCCAACTGGAATGCTACCAGTGCCTGACTCATACAGCCCTTCATCTTCCTTCCAGTGGAGTTTAACAGAACCAGCCTGGAACAAATTGACCAAAACCTTGACAACTGCATATATATATATATATATATATATATATATATATATGTGCAAGGTCAATAGCCCTGTTTGCTTAATTTGGCAGAGTTCCAGGTACGTTTTTATGGCAAGGTGTCAATAAGGAATTCCAACAGGTCAATTCCCACTGCTAGCCAAATCATTAAAAATGTTCTATTAAATTTGTCAGGTCATGTAGCTCAGATCTTGTTGTTTTTTAACTGAGACTCCTCACTTATCTGAAACACTGTCTGGAGTCTGGGGCATTAATTGTGGTGTCTAAACACAAGTCATGAAATGCCAGGTTGAATAGGTTTGAAATCATCTAATTTACCTAGAGCCTGAGCACAATACAAAACTAAATTTACAGAGTTCAGGAGACAACGTATGGGAGGCAAGAAAGCAAGAGTAAGGAGAATTTCACTCTCTCCTGGCCTGCCCTATGGTCAAGCGAACGGATAAAAGAACAGGCCTATCCACACTACTTTATCCCAAGAGCAATGGCTGACACTGCCATAACCCTTGGTGTCAAAAAGAAAATCACCCTCTGGCACCCAGGGTAGACTGTCATATATCTACATGAAAATCAAACCCCAGGTGGTGAACCCGCCTCAGCTTTGGGCAGCAGAATCACTATGAAACATATATTTTAAAATAGCATTATATGGCCTGTCAATCCCATTCCATAGACAACTTGTCTTGAGCAAAATTTCTCAATTGTTGAACTTTCAGGCGTCTTCCTCTCGTATTGAAATTCGTAACTTGACTTAACTACTTATTATAAATATATAGTGAGCAAATAAGTCGAGGGAGGGTAAAGGGGATTATCTTTTTCTTAAGATACCTCTCTCGCAACGTTAGCGATATCTTGTAAAAAATCAATTGATTAACGAGGCATCCTGTTCGAAGTAATCTCTCGTTTAGCAAAGATAGGGGTTTTTAACAACGACGCACAACCATTAAAGTTTAATGAAGAACCTTCTTGGTAAGTTAAACACGTCTGTGTAAATTAAAACTGTTTTGACGTGACATTTTTAGTCGAAATTGTCCCTAACCTGAAAGCGAAAGTGGAAGCAAAACAAATACAATCATTATTGAAGAGGGGAACTGAAACATACG
>CM042749.1:6424825-6426346 GCA_022496165.2 Catalaphyllia jardinei
AAAAATAACAAATACATGGTGTGTTATAGTGATTTTGAAAAAAACGGTAACGATTCATAATTGGCTGTGGTGTATAGCAACAGTGAAACAATTTACAGTAAACTACTAAAAATACTTAAAATAAAATCTTATATGTTGTGTGACGTGCCATGAGGGATTATCACCACTACGTAAACACATTTTTCAGTAGAAATTTTTTAGCATGCCTACAGCACGACGCCAGTTCATTTCTGCAGTTGAGAGTTGACATTTCTGGCCTGCATAATATGAAAAATTTCTCCCACAAACACAGATTACATCTCTTATTTACATTCGAATAGGACCTAGCCTGTTTCACTTTCCGCCATTTAATGTCATACGCAATTTTCTGATCTTTAAGCCTCCATATGTACTTACTAAGTTTGGTTGTGTGTTTGTATCGTTCATTGCGGAATGAACATATATGGTTTCTGTATCTTAATTTAAAAGTAGTGTCACAAAGTCCGATGTACGTTTCTTTTGTGGTTGCTTCAGCTTGGTAGATGACATTTTCTGCATTACAATTTCCATCCATAGGGCACGAGCTGGGTTTCCGGCAATTACAGTTTTTCTTTTGCTCGTTGGTGCGTGTGGATTTGTTAATTTCAGCTTTATTGTGATTAGATATTATTGTTTTGATGTTACCCATGCAGCTGTAGCTTAATTTTAAAGTGTTGCGGTTAAAAATTTTATTAAGAGGGTTAGATTCAGTGAAATGTTTATCAATGAGTGAAAGAAAGCATTTTCCGACATTTGTTGCCACATTCTTGCTGTATGGTGGGTTGAACCACAGGATATTTCTTTGCCTAGAATTCCGCTGTTGGGGTGTCTGGCTCGGCTTAAAAGAGAGATTATAGTGGTAGCCACTTTTGTCGATTGCTTCTTGAGAGATGCCTTTAGCATTATCGAAGCATTCTTTATCCGATGATATATCAGACAGCCTTTTGTTAATAGATTCCGGAATGTTCTTGAGGATGGATGGTGGATGGTTGGATTCTTTATGGACATATAATGGGATGTTGCCTTCTTTTGCGTAAGGGTAGTATTTCCCACTTCTGAGGTCAAGCGTGACGGCTAGGAAATTGACCTTGGTGTTTGCCTCCACTGTGATCTTTAGGTCGTTGTCACGGAAGACTTTACATATGCCTTTCTTGATCCTTTCCATTTCTCGTGGGTTGGCGTTGAATATATATATATATTTTATTTATTTATTTATTTATCTACTTGTTTGCTCCTGTTATAGGCATTTTTCTTCTTTTAAAATAACTTGTAAATAGTATTTAAATGTAGTTAGGTAGGAGGCCCTTTAATAGGGATAACCTCTGAGTCCTCCTTTTCAGGATTGAATTCTGAATTCTGAATAAAGTATTATTGTTAATAATAATCCTACCTGCAACCTTCATGCAAACAGAATATTTGTCTTAACTCAAACTTTAAGGCCAGTATGTTTTTCCAACCAGTTTATGACCTAGATATTATTGGGTTTACCCCCACCTCCAATAG
>CM042749.1:6426446-6456446 GCA_022496165.2 Catalaphyllia jardinei
ATTTTTCTGCATTTTAGTACAATGTAATGTATTTGTAATGTAATGTATTTGTAATGTATCTTATTGTAAGTTACACTGCCCGCCTCGATTAGCGATGCTATATGCGGGTTGTGTAAATTTAAAAATCTGTTGAATTTTAATTTTAATAAAATAATGAATAATGAATAATAATAATACTAGAAATCCGCGTTAAAACCATAATACCCAGTATCCCCGCGCGCTAAAACGCAACGGCCAATAACAGGACGGGTGTGGCTGTGAAACGATCAATATAATTTTTTTCCCCTGCTGCTGTTCTCGCGCTCGAAGAAAATCCCCAAATTGATACCTTCAAATTGCAAAAAGGCATTTTTTTCTTCCCCTATATGTCTGTACGAGATATTTTAAATGGCTCCCACTCTTTTCTGTCTTTTTTGTACTTGTGAAAACCAAACCCTTTCATCTACTTGCACTTTTTTGGCCGGAGCCTCTCCATTTGGTTGATCAAAAGACCCTCCCCCGAAACAACAGCATATCTTCCACGTTTTTAGCCATGCGTTAAGAACACTGGGATTGCATAATATCGGTAAAGGATGGTTCTCTGTCAAGGAGAAAGTGATCTATCGTAGGGACTTTTTTGCTATTATGTTTTTTTTTTACTTTTTAAAAATGGTTCCATGGTTCCAGGTTCGGGAACTCATCACCTTTTACGGGTAGAACGGAACCGCAATTTTAGGGAGGGGTTTCATGACCACTCCATATCAAAACTAAAGTATAATTCTTCCTCCAAATAAATTTACTTCCAATATCAGACGTAGTAATTTTTGCACGGACCACCGTGACAAAACCGAAGTACCGGATCCTCTCGTTTTAGAGGATCTTAGCAGCTAAAAGTTGAATAATAGACCAAAATTAGCAAGGATGATTACACGGTATAGGAAAATATATCCCTATACTGTGTAATCAGCCTTAGCTTGCTAATTTTTGCATTTGTACCTGGAAACCACAGATTAATTACATAGAGGAAAACAAGTTTCAAGAATGCCGCTGCAATTTGTGCAGGCTCATAACGGCATGTGCATCTTGGAAAGAGAGAATATTGTAACAGATTGTAAACGAAACCACGTCTTTTTTCTATTTACTTACATTTAGATGCAATTTGGAGAACAAAGGGTGCATCCAGAGGCTGCTGATGAATTCGAGTTTCGTTTTACAAGATGTCAAGGCACTTAAGCTCATTTTTGCCGTGGGCGACTCTCTGTTCATGGGAAGATTCCACTAAACATCTGCCGTTTGCTATTTAAACAGCAGTTCTTTAAAATGCAGCCCGTAGTCATGGTTTTGTTTGGAATGGTATTAGAATTACGCAGTCAAAACTGGAAAAATTAGCTTCGACTGACAGCGGTTAAATAAGGTACAAAACAAACACGGTCAAGGCGACGAAAAAGGAACCATTTGAATTTTCCTTGTGTTATATTGCGCTGTCAGCGGTGGCGGCTCCAGTGTATCACGTAAGCTTGAATTTATACAGTCGGAAAGGAGACATTTTTTGATGCAACAGTGGGAAAGAGATTACTCCCATCAGAGTGGAAAACCTGTTCTTCACATGTGATGGTGAACGAAACAGTATCTTCAAATGCGAGCCATACTTCGAACACGGATCAAGTTTATACCTCTGATTTTTCGGGATTTTCTTTAGGATGCGTCGTGTCACTGGGTTTTCTGTTTATTTTGATGTTTCTACTCAGTGTTCTGGGGAATTCGGTCGTTTGCTACATCGTTTATCAGAAGCCTGCTATGCGATCCGCCATCAACATTTTACTGGCAACTTTGGCTATGGCTGATATGCTCACGGCAACTTTGTGTATGCCGTTTGCTATCATCTCCCTCATCGCACAGAGGTGGCTTTTTGGCGATGTGTTTTGCCAAATAAATGCCATTTTGTTTAGCTTCTTGATGACAGAAGGCACGTTCGTGTTGCTGACGATCTCAGTGGACCGATTTATGATAATCGTTCAGAGGAAAGACACTTTAACTCCGCGGAAGGCAAAAATATACATCGTAATTTCATGGCTTTCGTCTTTTGTGATAGTTTTACCGCCACTATTTGGTTGGGGTAAATATACTTTTGAGCTGGGTCAAATTCAGTGCTCACTGCAATGGCCTAGTCAAGACGCGGTTGATTTATCGTATGGGCTTTTTTTCTTTACTTCGACGTTCTCAATTCCGCTTCTTCTAATGGGATATTGCTTCGGTTCTATTTTGAGAACAGTGCGGAGAAATTCGACACGCATTCAGAATCACCCGCCTGTACCTGGCGGTGTTATGACGAAAATGCATAGACCAGGCAAAATGAACATCGACTACAGTTTTAAAACAAGAGCCTTTACCACCATATTAATTTTATTTATTTTATTCGTGATCTGTGGCACGCCGTACACCGTGATCCGCTTTCACCTACTCGTCAAAGGATATGCAGATTCGCTGCCCTATACCGCGGATGTTGTGGTCATATTAATAGCCTACTTAAACTGTACTTTAAAACCCATCATTTATTATATTCGGATCAGCAAATTCCGAGAGGCCTGCCTGGACATTATGCCCTCATGGTGTCACGTTCCACATTGTTTGCCAGGAAGGACAATGCGTCGAATAAGGCCACATGTAGTATATGAAGTGGATAAAAAAGTTGTAACATCAGCTCTCTAAAGGAAACTTCTACATAAAGACACCGATTATACATATCAAAGAAGTGCCTGTCGGCTGTTAGCCCAAAGGTCTAATGTAACTGTGGTTGCAAAGAAAGGGGCAACATTCCAGGAATATTTTGTTGTCACTTAAAGACAGTCAGCAATAGAATTCATATTTCAGAAGAGTACTTAAACTTAATCAGTTGTGAATTTTGCACTCATGGTGTAAATGTTTGTTTTATCATGACAAATATAATCACCATACATTACATTTTTTAAATAATTAATCAGTTTATGGCTACCTTACATTTCCATGTGACTTGTAAATTATGGCAGATTTCTGATGCTGCAGTTTTCACTTGAGTGTCAAAAAGAAATGGATTTTGCATGACTACAACTAGATTAACAAAATCACACCACTTTTTCATCCTGTCAGAAGTAAAACCAAAACCCAACATGACTTGCTAACACAATTTTCCCACAAATCAGCTACATGAATTTTCTGTCAAGTTTTGATTGGGTCATTGCATTGTCTGTGTCCTATTGTGATGGGCTAGAGTGATCACATTGGTTTTGCAAAACTTAACTGAAAAGTGCTCTCAACCAATGAATACTAATTTTCTGTTAAAATGTAATGCCATTGGTCACAGGTATAAGGAACAAGGTCATTAAGTACAAATGTCCTATGTATAATTTTATTGATTAACAGAAGCCAACTGATGTATCTCTTAAGTGAAATTGCAGTCAAAAGGAATCATTTTTGAGACAGATTTTTAAACCCAGAATTTTAAGGTTTGGTAGAATTACAGCATTGAATTGCCCACAATATAAATGCTCTTGAGAGGACATAAAATTAAAACAATATATATTTATGCTAACAGTAAAACCTCCTGCATGCAAACACCAATGATGCCAGAATTAGCATCTACATAGAGCCGAAAACTGATGGGTTGTTAGTGTGTAGTTGGGACGGGTTTGGCCTAGGTGTGGTGTCCATCAACAGGAGGTTTGACTGCAGTAATAATTATTATATATAATATTACTAGAACTAAAAGAGTCTAAAGCTGTTTGAGGCCTGGGTCATGAATGTAAAGTAGAATTATGGTTGGGCAGCTATATCTCTTGTTATATTTGTTTCACCAAGCTGAACTTTTCCCTGATTATAAAACTCTATGTCCTGCCTTGCCTTAACATACTGTTTTGACCACGTGACATGCCACATGATAATTTTTTTTTAAAATTTGGTAAATCAGCAAATTTCTATCTTATTGATAAATAAATGAGTGTTTTTGATGCAAATTTAAATTATCTGCCTTGCTACATTTGGAATGATCTTCCATGATTTCGTTTTTTGGAAGATATAAATGATCAAAAGCTGAATTTTGTTGAAAAATCGACCTTTCACCCTATGAAATTTTTCTTTTAAAAGAGGGACTGTCATTCCAAACATAAGAGGATGGAAATAATTGATGTGCATCTAAAACATGTTTTTCCTAGATTATATTATTAAAAATCATCACCAATTACTCAAATAATGGCTATTTTCTGCTAAATGTCATGTGACATGTCACATGACCTGTCAGAAGTGACAATTCTACTTTAAAATGTCCAGAATGTTTTATACATTTAGAAATATAACTAATAAATTATTTTTCCTAGTAAAAGCCTCTGACCCGGGCCTTAAACTAATAAGAGTCTCAAAATCAGGAAAGGTATTCTAAAATGGTTGTTCTTCTTCACTTGACTTGATATTTTATGGCTAGCTGAAAGAAACATGTCAGGCATATAACCTTTTCAATGGTCAGTACTAGATCTCCAACTAGTTCTTTTAACTGTTGATTTTTGCTATTGAAGGTACTGCTATTTCCTATTTCAGGTGGCTTTAATCACCACAGTAGAGATTGTTTAAAAACTTGGCCAAAAGTTGCTGCTTAGGGCAAATTTTGGATACCATGATTGTTCCATCAACTGATAGTGATCACTGACTTGTCAGTGATGGAAACTAAATTTTGACTGCGCTTGCCATTCAACTAGTGACTCTCAAAATGGACTTGCTTGGTGTTATTTGAATTGTTCCTTGGAAACACAAGTCTAACCAATTTTGTGACCAAAACTACTTCCATTAGGAACTCAGCTTGTGAAAAGAAATCTACTCTTTTTCAATTTCATTGTTTGTAATCGGTGTCAATCTTCTCAATCCTTAACCATCTTTGTTCCTTTATGGTTTATTATTATCTCTCTGGTGTTATTCTATCTTTGTAAAGTATTATTTTCTGGTTTATTAATGGTTATTTTGTCAATGGTCAAAATAACTCAAAATATTGTGACTGCGCTCCTGTAAAAATTGAGAAAATTTTGGAAATTTATGTTTTATTTAATAATAATTTATTTATATGCAGGATAGGGGTGAAGTTGTACACCCCTAAGTCTGTTATGTCTCCCACTCCTAGATTGTACAGTTCTTTAAAACATTTTAAAAAGTCTTGCAAAGATGACTTAGAATCACAGATTTTAAGAAGAGTACCTCCAAAAAACAAGTTTACCTAACCTCAGTACTGCAACATGGACATTTGTGAAATCTCAGTTTAACAGTGCTGGAAATAAAAGATAGGCAAGTGCTATATAAAGATTCATCAAAACAGACCAAAATTTTGTGATTTAATGGATATTTTCCTGTGGTAATAGATCTCTTTTACACCATAATTATGAATTCAATAACTGACTCATTGCCATATTTTATACACAAATGTTGAAACAGAAACACTTATAATTTGTTCTTAGCTACAAAGACCAGTTTCTTCTAAATATACTGTAGCTGAGTGAATGTTGTGACAAATGTGGCTTAACATATGAATAAAAATAAAATATTGAGTCTTGGCAATTACAACCAGGATGTGAAAATAATGCTAAGCACAATGGATGAACAGGTGCAAGATGGCACCCAGCATTAATGTTTGTTCAGTTGACATTTTAATTAAAACTCTTGGTATTTCAGATTCTCCTTACTTCTATATACCTAAATGAATTTCTGTTTACTCCCAGACATTTTTCAAATAGTGCATGCCATATCCTTTTACCAAAGATACACAATTTTCCATTTGCAACAGTTAAACCATTTACCTTTCTTTGGTAAGTTGTAATGATCTTCGTTTAGCATAATGGTGTAAATTTTGTCACTCTAAGAATAAAGGACAAATACTTTTTTCAAAAGGGAAGTATTTGGCTTCAATCTTCATACTTAGAGACTATCTTGCTATGGCAAGGCTCTCATTCTCAATGAAGAATTGTAAACCTGCAAGATCATCATTAAATGCTTTTTACAATCATGATTTATCAAGGCCTTTTGTTTGGTAAGAAAATATTGTACAAAATCGTTTAAAAACATTTATTTTTTTAAGTGCAGGTTCATAATATTTTCTCAGAAGACTCGATATTCACAAAACGTTTAAAAATCTTTTTTTGTAAAGATACACTAAGTTCACATTAACTTTTATCGCAGAGAGATAAATAATGTTACCACATAAGATGCATATACTGCCATGCCATGCAAAATTCTAACAACTTTGACACATGCAGAGATGGACTATTCTTTCTTGCACAAGCAGATCTAAAATTGGAAAAATAGCTGTCAGGTTTGGGAAGTTGATCAGATTAAAAATGAATGTCATTTAATGTAAATTTACATAATGTCTCAAAGTACGCCACAATCGATGGCAACATATACGTCTATTTCCACATAACATTTAAAATGCTGCAGGGAAAAAAATTAAATAAACTATAATTATGAAGATACAAGTCACAAGACTGTGGAATATATAAATTAGATATCTTTTAATTTATAAACGGTGGACTAAAATATGTCTTCCAGAGGGTAAATGGAGATCCCATTACAGTCAAACTAAGTGAAGCATACCCCTCAAGATTGCATTAATGAACTGATTATTTGAAATTTGAACCCGCTAGTCATTTCAAGAATGCAATAATGAATTGATTATTCGAATATTGAACTCGCTCGCTCGATCAAAGAATACGGCTAACGGGTTCCATTTTCGAAAAATCAATTCACTAGTACATTCTAGAAAAGACTAGTAGCTTTGAAACTTACTAGTCGCAACACTGAATTGATTTTTCGAAAACGGAACCTGTTAGCCATATTCTTCGATCGAGCGAGCGAGCGAGTTCAATTTCGAATAATCAATTCATTATTGCATTCTTGAAACGACTAGCAGGTTCAAATTTCAAATAATCAGTTCCTTAATGAAATCTTGAAGGGTACACTTCACTTAGTTTGACTGTAAGAAGTACTAAACCAAAAATGAAAGAAATTAGGCTCTCAGCCTCAGGTCAAAGGAAAAATGCTGTACTGATAGCACTGAAGTCTGAGTAAGCCAATAACATAGATATCTCAGTCATTCATTAGGTTTAAAACAGGCAAATGTTGTATTAAATATAGATATAGAATTTGATGTGCAATGCTGCAAGGCACCTTTGGATTCCCTTGCCCATGTACATTGACACCTGCTGATGTCATTGTTTCTTTCAATGAAAAGCTGATGAGGACACAGTGAGACAGAGTGGATGGCAGGTGTACACCAAAACAAGAAAATGTAAGCTTTTACAAAGCCTAAACTAAAGAGTACATATCAATGTTAGTTCTCATACAAGGTTTGCACCCTTTTTCAGAAAGAAATTTCCAGGATTTTTCCAGGACTTTTCAAGGACTCAGATGGATTTTTCAAGGGCTCTAAAATTTACATAACCCAACACTCCCAAGATCTCAATGTTAATCCTCCTTACTGCCTTCCATACAATCCATATTTTTAGTTGAGTTTAACAGTTTTCCAGAACTTTCCAGGACCAGCTGCCTTTTTCCAGGACTTTCCAGTCCTGGAAAATGCCATAATAAAATTCCAGGACTTTCCAGGCTTTCCAGGACCCGTACGAACCCTGCTCATAGTGCGCTGATTATGAAAAAAATAGGAAAGACAAGAAACTTAAGTTAGAATAGTGTAAAGCACTAGAGGATAGAAAAGACCCAAAGAAACAGAAAAGAGAGAAAATTATGTTAGCTAAGCAGAAGGTGCCGCTAAGGTTTGATCTGTTTTGAAAAGAGAGTCAATAATTGCAAATCTCTCTTTAATTATGAACAGCACCTCAAAGAACTACAACTCGGGGAATTGCACTGTAACTTTACAGGTGAAACAGATCTTTACTTGAACAGAAAAACCATAAATGCACAAGTGGTGGTAAGCCTTGGGTAGAGTCTCAATAATAGTTCATATCTGAAAAAAATCAGGTCAAACAAAGTTTGCAGAACAGGCTGTCAGCTTGTTTGACAAGTAATCTAATGCAACCAATCACAAAATACTGAAGTGAATTGTTTGACAAACATAAACAATGATGTGTTCACAGGCAGGATATATATTTTTTCTTTTCTTTGCATGCTTCTCAGTTGCAACTTGCTTTTGTATTTTGTTCTACATTACACTGTGCTCCACTAAACCACCTGTTCTGTAGGCTGGGTCAAATGTAATAAAGAGTACCAAACAAGAGTCTTTTGGCATTTTTATTTATCAGGTCACCAGGCTAAAATAATATGAGTTTTTCATCAACTACACCTGTAGCTGACATACAAAGGCAACATACGACTGGAACATGAACAGAAGGAGCTAAGTCAGAGTGACAAGAAAACTATAACTTGGTGTTATAACTCCCTTTCTCCATTTACAAGAGAGCCACTGGAGTCAGGGGTAGAATATATACTTTGATACAAAGTCTTCACTTTTGTGCTAGTTTTGATTTAACAACTATACTATTTTTCCTTGCATATTAGCATTTAAAACAGTTTTAAAAAATGAAAGTATTATAAACCTTAAAATATTTTCCCCTTTTAAATTATAAATATGAAATAAAACTTAGAAAATGTAATAAAATGTGTAACAATAGTTTTATGCTTTTGTTTTTCTGTGGTAAAAATTACAACATTTAATCGATTAAAAATTTATTCTCCAAAAATGGTAAGTAGCCAATTATTACTGAATGGTGTATACACAGATTTGATACAAATTCCTTGACAAAGGAACTATATTAAGTTGCAACAGTTTGGTACCGTGCAGTTCTAACTACTTATTGACCGAGAGTGAGGTCTTCGCAGGAAAACCTCAAACTGAGACCTTTGTGCGACAACCAAGTGACCGAGGGAGGTCAATAGGGCAAGGCTGAGGTTTTAGATTTTCCTGTAAAAACCAAACATTCAAGGTTAATAAAGTTGTTTATTATATAGCTATTTGCTTTGGTTTTGCAAGCCCATAATCAGCCTGTGGGCATTATGGGTGAATAATGCCCTACAATTGGCCAGCCAATCAGAGTATGCATTATATCGGCTACAAACAAAGCCATAATTTAGTAAATGGCACTATTGAAGTTAACAACTAAACAATTGATTGCCAACAACGGAAACTGGAACAATTGAAAAAACGCATAATGATAGCAATGTAGATCAATAATATTGTGCTCATCATACAGTAGTAAAAATAACACTTATCTCTTCTTTTTAAATTGGCTGAATACAGACTTATTCTAGCCTTTGTATCTGTCACTCCCTTTATTCAACGCTTTCTTTTCCGTTTTATTACATCCTCTACCATCTTTTGGGTGTTTGCCAGGTTCTCTGATTGTCTTCTAAGCTCATCTAGTTGTTCACCTATTGTTCTGGTTCGTTCCTCCATCACCAATCGTTGAGCAGCCTGAAAAAGGGCAGCCAGTCATCTAATGGCCAAATAAACTTCCCAACCTTGGAAGTAGGTTTTTGTGACAAAGATGCAAGGATCTATTTAAGGTACAGCCACATTATCTAAATGTTTTTAATGATTACATTTTGTTGCTGTATACCACTGACAAACAAGGAAACTTGCAAATAACTGTAACATACAAATAAATTATTACTGACATTTTCTAAAATGTCAGTAATAATTTATTTGCATGCATATGCCCCTTTCCCTGTGATTTTAACCAAACTAACATATCATTTTAATATACTTAATTTATTAAATACTTTTCTTTATCCTAAATGTTACTTACCAATGCACCCAGACGATCAGTTAAGTCTCTTTCTTCCTCCTCTTTCTTTGCTTTCCTCTTCCTTGATTGTTCCTAACAGACAAGACAAAACAAGTGCCAGGGCTTTAGACATTGTCTGAATACGACTCACTTTTATAAAGCAAGTAAGGGTAATGAGATGATCTAGCAACACTTTGATGACGGATTGTACATGTTCTTTTAATTACCTTATTCAGTTATTCAGGATATATTTCTAAACATAAAAATTAATTATAAAATAGGTGTAACACTAAGAGCTTGAATCAATGATCCACCTCAACATTAAACCTTGACAACCCATGCTAAAATGTTACTTGAGAGTTCTGAGTGTTCATAGGAGCTGTTACTTTGGAAGATGGACACTTGAAAAATACAAAATGAGCAATTTTTATTTGCTGTTCTTTGCTGATTCCAAGATATAATATTATCAGTTCCTAATCCTAACACTGTTATTTTTGGACTCAAGACTCAGTAAAAGGCTCCTTCTGAATCAACACGAGTTGATGATGAACTATATGTGCTAATCCAAAAACAACAACACAAAGAACTACAATCACTCCAGAAACTTAACCAAGATTCAATTTCTGGATATATTTTTATTATGAAACAAATTATACTAAATGACATTGTTTTATTTTCTTCATATTACAATACCTCTCGTCTTTGAACAGCCTCTGGGGAGAAGTAACGGGGGCACATTTTTGAATTTTTGTTGTGTCCCACTTCTCCACAAGCCCCACACTTTGGTCCCATTGGCTTGTCATAGCTGCTTTTAAAATGACTTGAATCTCGTGAAGGGGTAACAGAAGGTGAATGAACAGTAGATGATGGCTGTAGGAAACAATACAACCAAAATAAGAAATCTACATAAACATTCTTTCAACAAGTTGCCACCAGTCTGTGCTGTACCTTTATGCAATAACTGTAAAATAACAACAATCAAGATAGTTGATCATACAATTCCAAATTCAAGTCAGTTCTCTGTTCTCTAACTGCAGTAATTTCACCTACACGTCTGAAGACTCGCGATATATGGGTTAACCCAAACTCACTACTTCCCAGGAGGTTGTCTGACTGTGGGGCCTTTCCTCCAGAGGAAAACCTCATTCATGTTTAGCTCAAGTACTTGCTTCACTTAAAAATCAGTTGCTGCCCAGCCTTTGGTACTACCAGTTGCATTGATTTTCTTATAGTAAGACAGTAATGTGCTGGCACTATCCAAGTCAGTAAGACACCTGGTTCTTTGGCCTTAAGGTTATTAGAAACCTCAAATACACCACAATGGACTGTGGGACGTCCTGACAGTCAATGATCTCTCATATAAGCAGAAAAGCAAATTTATTAATAAGCAATTGTATTTGCCAATCTGTAAACACAACCACCTCAGTTTACGATGTCTTGCATCTGTGAATGACTAGGATGATAATTGTATTTCTACCTTGACTGTTTACTGCAACAAATTAATGATTTACACAAAAACAAAAAAACTGTATTTTAGAAGTCTGGTTTATTAATAAAAATCGTTGCGCTTAGACATAAGTGAATTGCGAAAATTATTTTACAAAGATAAAACTAATTACATCACGTTCAAAATGGACTGGGCCTTACAATAATGAGAGAATGAAATACAATTAAATTAGACAAAAAAGAGTAAAAACTAGAAATATATATCAAGTTATACATTGAATTCCCATAAGTTTGTTATGAAAAATTGTTGCGTGACTTATGTGAAGATTCGTAAATATATGCTAATTTCGTCTTGAATCTTCTAGCATGTTTAACTAGTGCTGTGTCATTGTGACTCAGTAATTCTATTTTAAGCCATTTGCATATGTTACTGTAGCTTTTTATTGTAATGTGTCTTTATTTAGTAGGGCCAGAAAGCTCTAGAATCTTTTGCCGTAAAGTATATAAGAGAATAAGTGTAGTGTTTAGATGGTATTTTCGCAGGAGTGTTGAGAGAATACTCTCATGAGCCAGTAGTGTTTACTGAAGTGTGACGAAGGTCGCGTGTAAAGCTTGGAGGCTTTGTAAAGTATCGATGGAGGTCGTGTTTGTTAAAGTGTAACAGAGAGATTACGTGGATATCTAGGCAGAGGCTGTGTGTTTATTCAAGAGTGACGGAAGTCCAAGTGTAGTTACAAGCCTATCGTGTGCTTGTTGTGGAGTCTTGTGAGGAATTACTGCGTTCGTGGGGAATAAATATCCTTGTTGTGTTTTCTGACATCCCTGTGTTCTGTTTGGACTACAAACTGCCTACCACTAAAAACATTTGAACTCGCAACAAAGTTCCTAAATTACATGCCATGAGCATAAAGGCACATCGCCGGAAAAATCTGTTTAACGCGTTCAGTTTTACAACATAATTACTATATATTTACTTACCTACTAGATTTTAAACTCATCAACAGATGAGCTCGAGAGCTGGTGCCTTAAAAGCTACTGGAGCCAGGCAACAATTCTGGCACAGAGAAAAGGGTATCCATTGCAACCCTGCAAGCAGCCACCACCCAAGCCTCTCCAGAAGGTGATTGAATGAGGAGGGGGCTGCGACACAGGGTGGAGAGGGGACCTCCGCCTCCAACAACCACAAGCACCAAAATTCCCAAGTCCTGCTATACTGTGCACTAAAGACCTTAAGAGAGAAAGACGAACCTTGTGCAGTGTAAGACAGTTGATAAGTGAGCCAATATACTCTCTCAGTGAACCTCTCCACCCAGGAGCCTGCACAGGACATAACCTTCAAGAAGTAAGGGCTAATGTTAAGCTAGGGAACTGAACAGGCTGGCCAAGGTTTCAGAGGGGGTCCTGATGTACAGTTCACATCACACATCACATCACGTCACCTTTATTTCACCTCGGATTTAAAAGAGTAGCTAAGGATAGCTAATTTCTCTGAGAAAAAAAAATTAAAAATTTAAATCAATAAAATCACATATCATAAACTACTATTGACATAAGGGACAATTACATTGATGTTCAAAAGAAATTTTGTATACTTTAGTTCTGAACTCATTCAGGGAAGTTTGCGACCTCAAGTCCTCTGTTAGTTTGTTCCACATGTTTGCAGCAGTATATCTGAGGAGTGAAGACCATAAGTGGTTGTATTGACGTATGGGATAACAAGTTTCCTTGATCCTCGTATGTTGCGTTTAGTATTCCTCATTTGAAAAAGACCCTGTATGTTCTTCGGCATCATTTCAAACTGAATTGTCTTAAAAACTGTTCTCACCATGTCAAGTTCCATTTGTACGCTGACGATACTCAGATATATCAGTTGATATGCATTGCTTGTCCAATGCCCAAGAGCCTGAATGAGGAGGTCAAGGACACCATTGCGGGCAGCAACTGTGGTTGTGCCAATCCGAAAACTATGGCTGGAGAAGTTGCCGTTGACTCCAGCCACGGACAAGATCTGTCTAAGCCAGTTGGACAGAGGCTGCCCATTCTTGAGCAGGAACAATGGGCCAGGGGCATTGCCCTGCATGGAGAGATGAGCCAGCATAGCAAGGAGAGAGCACATGGGAGCCTTTCCCTGTACACTATGCACAAGGGAACCCTTGTGGAATGGGTCAGTTTTGGAAGCCTTGATTTGTATACGCATACAGGTGGGAGAGATGCTGGAGTCCACTGCTAAATCGGAGACAGACAGTTGGATAGCTGGTGTGAAGCTGGCTAAGTTGGGTACAAGTAAATTCCACTGAATGACAAAATCCAAAGTAGCCTAGGGTGCAAGCTGCCCAGAACATAAATCATCATGCGAATTGATGTCCAGGGACTGTCGAATGATTAGCATGATGCTATCGGTAATCAGAAGGCAACAAGTTTCTGGTGAGCCCTGTGAGGGTTCGTTTCTTCTTATCACTCGTCGGAGGCAAAGGCAATAAAGGAGGGGGTCTGGAAAACCTTGCTCTATGTGAAGGGATCAGATGGCAGCTGAATAAACTTTGATGGAAGAATGCTAGATGGAATCTGCAAGGAAGGAGACAAATACACAAAATGTCCACTCATCAGTGGGGTAAGGAGAGCTGGTGGGGTGGAGTTTGCCTGCTTGGAGGCAAAAAATCATAGAATCTTCTCTGACCTGAAGCATAAGACTTTTGCATTGACTGGGCCCAGCCTTGGACAAGAGAGAAACAACAGCACTCCTCCAGGAGGGAGGTATCAAGCTGCCCAAAAGAAGCTGAGCGATTGGGCAAGGGGAAGAGTGAGCCTCTAGAGCAAGGTGTCAAAATTCCTGCCAACGAAAACGACAGACTGCATCAGCTGCTTTATTATCAACTACAGGGACTTGAATAGCAGTGAATGTAGAGAAAATGTATTAAGACAGGGACCTTTGATGTTCTACAGCTTCATTGTCTGAGCGGAAGACCACATGCCTCTTGCACCACTGAGATCCCCATATGTTAGCCGCACGACTGGGAAAAGCTCTTTATAAGCAATTGACTGATGGACCTGAGATGGTGCCCAGGGACCAAAAGAACCATTGGCCCTGGGAGTAAGCACCAATTCCCAGTAAAATTCATCCACTTTCAGAGGGCTAACTGCAGAAATGGGAGGGAGGACTAAGCTGGCTGGGGGAGAGAGAGGAAAAGGTGCTAAATGAACAACAACACAATGCAAGGTTTAACGACTGCTAAATACCTTGTAAAAAATCAATATGAAGGAAAAAGGAAGTGGGGGAAGGTATGAAATCTAACTGACAAACAAAAGGGGTAATTGAGCTGCAAACCTAAAGGTGAAAATTATTGGATATACAAACAACATGAGGTGTTGATGACTGCATCCAAAAAGGCCAGGTCAGAAATGACCGGCGGAGAAAGAGAGGAACCTCAGGAGGCACTACTGGAACTAGAGTCAACTGTCACGTTCATTGACAAAGAATCAATGTCCGAGGCTTCTGGAGCCAGCGAAGAGTCACCGAAGAGACCAGCCGACATGCTGTTGTTTGTTTGGAGTGGAGTAGTCATTGCAAGAAGAGAAAAGCTCTGTAAATATCAGCAAGCAATCATAAATGACCTGAAAGGCCAGCAAGCAAGCAAGCAAACACACGAGGTGCCCCTGCTGAGCTGAAAAAGGCCGCCCCAAGCCGTGCTAAAGGAGAGGATGGCTGACCAGCATTGTTTTGAGATTAACCTTGCCTAAATGTCATTTAGCCACATTAAAATAATTACGGTAATTTAACCTTAACTACAGACATAATAGTGCACTTATAGCTAGTCCCCTGCATACAATAGAAACTACTCCATGAAAATAACTAAAGGTGGCTGTTAATAAGCACCATTACTGAACAGCTTATTGCACAAACACAGTTGTATAAACATGATGTTAAATGATAAACTAAAGCGACTAACAAAAATCTGACATTGAACCAACCGAATGTGGTCTTGAGGGAGTAGGAGGATCACGTTTGTGGACTCTTTCAAAGCTGCAATAACCAAAATAGATGTGCTGGCATAAGTTGCACTGATAGAAACTAAACAATGTTTGGCTACACCAATCTTGTACTTATGTTTTGTAAAACTGGACAACACTGCATGGCATAGCAAGAAACCAACATAGCTAGCAAAATTGCAGAATTATAATTTAAGGGTCGCTGGAAAAAGGGCATTAGTTAAAGAATGTTTGGTATGTTTTCTTGCTGAAGTTTGCTTTGTTTTCGAAATATTACATAATCAGGCGTTCTGTCTTTTTTTGGTTCCTGCTTCAGTTTGCGGTGGGCTCAATCCTATGGCAATTCAAAGTAATCATCTGCTTGAAAATCCACAAGACACACTAACAGAATGCTTGCTTGCCAATTTAACTGACCTTTGGCTCCTGTTTGACCCATAAAAATGGCTTTTGAATCTGTTTTCTAAACACAGGTCAAATTCAACGACTTTGCTGCCTGGCCTTTCTCACCAGTTCCCGGCCGTGTCTGAGTCACACTATAAGTCGCGCACAATGGTCACGGCGCTTTAGGTATCAAAGATTATTTTGGGATATCCCAGAAATTTTTACAGCAAAGGATGGTGGATGGCTGATTTCAAGAAATAATGAGGGTCTAGAAAGCAGTTTTAATTTCCAAAATTGACACCCTTTGGCAAATGAGCCATAAGTCCACGACAGATGCTTTGTTTTGGAAGAAGAAGCGTTTCTAGACTCTACTGCCTGGCTCACTTGTTCTTCAATGGCTAAGTTAACGGCATGATCTCAGGACAAAAACACACCTTGGTTCTTTGAGGCATGCTGGTGACAAAGGCTTAATGATGCCAAATCTCCTACCAGGTAAGTGCAAATATTCCTAGAATAAGCTTCGAATATTGGTGGAAATAACGAGCAAACTCTGCTTAATTAACAAGTAAGCTCTGAATAATTGATGCTTTGCACGCCAAAAGCTGACGTCACAATTCCAGCTAAAAAACATATCAAGCCCAGATTAAAAAGGGCAATTCAATTACAAAGACAAGAAGATAAATAGATATCTTGGTTTTTGAAAGAACTGGAGAAACAGAGCAGAAAAAAAATTGGACCGACCTCAGCCTCGTATCAAGCCGGCGTCACGACAAAACAAACTTGAATTCGGACTATTCAGCGCCTTATCCATTTGTGCTAAGGAAGCAGTGGTAAGAGGTTCATGTATTATAGTGACTCCATGGTTTAGCGAAACAAAAGGCTTCTTTTGTTTTTTGTTCAATGAAAGGTCCCCAGAGGATGCCCTTAGAAAAATGTGTTTTTTCGCATACATAATATCTCAAAAAGGAAGCAAACTTCAGGGAAAAAAAACAAGCAGAACATTGTTTGACCCACGTAAACAAAACTGCATGCAAAATTTGGAGCATTCCTGACAAAAAAAAACCTAACGTCCTTTTCCCAGCAAACTCTTCAATTCATTATACAACAAAGGGTGCAAGATGCACAATAAAAACGTTGTACTGAACATTGCCTTCTGGAAGAACACTGTACTTTCCTTAAATTTGCAGTATTAAAAACCAGGGGTCAACCTACCTGGTAGAAGATGAAAATGGCCTTGGAGACACTGTAGTTCCTGGTTGGGAGGTAAAGGATTTCTCATCACTATTTTTCATCATACTCTTTGATGTGCAACCAGCTGTTTTACATCTTTCCTCATCATCCCTGATATATTAACACACATGTTGATTAGCAATATACATCTTAAATCAAATAGAAAAATTAGCATCTTTGATAGATACTGTGTACTTAAAAAATCCACAAATGTGGGTTACTAGGATCATATTTACAAGCCTTCAACAAGGGATCATTCAATTATATTGTAGGTCTAGGGAATGGAATTGTTATCTCTTAAGGGGAGTACTCTGATTTCAACAAATGGCAACAAGGTGATCCTTCAAAAGGAATGAAAATAAAAGACTTAAAATAAAACTTTCATCTTTCCTACTGTAAATGAATCTAACAACAAATCTGACAACAGAAAATGTCTAGATCTGTTTTGATTGAACAATAACAAGATGCCTTACTATACATGTAGGTGTAGTTTCATCTCTGAATGGGCAAATAAAGCATGTTGAAGGAACACAGTCAGGGTAGTGTGAGTTATTTTGACCATCAAAAAAATTACTGTTAAACTGAAGCAAATCTGAAAATAATACTTTACAAAGATAAAAAAACACCAAACAGATAATAATAAATCATAAAGGAACCAGGATGGTTAGGGATGCAGAAGATTGACACAGATTACAACCGTTCAACCATGATTGTGCTCCATTAATCACTATTAGTATTGTATAACTATTATTACACAAGAGTGAAACAATTTCATTACTTTGTCTTAATGGCTATTAATAAAAATGTGATGCTTTTTTCCTACCTTACAAGATACACTTCATCTTCGTGGGGACCCTGCTTTTCTGGGGAATAAACACCTTCATTCCTTTCAATTTTGCTGGCAGATGACTTTTCGCCAAGAACCCTATGTGAATCCTGCTTCCTTTGAGAATGACCTGACCTACTAATGGGACTAGCAATGCCAATTTGCACTGGTTTGCCACATGCAATTGCAGCCACATTTCTCCTGAAATCAAGTCCACGCGAGGATTTGTCTCCCTTCCCAGAGACTGTACAATATCTTTCTTTCTGTGACTGGCGATAACAAGTGAGTTGGTCTTCAAGGTCATGACCAGATGCCCTTGGTATGTTGTGCTGCTTTTTGGCACTCTTAACTTGTTTATTCAGCTCTTCTTGGACTTTTAATGCATATGCAAAATCATCATGAATGCTGTTTTCTTCTTCTAAAGGGAATAGCTGTTTCCTGTTAGTTTTGGTAATGTCTTGAACTGGAAAGTCTTGTGAATCATCAAGTTCCTGTGAATCTAGCAAGATTGCAGAACACTTTGAGCTTCCCACTGGTGTGGCATGATCCAATGTAATGAACATATCGTGATTTTCATAATAAGGATCCCATTCAGAGGTTACACTAGAAGGAACAACATCACCATCATCGGCATCAAGTGAAAGTACATCCTTCACTGAGGTTGATGGACAGTTCAGTTTTAGAGCAGGAGTATTTCTTTCTCTTGGAAGAACATCACTTACATTTTCTTCTAAAATAGTTATTTCTGAATCAGAGTCTTGGTGCTTCCCATCCAGGCTGCAATTGGAAGATTGGGTGTACTCAATTTGGCTTAACCTTAAGGCCTTTTCAAGATCTTGGTCCTCAGATTGTTCTTTGCTACTAAGCATAGGACAAAAACTCCTGTCTTTCAACTCCCTGTATTCTCTTTTGCTCAGTTCCAAAGCTTTAGCTACATCATCATCTACCTGTAAATCGTGCACTGTGCTCTTCACTGAACTGTTTTGTTTTGCCTGGCCATTCCATGTCTGAAGCTCAGAATCTGTTCTGCTTATTTCTAAGGCTTTGGCGAAATCTTCATCATGTTTAGATGCAGGATTTTTTCCAAGTTCTCTGTCATCAGGAGTGCTATTTGCCTCTGGTTGACTCTCTTCATTCAAACGTATCAAAACATCCGATCTGCATTTCTCATATTCCACTCTACTTTGTTCTTCAGCCTCCAACTTACTTAATTCCAATACTCTTTGAAGCTCTTCATCCATGTCACATGGGCCAACAGTATCACCTGGATGTTGCACTGTGTTAGTCACTGGCAGACCATATTCCAATCTGCTTAGTTCTAAAGCTTTCTCCAGGTCATTGACTGTAGCAGGTATGACACTCCTATCATCCTGTTTGTGTTTCATGTTTTGAAATTCTTCCAAACTTTGTTTCAAGGCTTCCTCAAGTTCATCATTTGTACCACTAATGTCTGGCTCCTTATCACGAACAGTTGTACATGTTGATTTGCGCACATCATTCTTTGTTCTTGGCCTACCAGAAGGGTGTGTGTTCACTCTGTGTTGCTCTGTTGCACAGCTTGTGCCTAATGTTTTGCAAGAGGATACACCATGCCCTAGAATTTGTCCACTGTGATATGGACCTGCTTCATTTTCTGCTTTGCTGAGTTGCATAGCTAAGTCAAGCTGTTCCCTTTCATTCATGGAAGCCAGGGAAAATTGCTGCAATCCATGGTCTGAACTGCTTGAAATCATCTGCTTCACTGATGGTTTTGTTGTGGTGCTGCTTGCTGGTCTGACCAGGGAAGAGTGCAAGACTTCCTACATTGCAAAAACAGAAAGAATGCTTTCCTAAAACAAATAACAGAAATAACATATATTTTAGAGTATGCAGATGGAAAAAAATGGATGATGAAATATGTGGAAACAAGACGTAGTCCAAGATGACCTATAAGAAGAGACCCGTCAATCTTGGCAAAATAACCACACATGAAATGAGGGTAATTCATTTTCAAATACTGCTTGGATAGTGCGTATGATTCACATGTCTAGTCTAGTTAAAATGCACGACATGTCAATTAAGCATAAATGTAAAATACCAAGATAACATAAGATACCTCTGGAGTATTATCTTTATACTGTGATGCTTGTAAAGCCTATAAAGAAAAGAAATGAGAGATTTGCATCTAAATTGTGACAAGTACATGAACACACAAATTTAGAGCCATAGGCTACAGATGAAATAAAGATATGCTTCACATGACATGTATTTCAAATACTATCCAACCTGGCGGATCATTGCATCTTCTTCTTGAGAATCATTAGCAAACATGAGGTCATCCTCAGGCAATCTAACAAAGAACACAGCAGAAAACAACAATTGTTACTTAATTGACTGCAATCCAGTTGAAGCAGATGAATAGTCTTTACATGGGCCAATTTAAGCCCATATTACCATTGCTTGAGTAAGTCTCATTTGTATTGTATTGCACAAAGCAACCAGGGGCATACCCTGGTAGTCATTCTTCTTGATGTGATGCTACCATAGTCCATTGAAAGTCAAGTATCTCTCAACACGTTTTGTAAGTCACAAGACAAGTTCCTCTAAACAATCAAGATGTTTTTTTTTGGTTTAGGCACTTCTTTTTGGGTCTCAAACAGGCCTTGCTGACATGATTGCCACAACTTTGTCTCACAACAATTTTGAATGAAATCAATAGAAACAGCAATATTGTTCAGCTAGAATGCAAGTTGCATTTTTTGGATGTTTGCCTCCAAGAACTAACTTGGTCGTTTGCATATTGTCATAATGTCCTGGCGTCAAGAGGCTGTTGCAGAGGATCACAATCACTTATTCATACATTGATCAGTAGTGCCTCTATCCTTTATTTCTCTGAGTAGAGATTGTGTTAACTACTCACAAGATATATCCAAATCTTAGAAAGTTCCAGAAGTGTCTCTGCATATATTACAGTTTTTAGGACAATGCAGACTACTCAACAAACACTCTAATCTCTACTGCCACAACACCTGAATGGTGACAGAATGAATTGGATTACCTAAGCTGATTATGTAACATCTTCCCTCTAATTGACTAGCTTAAGGCCTTAACTGAAATGATGAAGGTAATTAAATTGTCTCTATAAGTCTTTTAGGTCTTGTAATCACACGTCTTGGCCGTCTGCTGCTACTGCTGTCATCACACTTTGCACTCTCGGCAGGTATCGGATCAGTCTCTTTAGCTGGATGAATGAAGCAATGATTTCTCACCAACTGAGCTCCATTAGCAGTTTCAACACTGTACGATCTCGGCTGAGAAGCGACCGGCGTTTTGGTAATGGTTGCTGGATTCCATTGGTTAGACTGGGGATGAACTTGTACATGTACATACACTTTCTGATTCTGTGGAAGTGACGGTAGATCCCTTGCAATCTTTTTGTAATGCTTGCACATGTTATCCTTGTCTTTCATCATTTGCTCTCGGACAACCTGGCTATGGAGATTCTGGATAGGGGATCTTGTTAGAAGTAATGCTCTGTACTTTCATCCATTCAATAGTTCTGCGGGTGACGGTATGCTGGTAGTAAGGGGTGTGGCTCTAGATCAACATAGCTAAGTTTGGATCAAGTCCTGGGGCTGCACACTTTCACATGGACTGCTTGACTATCTGCATCATACGTTCAATTAAACCATTAGGGCATCTTTACACGAGCCCAGGCTGATTTTTCTCCCGGATTGAATCACTGCAGAGAGTGCTTACAAAAACACTTTACACAAACCCAGGTTGTCAGTTTCCAATGGCACGTGGTTTGCTTTGAGCCTGACCCGGGCCAACCTTTCTACTGATAAAAAACTGAAACCTAGAAAGTACAATGGAACAGTGGGAGGTCCTGAAGTACAAACCGAAAAAAAAAACACGAAACAACATGGTTATTTGACTGCAAGTACCAACCCAGGTTAGCTTTTGGCCCACTGTTTACATGTCAGAATTGAAGAAATTTCAACCCTTCTTGCCAGGTCAACCCAAGTCTCAAGAAGGGTTACCCAGAAAGGGGGGGCTGACCTGGCTCGACTGCTGTTTTCATGTATATGCTTACAAACGTTTGACTGCAAAAGGGTTACCCACCATGGTAATTCAACCCGGGCTAAAAAGCAACCCGGGGTCGTGTAAAGAGGCCTTTACTCTGAGGGTAATGAGGGCTAGACGTGATGTGATCAAAGTGGAATTGGTTTGCAAAGGCTGCAAATTCTTTTGATGAGAATGGGGGGGCATTGTCTGTCATAATGGTTTGAGGTACTCCATATTCACTAAACACCTGCTTCAGAGTCTCAGCGGTAGTTCTTGCGGCGGTGCTGCATACTTTTCTGATCACAGGAAACCTGCTGTAGTAGTCTGCTATCAGGAGATAGGTGGTAGACTGAAACTCGAAGAGATAAATTCCTAACTTCTCCCAAGGTCCTTGAGGAACTTCATGGGGCAAAAGTCTTTTGAGTTGTTGGCTCTTAGAGAACGTCTGGCACACTTAACAGCTCTGTGCTGTCTGTAGTAAATCTGAGATTATTCTTGGCCAGAATACTGCTTCTCAGGCTCTCAGCTGCATCTTCTCAAAACCAAAATGACCTTCGTGGATGGTACGGAGAACTCTGTTACACAATTTCTCAGGAACTATGAGCCTGGCCTTTGAACAATAAACCATTTTCTGTGCTGATCTCTTCTCTGTAGGTCCAGTAGTCTAGAAGAATTGGGTGACAACCTTTCTTTACTTCAGGCCATCCACTTGCATCAGTAAACCGGAAGTAGTGTCTTCAGGTATTCAATGTTTACATCATACTGGGATAGTCTCAGCAATAGCCTCTGAAGGTGTGGTGAGTTGGTCACTATGAAATTCTTCAAAATGCTGACTAATGGCTTGTGGTCTGTTTGAACCGTCACTGTGTATCCAGAGACATAATGATGAAATCTTTCAAGAGCAAAGACAACACTGAGTAGCTCTTGTTCAATGTTCGAGTAACGTTGTTCTGTCTCAGTGAGGGCTTGTGATGCGTAGATCACAGGCTTATCATCTTGGAGTAGATCTGCTCCTAGGCCTTTCTTGGATGTGTCTGACTGAATAGTGCTCTCTTTGGACTGATCAAAGTATGCCAACACTGGTGCACTCGTGATCTCTTGATCTCTTTTTTGATAGCATCAAATGCTGCTTGCTGCGATTCTCCCAGAGAGTGTCCTTCTTACAGAGTGCTCTAAGCACTGCTGTTAAATCTGCCCCTGCAGGACTGAACCGGTTCAGGTAGTTTACCAGTCCTAGGAAGCTTTGCAGATCTTGAAGAGTCTCTGGTGGTTTCATCTCTGAGAAGGCTTGCACTTTTTTAGGATCCAGAGACTTGAACAGAAATTTGCTTGCATTGAAGGTGAGATTATTAGCTCTCGCTGTTTCTAGCAGGGTGATGACTGCAGCATCATGGGTAGTTTCTTTGTTGATTCCAGCACTGTTGGGGGCATTTCTCAGCACTTTGTCAATTCTTTCCTGAAAAACATTTTCTGCTACCTTAAGCCTAAATGGTAGACGTAGCCATCGGTACTTGCCCCAGAGTGTATTGAAGGTTTTCAGGAAACTGCTCTTTTTGTAAATTGGGATGTGCCAATACCCCAACCTCGCGTCAAGCAAGCTGAAATACTTTGAATCTGCTAGTTCCGGTAGGATGTAATCAACTGTTCTGTTGTACCATTGACTCCTCTTAATAGCTTGGTTGAGATCTTTTGGGACAAGGGATCCATCTGGGGTTTTAACTGGGCCAATGGAGTTAATCCACTCAGTGTGCTCCCTTGCTTCTTTAATCATGCCAAGCTGTGTCAATCTCTCCAATTCTGCTTTGTAGGGTGGCTTCAGGCTAACTGCAACATGGCGTAGTGGGTGTTGAACGGGTTTATAGCCTTATTTTAACTGGACACTTTAAGGTCCACCTGGCAAAGTTCCTATGCCTTGAAACACATCAGCGTATTCATGCAGTAAGTAATCCTTAGTTGTGGGCAATGAGTGTGTCTTTCCATTAGTAGTTATCCTTTCTTGAGTACGCTTTTGGATCACTGGTACCAATGGATCAGTGCATTTCTGAACTCTTGGAATCACTGGACCATTAGTGGACCTAGCTGTCTTAGCTTGGACGGCAGGTTTCTGGATCTCAGGGAAACTGACGTATTCCATGACTAACGCTTGCTTCCTGCCTAAGATCATATGACCTTTGCTGTCTGCGACTTCACACAAAACTCTGTACATCTTGTTACCATGGTAAAGGTACACAATGCAGGACCAAGGTTTTACACTGGACTGTCATTGTAACCTTTGAGATTCACGGTTGGTTTGCCCAACCTCAAGTCTTCCACGAAGAGTGCTTTAGCCTTGTACAATGGCAGAATGTTGCAGCTTGCTCTGGTATCAACCTCGCAGTCAGTCTGGAAGATTTGTGATAAAGATTCATGGCTGAGCCATAATGCACAGATGTGAAGTTCTGATTTTGGATGATTCAACTTTCCTTTGTTTCTGTCTTGAGGTGATGAATAGGCGTATTGAAGTAAACTGGCTCGTATTCATCCAGTACACAGTACCACACACTCGGGAGCTGTTGCAGACTGGACTTGCAACTCACTGACATGTACATCTCTCCTCTTTGATCTGCACACGGAACCGTAATGCCCTTCCTTTCTGCACTTGAAACACTTTGCCTTCTTTGCGGGACATCCATGTTTGGGATGTGATGGTTTCGTTCCACAGTTAAAACAACTTTCTCTTTTAGACTTTATTTGTTTCTGATCATTGGAATCTGTCCTAAGGGGCTGATCATTGGAACCTGGTATTTGTGGCTACTCTCTCTTCCACTTGGCTCCTGACTGCCTGTTTCCTTGGAGTTTATGAACTTCAATCTGTAGTGGATTGCTGTTGAATTCTGGTCACATGTAACCGACCTGGTGTGCTGTGGCATCCTGATTCTGAGCAATCTCTATTGCCTTTTCCAGCATCAATGCTGAGCCTTTTTCAATGCACTTGTAATAGGCTTCTTTGGAATGTAGTCCAATTACTATTGCATCCCGAAGTAGTTGACTGCAGGCTTCTGGAGGATATTCACACTGGTCGCACAGAATAGTGGCTTTATCAATGTACTCTGCAAAGCTAAGATCACCTAGCTCCCGGTGGCGGGAATTTGCTGCTGCTGCTGCAAGTGTGTTGGATTTTGGCTTTGTCCACTCCACAAACTTTTTTAACAGAACACTTGCATCACCCCTCTGTTCCATGGTGAGATTCAGTGACTTCATGCGTCATACCAGCCACGAAATTTAAATTCTTCACAAGTACTTGACAATATTTATTGCATACAACTCTTGAACTTGCGGTTGGGAATCCTTCTGCAATAGAGGGCCAGACAGCTAACATCTTGACTTCGCGAATGGGACTTTGAGCGCGATGCTTAACGAGTTTGCTGGAATTCGAAAAGTATCTGATGAGTCTCTTGGCCGAGACGAAATGCTGCGTCATACCAGCCACGAAATTTAAATTCTTCACAAGTACTTGACAATTTTAATTGCATAACTCGTGAACTTGCGGTTGGGAATCCTTCTGCAATAGAGGGCCAGACTGCTAACATCTTGACTTTGCGAACGGGACTTTGAGCGCGATGCTCAACGAGTTTGCTGGAATTCGAAAAGTATCTGATGAGTCTCTTGGCCGAGACAAAACGCCACGTCATACTAGCCACGAAATTTAAATTCTTTACAAGTACTTGACAATTTTTATTCATGTGTGTTCTTCCAGTTTTTCACTGCCCAAATGAGAACATAATTTGCTTTCATGGCTTTGCTCTTCAAAGGTAACAGGCCATTCAAAAGGAGTTCACATTCCTCAACTCAATCCAAGCACTTTTGGTAGCATTTGGTGCTGGTAAATGCTCCAATTCAGCCATTGTAGATTGAGAGAGTTGATTTTCCTGCAAAGCTGGCAGTGATCGCTGTCGACATTAGTCTTAGCTGGGTTTGTTAAAATCCTGACACCATGTTAACTAGTCCTGTTGGCAATCGTTTTATTCCTTGATCGAGCACACTAAAAAAAAGTTTTGAAAGATATCACGCTAACCTCACAAGTTGTATACTTATGTACATCTTAGAAAGTTCCATAAGTGTCTGCATATATTACAGGACAATGCAGACTAATCAACTAACACTCTAATCTCTACCACAACAACACCTGAAAGGTGACAGAATAAATTGGATTACTTAAGATGATTATCTAACATATTAAAGTACCTTTCTTCCTTTTGTGCAATATGACCACTTTCATCATTAAATGGAACAAGAGCATCTATGCCACCTGACATCACAATTAAATTATCCTTTTTGTGAGTCCAGCAATCACAAGTCAACACTGTGTACATGTATTTGAGCTTGTCAAGGTGAAAAACAAGCCTAGGGTCAAGACTTCTCTTTAAGAATATTATTCCATGGGGAGTGAGAGCTTACTATTGGCTGATAACTGGTGAGGGGTGAGGCCTAATGCCAACTATTAAAGCAAACAGAAACCAACATTGAGCTGCATAATTTCTTTAGTATAGCCCACTGAGTGATCTATCCAAGAATACTGTCTAGCAATAATAAGACTGCCCCTGTGTAGTGAACAGACTGCACATCCACCTAATAGTCAGTCAGTGGGTTGTGCAAATATCAATTGGTAGTCATAGCCTGTTACCTTCATTTCAGATACCAGAAAAACCAATAGGTATGTTAAATGAAAAAAAGTTTTGCAACACTCCATGCTGATATAGTTTGTTTAGAATCCATCATTAATTGAACAGGAAGACAACTTAGCTGAAACACAGACATCTTACTATGCTGTTAATTATATCATTTACTAACTGCTAAAGAATATCTACCAAGTTTTAAAGCACATTACTTTCAATTCTGACATTTTATTGTACCTGCTGAGGTTTGGTAAAACTTCCCCAGAATTTCTGCTGACTCTTCCTCAGTGTCTGTTCTACGCACTATCACTCCCTTAAAAACCTACAAAATTAAAAGGTAAAATTAATAGAGTTGTTCACCTTAAGACCAGATGTAATTGATACTACCCATACAGAGTTCCTACTCTATGAAGATTTTAAAATCCCATAACTTTCCACAACATTTTCCATGACCTTTCCGAGTTTTCCATGACCAGAGTTTAAGCATTTGTTCTGACAGTAGTATCAAAACAATCTTTTAAAAACATATTTTCCAGCATTGTAATGCATAAAATACGTGCTTGTCTTTATTTCTACTGAAATCAAAGTCTGTTTCCAACTCGTCAGTTATTTTTTCAAACTTCTTTTCTTTTTGCCTTTTTATTTTCTGAAAGCATATTGCTTTTCCATGACTTTCTATGACCTTCACTGGAATTCCATGACTTTCCAGGCCTGGAAATTGAAATTATAATAAATTCCACAACTTTCCAGGTTTTCCATGACCTGTACAAACCCTGCCATAGTTGATAGAGGACAAAGCCAGATATATCTCTTGTTGGAAAATAGGGAGCGGTTACAAGGTGTTTTGATTAATGTGAAATCAGAAGAAATCAATGAATGTAATGTTCAAATACTTCATTGCATGTTTCTCTGTTTATTGGAGTGATTATCATATGGTTGTTAAGACTGTATAGTATCAGGTCTTCTTGCAAATCTACCTACATACCATAAACCTACCAAAATGTTTCCACCAATTCTAATTCAATATTTGTTTATTTATTTGTCTCACCTGTAGCCAAAGAATGTACCACTGTGGAACATCCTCATAAATCAGCTGGTCTGTGACACCCTGGAGATGTCTTTGAACACATGCTAATGGGTGAACATTGTAAAACTAATCATCGCAAGAAATAAGCACTCAATGAAGCAATTTGTTTGCAGTAGGCTTACATACATAAGTAAGTAAGCAAAACAAAGAAACCAAGTAAAAACAAAGCCAAAATAATGTTTGAAATGAAGGACAGCACAGGACCTATGAGTGATTTGAAATGTTGAGACCAGGATAATGATTAATGAACAAGGATTTGAGATGCTTTACACCAAAAAGAGGACTGAGAGAATAAAGAAGCCTTTGGAAGAGGCAAAAAACCACAAAACTCCAAAAACATGTTTTACAGGAAAAGGGCTTTCACTTAGTTATGTTAGGGTTGAGACATCTCAGGCTAGATCTCTCCCTTTGTGGCCAGATGATTAAAGGTTTCATATATCCCACCAAAGATTAAGCTTTTTTACATCATACAGTGTGTGGATCAATTTGAAGCATAAAGTTAAGAAACAACAATGTCCTCATGCCCCCCAAAAATTGTTTGAATTTTAAAACACATTGCTGCTGAAATAGACATTTCTACCTTCAGCAGTTTGATGCGAGTTCTCCAAGAGGTCAGCAAGTGCTTTGTCCAGTAACTTGTGACATTGCTGCAAAAAGGCACTTGTTATCAATAAAAACACCTGTGCTTATTGCAGGCATTGATTAATTTCATCGGTGAACAGCAGAACTAGCATGGTGACCAACAAATAATACATATGGGTTATTGACTAGGTGTAAGCTCAAGATGGCTGGATATTGGCCATATTCTTTTTTGCGTGTTTATGGACCGAGACAGCATTGAGGTACCTAAACTCACAAAAAAAGAACGAGGCCAATATCCAGCCATCTTGACCAAACAAGCTTGGTCAATAAAGAATTTATTACATGGCTTTTTGGAAATTTTTCTTGCAGGACACAGCAGGAAGTCCCAAGTGGGGAAGAGCTCGGGAGCCAATCACAACACAGGATTAGGTTTATCTTGCATGCTCTCAGAGCTAAGGGACTGGTCACAAAGTACAGGGGGGTGGGCCGGAGCAATTCAAAATGTGGTGGTCAGAAAACACATGACCCACCCCTTCCATTTGGCTCAAAATGGAGAAACCCACCCCTAAATGAAGGTTGAAAATCACATGACCCACCCCCTATAAGACATGACATTTTTGGTTGTATAATCCGACAAAATAACTTTTTGTGGATGAAATTGTGGTATTATTTACATTTTAGATTTCTGAACATTTATACAAAATCAATGAAAAATAATATTGTTTTCCATTACCCTTGCAACTTTAAGTCATGACTGTAAAGTCTAAGAAAACTTGACCTTTTACTTTTCACACTAGGCCTCTAGACACGTAGAGCAGTGATCCATCTAGAAAATGGCTGTAGTGGGTCCTGGGAGTAATATAGCCAGACAACTCCCAGATCTTTTTGCATGTGTTCCGTACCCTTGGGGACAAGTAGTATGTAGACACAATATCATAACAACTCTTCTGCCTTTGAAGCTTAATTGAAAATATATCACCACTGTTTGCATTATATTTTTAATAATGTAGACACAAGTTGGCCATTTGGTGTTCTTGAATACCAGTATGTCAACCGAGTGCAGTATTTTAAATATTTCTGCCCTGTGACTCCCTGCTCAATCCGTTAGCTTTTGTACAGATTTTACAATACATAAATTGTCATCTCTATTGTACACCAGCCAAGTGTCCTTTTTCAAATACAAACAATAAAAGCAAGTGACATACTCGAATACCAACCCACGGTCTACCAAGAGCCTTACACAGTGTGGAGCTAGGGCTTTAATAAAGGGGTGATTTGCTCCCATCTTGGCAGTAAAGGGCAGACTACATAGGGCTCTTAATCCTATTTCTGCCTGTCAGCTATGCCATACTGATGAGGCCTAACAAGGCAGAAACAGCTGTCCATGGCTGCCATTGCCGATCAGTGTCAAATGTGTGCCAATCCCCCCCCCTAAAAAAACCCAGGATGACCCACCCCTAAGGGGGAGCTGAAAATTGAACGACCCACCCCTTACCAAGGGTTCAAAAACTGATGACCCACCCACTCTCTGCTCCGGCCCACCCCACCCGCCAATACTTTTTGACCAATCCCTAACCATATAATAAGTCTAATTATTTGGACATTGGCATAATGAGGTTAAGAGCTGAGACTACAGCATGAATACTTAGACATACAATACAAAGTGGAGATAGAGAACAGTCGATGATAATGTGCATTGTTTTCAATTGTTTTGACCAATAAATTAGGGTGCACATTAAAATAACTAACCTTATTATAAAGAGTAAGGCCTTGGATCACAATTAAAGATCTTTCTTTCTCGCAGCTGACAGGTAGATTATGGAGCTCCCTTCCACCATGGCTATGACTAAACAAAAGAATTTTGGAAAAAGCCACACATGCTAAGTACATCTTTCTTGGATGTGGTGGCTGAGATACAGTAAACATTACAAAGGGACTGAAAATGTAAGCTAACTAACAGAGAGTTTGGAACACATAACTCTCCAGTAGGCATTCAGTTCTCCACTCCGACTCAAGTCTATCACTCATGGG
>CM042749.1:6461446-6513103 GCA_022496165.2 Catalaphyllia jardinei
AATTTCTGTTACTTTTACTCCAAATAAGAAAGCTGACCTAGCATTTCATCAACAACCAGACGATATTTTTTGTTAATAATAACTGGTTCAAACTATTGGCTTAGGACAAACAAAGAACATAAAGGCAAAAGAACGTGTGCTTGAAAAATGAACTTCTTACATGTTCAGAATTTTATCAACATTACTCTTCAGTCTTGTACATGAAATGCAAATTAGTTATTTTGCACTTCACAGTGCCACTAAGCCCCAAGTAGTTTTTTTTCCTTTTAATAAAATCTAGATTCCCTGATTACTTCAGTGAAAAACATTATCTCAATTAATAAAATAAATGCACTTCTACAGGCCTTTGAACATGTAATTTCTATGTTCATGACTGCGCAAAGTGGGATCTGGGTCAGGCTACTAGTGACGCCACTATGGGAACAGGGCTAAAACACTTAAGAGACTTTTACTGAGCTTTGAGGACTGTCAAAACATTTTTTTAATTCACATTTTATCAAAACTGGACAAGATTAAAACATGAAAGAACTCTATCATCTAGCATTACAACTCGGAGTCTAGCTGCGATTCGGAAGGCTGCCATTATATACATTTTTTCCACTTCGAAGTGCAGGTTGCCAGTTAAGATCGCCAAGTTGTAATTTAGGCCAGGATCAGGATTGACAATCTGTCAGTCCATTTGGGTTATGAAGGTAAAGGTACAAAAAATGGCTGAAGAGAAAACTTACAGCTCTTAAAGAGTTTTAAAGATGTCAATGAACACAAAGAGTTGGTAACTGGGAAATAATTCAACAATTATTTTCTTTGACTTTTGATTAAATAACTAGATTGTCCTTGTCTTTTATCAGTCACAATGATTACTTTCGTTTGTTTTTATAACAGCCAACTGAAAATCATCTACGTTAATTAAATTCAATAAATTATAACTGCCTGTTTCATGCCTGTGTAGTATGTACCTGCAGAAAACTCTCCACCTCAGGCCCCGGGTTTCCTTTCAGCTCTTTAGGACTACCCTCCACCAAATAGAAAAGATTATCTAAACCACAATTCTGAAAGAAAATAATTCAACTTTAGCGTTTCATATATAACATGTTTAGTGTTATTCATGTCAGTTATCGCATCATCACAAACCAGCATATACCTGTTTGTACTCAAGCAGTTGAGGACAGTCTCATAAAAATAGCCACTATAGTTTTTTTTACTCTTTAGCAAATGACACTATTCTTCTGCAGTTATAGTTAAGTCCTGATAATGCCATATGGCACAAAATGTTTTAATAAGCTTATGGCCAATTCATTTCAAATTTGGACACCAAAAAGATATTTGAGAGATCTTCACACTGGAAGCAAGAAATAGTACCCCCTACTCAGTACTCCAAGCTCACTTTTTCAAAAAGTCGCCTTCTGGCAACCTTCAATTGTAAACTGGTTGCCATAAAAAAAATTCAGTCGTCTAAAAAAACCTAAAGGGGAGGACACTTCATGACATATTATGCAAAGCGTTAATGTGCCGAACAGTACGTTTTCAACACTTCACTTTGCTACTTCAAGTTTACGCATTCATGTTGAGTTTCCGAACCACGAGAGGGGAAAAGAGAAAGACAGGTGATGCCGCCGCTTGTACTATTGATTAAATTTGTACTATTATTGACAATTTTTCAAGTAAGTTTCTCCTTTTATTTGTTGGTCGCCCATTAGCGACATTTTGGCGAATTTCGCTGGAATTTTAGTCGCCAAATATTTTTTCCACTTGCCATGGCGACCAAAATGGTTGCAGCTAGGAGCACTGCTACTGAATTAGACCTGATTAACAAACCCTTGAGTTTTTCAAACTTTTGTGCTTTACAGTTTTAGAGTCAAGTGAATAACTGTTAAAAATCTCCACATCCAGAACTGCAAATTAAGTTATTGTTTAGGGGTATACCCAATATATACAAGGAATAAGGTATTTTTGAATGTTTCATTTTTTTGCTTTGGAGATTCCTCAATCTTGTGTGTCTGTTGTGGTGATTTAGGACATATTCCAAACAACACCTTCCCCCTGGTATATTACTTGTGGTCTTTTGATCTACTGTTATCATTTTAGAAAAGTACAGTTTTCCTGTGGGGCTTGAAGGGTTATTAAGAACTTAACAACGTAAGTCGCAAGTGGAGGTTTGGTGCCTAATGCCCTACCCCCCTCCTCCCACATAAACCCCAGCCCGGGGAGGTAGACCACCCCAGTGGCATTCCCTACCCGCAGCCCAGCCACAAGCCCCACCACAGCAAAAACCCCTGAACACCCTTCACACTGAAAAAAATCAGTGGAAAAGCAGAAAAGAAAAAGACGAGAAGACAGGAAAAATGGGGGAGGGAGGGAGGGAGGAGACGCAAAAAACAGAGAAACAAAACCTGCCAAACGCTCGAAGACATGCGCAAGCTACGCACATGGAAATGCATGCATATACAGCTGCAAGCACCCGCTGACCGCCTGGCCGCAAAGCAAGCCAACCAACACACGGGAACAAAAACAAGGCTAGCCACGAAGGGAATCCTACAAGAACGCTACAAGGAATGCCAGGGAATGCTAAGGGAAACACTGGGAATGCCAACAACACTAAGCTACTGCCAAGTCACACCGGGAAATGCTAGGGAAGCTAAAGGAAACACTGGGAACGCTAATAACGCTATGCCACTGCAGAGTCACGCCGGGAACGCACAACCCATAAAGCCAGAAACCCTAAACTGGGTAGGGGACACCACGAACAAACACCAGAACGCCACAGCTGTGCTTGCTCCTCATTGTTAACTAAGTTAAATACATTTAACCTCATTAAATAGTCAATATTATTCTATGCTAGTGTACCTTCATCCTGTGAACTTGATTCACAAATCTTGTGGACTTGAGACTGGACCACAAGTCATCCCATGTTTTTCTCTCTACAAGCATGGGAAGAACCTGCAAAACATTCTGAGTGTTGTCATTATGAAAACTGATGGCGTCTTCAAAAGAACTTCAAGTAAATGATGAGCTGCTTTTAATTAATCAACAATCAATTTTGATACAAACTTAGTGTTTAGATTAACATGGGGCAAACTTCATCTAAATCTGATTTGCCTGTCAGTGTCTTCAAGACATGCTTAAGGCCAAACCAATCAGACACCTTTTGCCTCACAATTCATCTTAACACCATGTTGGTGCCTAGACATATCATCCATCTTTGACAGTTACAGTAATTTGCCTAGGATAGATTTGCACAAGAAACCATAGACATCCTTTAGAAAGTCAAATAAGGTTGAGACCTTTGCAATTGTAATTATAAGGGTTATGACTGTAAACATTTCTACCTACCAGTTCCTGTTCTGGCATATCTCTGACTGTGTCAGGATTCACTCCAGGAGGAAGCAGAACCCATAGGAAATCTCCTACAGGGAGCTTCCTTGTTTTTGCTGAAAGTCCTCGCTGTAGTGCCACTCTAACAAAACGCTCCCTCAATGGTTCTTCACTGTCAACTAACAAGCACACTTGGCGATTTCTGAATACTGGTCTACAAAACAAGATGATCTAGTCCATTAACTAGTTTTTTAAATGAAGGGTTCATGATATTAGTTTACATTAGTTTATTATTATTTTTGACACGATTGATTGATCTATAAAATGTAGTTTCTGTGATAGCCTTCTTGCATTATAATGTCTCTACAGACACAATTTTCTAATAAGTGTGAAGGTCTGCATCAGGCAAAGTGTGTTCTTAACCAGTTTTAGCAGCATAAAGAGGCAGGGACTGTTTCTACCCTCCCCTTGGACAAGATACTAGACCACTGCAGGGCTATGCCCAGCATTAAATGTTAGTACCCAACACCTGGGTGGAGGGAGGTGCTGTGAGAGTGACAGACAGTCAAGTAATTTGCTGAACAACACAATGTTAAGAATATGTGGTGTCCTCACAAGACAGAGGGGCCCCAGGATCTCGCACTGCCATTTTTTGTGTCATGCACGGTGGACCAAGTGCATCATGTACAACGGACTAAGCGAAAGAGGGACTGCTTGTAGTCTACACCTCTTGTGCAGCAACCAGATAAAATAGCTACCAGATATCTAATAAGGAGCAAACCAATACTCTGTATTGCCTAGACCATACCTAGCTGCCATGACAGGTATGGTTGGAACTGAAGCTGACTGAGAAAGATTCTGAACAGCATAATCAAATTCTGAACACCTAGCAGCTAGGGGTTGTCCCTTTTCCACAAGAGAATACCTGTAAAAGTATCAAAACTTTCATCATTTCAACTGAAAATGGGAAAACATATGTTACAACAGGGTTGGTGTATGAACTTAAAGGATGCCACCACTGTCTCCAAATATATCAGTGGCAGTTCACTAGACTTGTAACTTACAGATGCAGTTTCTTTAAGAGCTACTTTTTCACATAGGAGGAAAGAACAGGGAATTCTACCTCACTTGGTTACTTACTGATTAGGAGAGCCAGATAATAAAATAATTGTAAAGACCTAGTCAAAAAGTGCATATCTAGCCTGATCTATCTCAGTCAACAAATGAGTCATCAGTGAGTATGTAATGTTTTTTTGTTACTTTACACACCTCATCAGCACTCCCAAGCTCAGTTTTTCAAAAAGTCGCCTTTTGGCGACCTTTAATTGTAAAATAGTCGCCATAAAAAAATTCAGTCGCCAAAATAGAAAACGTCAAGGGGAGGATACTTCATGACATATTACACGTCTCCAAAAAAAGGGAAGACACTTCATGACATAGTACACGAAGAGCTAATGCGCCACGTTTTCATTACTTTTCTCTGCTACAGTAAGTTTACGCTTTTATGTCGAGTTTCTGAACGACGAGAGGGGTAAAGAGAAAGACAGGTGATGCCGCCACTTGTACTATTGATTAAATTCGTCCTATTGTTGATAATTTTTAAAGTGAGTTTCTCTTTTAATCTGTTGGTCGCCAATTGGCCACTTCTGCCACAATTTTGGTTGCCAAATATTTTTTCCACTCGCCATGGCGACCAAAATGGTCGCAGCTTGGAGCGCTGCACATAGGGCCTAGTATGGGTGAGGGTGCTTCTGAAAAGAACTGTCATCAGGGTAATGATAAGTACATTCAAAGCATTCACTAACACATTAAAATTCATTTACTTTGGTGTTCTTGCTTCCTTTTGAACAAGCTCATTCTTCATCAAGGCATTTTCCAATGAGTCAAAGCCTCCAAACCATCTTCCTGTAAATGAGGAGAGACATTTCCTTTTCAAAATTACAGTAGCCACATAAAGAAGCTTGACAAGAGGCTGAATCGTTTTTATGCAATTAACTGAATGATGGCAAGAAAAACCGAGATTCCACATATCACTTTGGAAGCATTTCAAGTTACAGGCTGTCAACTGGTATGCACCAGAGCAAATAAACTTGTTTGAACAACATGGAACAGGCTAATCTAGATTGCCATCATTATCGTAGGTTAGTTGTCACCATGCAAATTCTCTTTATGACAGTGAAACTGCTGGTGGTAGCAGTGGCCATCATTCAGTGATTTTTATGGTTAACTTATAATAATTAAATACTTTGAGAAGAATTGAATGGCTTTGTGCAAGACGGTCGTAAGTGACTTTTTCGGGTAAAATTTTTTTCCTTCAAAAGTGCCTGAATTTTTGCATGTGCTTTTCAATTAAGTAGTAAAAGATTCCCATGTAATTTTTTTGGGTGGTTTGCACTTTGCTTCTGAGAAAAACGAAGTCAAAATATCGAAGTGTGCACAAAGAACGCAACAAAGTGAAAAAGTAGAGAATTTTAGCCAAAAAAAGGTACAGGAGAATGTTTTTCTGCTTTATTGAAAAGCACATGCAAAAATTCAGGCACTTTTGAAGGAAAAAAAATTTTACCCGAAAAAGTCACTTACGACCGTCTTGCACCAAGCCATTCAATTGTCAATGCTCACTGCTATGCCTGGATGGCCTAAATGTTAAATGACCAGTATTCTCCTAGTTAAATATAAGACAGTGATGTTTGCATTTGACTGTCAAATGGTTAATCCTTAGTAGATAGATAATAACAATATAAACTGAGATCCTGACCCCATTAGTGGCCCTAGGATTTACATTTGATCAAAGCAACATCATTAACATTACCCTGTTTGATTTCCAAATCTGTATTTGTTAGAGGCTGAGCTCTGGATTTAAGCTCTTCTGCGTTTAAACTCATTTTGCTGGGAACTTCATTAGAAGCCCTGTAAGTACAAATACAATATTTCAACTTTGGCATAATGTAAGACTATCCATTTCAAAGTGTCAGGAACTGGGTATAAACGGAGTAAGTTTCTCAAGAAACTGGTGCTGCGTCAGTGGGGAGTATTACAAGATAATTTGATTTTTTTACATCTTGCTTGAAGCATCATCTTTTGAATCTCTTTATGGTGTCCAATCCACATTTTATACGGTGGCCAAGTCACAATATTACACAACTCAAACCAAATCACAAAAACTATGCGTAACAAATCTCATACCTATGAAATGCTACTAGCATGGCAAATGGTGCTCTGTATGCCTGAAAGAGAGTACATGACTAAATTACACCAGATTCAAAATTAATGATTATGTTGTCTATTGTTGCTGTACACTTTGAGGTATTTTAAAGGGATCATAGTTTCACAGTTTAACGTGTGTAAGCTGTGACATGGCCCCACCAAATTCAATTGTTTATAAACCAATCAGATGCAAATACATAACACGTTCGTCTGGTCTAGAATAAATGGTTTGGCACAAAAAAAAAATTTGATGTTCAATTTATTCTAAATTAGCCATTTTCTGTCTACATCCATTTACATCTTCTGTAAAATTTAGACAACAGTCATTTTGCTACACTTTGAAAAGCCATGTAGCTACTCCGGGGGTTTCAATAGTAGCCGGGTAGCAGGTAGATCTACCCGCTTGCAATGGGCCGATTACCCGCTTGGAGCCTTCACACGAACGTCAAGTAAGACCAGATAATTATGAAGTGGCTTTAGACTGATATAAGTGATATAAGACACTCAGTTACATACACTGTTTATTTTCCCTCTGTGTTTTTGTAATGATATGTGGGACTAAAATATAACCATGTTTCTATAGAATAGATTGTGAAAGTGTTAAAAAGTAGCACCTCAGTAGAAATAGCTGACTGTGACTTCTTCATTGTAACATAATTCTCTTCAAGTTTGTTTAAATTAGTTGACTTAAGGGCAAAAAAATAAAACAACAAAGCAAGAAAAAAAAGACCTGAAAATGCAGGAAAATACATCTGCGAGAGTCTAGAAATTCAAAATTTTCCGGGGGGCATGCCCCCCGACCCCCCCAGGTTCAAAGGCCCTTCGGCCCTTCAGTAAATATACCCGTCTGTTACTCTTAATTACCCACTTGTGCAAAAACTTATTGAAACCCCTGCTACTCCAAGGTTCTCATTATGCTTTCACCAAATTACAGTCTGTGATTTCTGAAATATATCTTGTTGATAAGAAATCAAAAATGTACCGCATTGAGGCCTGTACACAGCTGTTTCTCACAGCAAACATCCAAGCATAGATGCTCATAGGAAAAAGAACACTTGTTTTGTTAATTCCCCTGCGCATGTGGTCTAGTGAATTTGTACCTTTTTTAACCTTTTTAAAGTTTCAAGGCACTTTGTTGAACAATCAACTCCTACAAGGTCCAGATTACATCAACAACCTAGCAGGTATACTTATGCAGTTCTGTCAGGAAGAGGATGTCCTCATTGCAGACAAAAACAGATGTTCCACCAGGTTCAGGTACCTGCTGAAGACTGCGACACCCTTCGGCTCTGGTGGTGAGGTGGAAATCTCAATAATGAACCCCAGGAGTACCTTGTTATATAACAAACTGCTGATGATAATGAGGACAAGTACGGCAGCAAAGTTGCAGAAACAATCTGTCATAGACAACTGACCAGGCAACCATCCTGGCCTTTAACTTGACTGCCAAGCTGAAAGAGGGTGGCTTTGATCTGACCAAGTTCCTGAGCAACAGGAGAGAGGTTCTGTCTGCACTTCCTTCCCAAGAAAGGGATAATCCAACTCTTAGCCTCGAGACAGACACACTACAAATCAATTTCACCTTGAGTCTTCACTGGGATGCCCCGAAAGACATATTCTGTTTCAAGAAAGTGTCCACCACCAAACCCACTATGAGGTGTGGAATTTTCTTCACCATCAGATCGCTGTTTGGCCCTCTCAGATTTCTGTCAGTATTCATGTTCCTAGTTTAAGTGTTAATTCAAGATCTCTGGAAGGAGAAGGTTGGATAGTATGATGACATCCAAGACCATCATTTGAAAGTTTGCAACGCTGGACACATTCTCTCGCACAACTTGAAGAGATCCAGATACCTTGCTACAACAGGGCTTGCCAAGCAATTGCACAGTTCAACTCCACATGTTCAGCAAGGCAAGCAGATATACCTACTCAAACTCTGCATACTCAAGATAACCATGGTGGCCAAGCACACCGCTCCTTTGTTTTCGGTAAATGCCACAATGCCCCTCTCAGGAAACTAACCAAACCATCCTACACCTCCAGCTCATGGCGAGCCTTATGGCAGTCTGAACCAGCAACCTCATCAGAGTGGAGCTTGATCTTTCCATTGACTGTGTTGTTTTTTAAACCGACTTGCTAAGAAGATACATGAGCACATCACTCCTGATCAGTGGTGTCATATCCCAGAAATCCTGAATCCATGTGGATGATGAATCTCGAGGGATGTCTCTCAAAGCCCTTCACCTTGGATGCCATGGGTGGACTGGACCCAGATTCTTATGGAATGCTGGCCTCACTGTGAAGTGGACAACATCATGGAGAATGTCAAGAAAGTAATTTCGCTGAGAGCCAATCAGAGTACAACTGCTGCAGCTGGCACCTCCTTGGATGAATTGTTGGGAAGATTTTTTTGTGGCATGGATCATGCACATTCTTCAATTTGTGAGGTCTAAATGCAGTGTACCAGCCATATGCAACCATGGTGGGATCAGATGAGCAAAGATACTCACCACATCAAGAGCCAGCGTAAAATAGGTCCAACAACAGTATTTCCCAGAAGAGCTGGAGGCCTTACAAGTCTAACAAACCAGTGAAGAAAGACAGCAAGTTGAGTGCACTTAGCCCAATCCTCATTGATGGTGCAATCTGCGTTGGAGGCCAACTATGACATGCACCAGTAGCCTTTCAAGCCATCTACCCATTGGTGATCCCAAGTGAGCATTCCATTGCTATGCTGCTTGTCTGTCTCACCTGCAGAGCTATCTACATTGAAGATGTTGGATTGTTCAAGCCTTCATCCAAGCCCTGCAGCGGTTTATCAGCATCCATGGTGCTGTCAAAGAGATGTACAAAGAGTGACAATGGTACTAATTTCACAACTGGTGAAAGGGAAATTAGAGATGGCATTGAAGCCCTGGACCACAACATCATTGAGAGATCCCTCCACGAGGAACATGTCGAATGGCATTGCCAGCCATTTGTGAAGTGGCATTTCCATCCCCCTATATGTTGTACATGCATGTCCGGGATGTGGGAGCAGCTCATCAGAAGCGTTTGCAGTATCATGAGGGCTATTCTGGGTCACGCCTTTGTTACCAGGGAGACCCTCTGAACCATCTTTGCTGAGACAGCTGGAATCCTCAACAGTTGGCCTTTATGCCCAAGCAGCGATGACCTCAAGTCCAGTCATCTACTTCAACTATGACAAGGGATGAGATTTCCAAGACTAGGGTCGGAAATTAACTTTTTAAGCAGGTGCCAACTGGCGACTGAAATTATTTTTTCAGTCACTTGATGGAAAAATGTGGTCACCAAAAAGTGTCAATAAGATTTTTTCCTTCGCAGCAAAACACAAATGGATGGAAAATTCAGGTCGCCAATTTTTCTTTTAAGAATCAGAACGAAGAGAACTTGTTTGGGGTCGCAATGGCAATTTTTCTGCTAATGAATAAAACTAAATACAAGCACATTGATTGTCTGTACACCTAGCACTGAAAAACCATGACGAACGAAGCAAATGCCGGCTATAAACAAAGTTTTGTGCGACTGCCAAATATTTCAAGTCAATTTTATACCTTCTCTTGCACCCAACTGAAAAACTGCTGTTTGGTTCTTAGCTCTATGTTCAAAATGATCTTTCCTTTCACGTTCTGTCAAGATGATCGACGGATCGCCATGTTGCTTGCACCAGGCCACAACCGTGCAGCATTTCTCAGTCCAGTCCCCTGAACTGTCTAAAATATGTTATAGGAAACCGAAAAAATAACAGCGAAGCTTTGCACTGATCGTAGTTATGAAACGTTGCGGTAAATTCATAATAACAGGAAAATCTGTTTTATACTTCAAAAGCAGTGGAAAGGTAAAAAGTGACCAATCGGCGGATGGCCTGTAATAGTTAATCACCCGCTGGCGACCAGTCGTGAAATTCTGGTTGCCAGTGCAAAATTTTTAGTCACATTGGCGACCAGGAAAGCACAGTTTTGGACCCTGAAGATGGGAATTTGTATTCCTGCTAGCTATGGCAAAGGGGTCAAATTCGCTCAAACCACTTCTGGGCCAGATGCACGAATACCTACCCCTGCTGCAGGAACGTAAGAAGTGGGTCCTCAAACAACACAGCCTGGCAGTCAACAACCTGGTCCTCATTGTTATAGAGAATGCCCACTGTGGTCACTGGTTGCTAGGCTGGGTTACAAATGCATTCCCTGACAAGGATGATTTGGTTTACATAGCTGAGGTCAAGAGCAAGAATTTAACACTGTTGTGTCTGATCTCAAAGTTGTGTCTTCTGTAGGAGTCAAATTAACAAGGAACATTTTAGAGTGACTCTGTGCAGCTTGAACACTGAACTGTTGACAAGCTACTAGGATCCAAATAGTTTTGTTCAATGCACGCTTGAGTTTAGCTAGTTCAAAGTAGGGACCATGTTGAAGCACATGCTCAACGCCCTTTTGCAGAGTTGTTTCTTGCAACAGACACCTGGGCATAGACGCTTGTAGATAAAAAGAGATTTGTTTCAATTGGTACTTCCCATGTGCATGTGGTCTACTTAATTTGCACCTTTTTGAACCTTGTCTTTCCACCCCTGTCCGCCTCTGAATCCTTTTCACCAAACGTCGATAATTGGTAGGCTCTGTCGCCTTATCTTAGCATTTAATTTTGTTTTTTCCTGTTATCTTTAGCCATTTCGTTGCTTTGTTTCAAAACCCTAGCAGACTTGTAATAATTATTATTTTCAGATTAAAACAGGGACTTCTGTGAAGATCTGACCTCATCAAGTTGCCATTGGCTTTGGGGATAGGCTTCAACAAGAATGCCTATTCATACTTCATGCATGAAGTCAGAAAGTCAAAAGGAATTCTAATGAGAAATCTCACTTTTATCATCAGGTTTTCGCAACTGACCAAATTTTCAAAGGCAAACTTCCTGCATGAGTCATCTGCATGCTTCCAAATGTTTCGTAAACAATGAAATGGAATGATTAATGTTGTACGTTGCATATGCACCAAGCAATGAAACCCCCCCTTCAAGGAATTTACCTTAGGTGTGTAGCCCTTTGCTGGTGCAGGTGCTTCTATGACATCTGATGAAACAGAAGAAAAAAACCACAGTTATACTGTCAGTGATCCATCTACTTGCACGTCCCCATGAAAAGACGCGCAAAGTTAGTCCTGCATGCGTCCATTTGGACAGAAACAATTATGAGTACGGTTACAGCTTATCTGACAGGATGCGGCGATACAGATCTGCATAAAATTAGCTAACATCCACATCCGCATAATCAGAGCTTTTCCTGCATAAAACAGAAAAATTGTACCGTATCAGCGATAAAGCAGTTTCCTTACAACCCCAAAAGCAAAAATTCCGAAGAAGAAGTTTTTCCCCCTGAAACAGCGTCGAAAACACGTCAGTTTGTTTGTGATGAATTTTTAGCTCTCAGGCCTTTCACCGAAGAGCCTGGAAACTAGTTTTGAGGAAAATGTCAACATTTTCTGTTTTGAACAGAGAATGAGTTAAAATGCTGTATGGGACTCACTCTTTTGTCTGAGGCACTTGCAGGTTTTTGGCCATGCGAGTCCCTGGACTCACTACTGCCTTTTTCTAGATAGATCACTTTGTCACATTGTAACTGGTTACAAAACTGAGCCCAGGGAAGGAGCAACACCAAGATATCATTGCGAACAATGTAGATAATATTAATGTTCAGAAAAGCAAGAAGAAAAACCCTGTACAGACAATCTTTAGTTTGCTTGGTTCTTCAATACAGCCTTATATAATACACTACTACTTCAAAATGCATTCCATGGCATTAGCATTGATTCTGATTAGCTCAATTAATCTCCACGCCACAAATTATACCACAGCATGCACTTGCTTTTGTCACAATTTCTCAACAGAACTTTACCTTTCAACTGGTGATTTCTTCTTGTTACCCCCCTGTGTAGCACAAGAGCACAGTTATCACAAAGAACCAGTGGTGGTTGACAGTCCGCACAGAACTGAGTAGCTACATTCTCCTCACAATCTTCGCACATCCTTTGCCTCTTCGGTCCCCTCCTACCACCTCTGCCAACTGCATTTGGCCTTTTGCCCCTGTTGCCGCCTCTTCCTCTTCCACTTCTGGTGACTGTACCCTGAGGTCTTAAAATGATGATGTAATCATAAATAAAAATAAAGCAGTCTCATTCTCATGTGGCGACCCATTAATTTTTCCACATTGTCAAAATGTCTCCATTTCATAAAAATGAGCACACTTCACTAAAGAACATGGAAATAACTAATGCATGAAATGCTAGCAGTAAACAGGAAATTGCAAAGTTTTCTTATCCAGTAAATATCTTTTCACCGCTAATCGTGACTCATTGGCCGCTAGTGCAACCAAAAATTGAGTGTTGGCGACTAGATATCAAGAACTACTGCACAAAGCCACAAATTGTATAGATGTGAAACCAGGTGGAGCTGCTTTTACATTGATTGTTATTTTACATTGATTGTTATTTTGCAATGTTTTTTTATGCGTTCTTCCTTTAAAATTCTACCATTGCATAAGCCTCTTTAATCATGAACTTAGAACTATGTTGAAGATTGTGTATATCAAGGACAATACTGAAGAAAAACAATCCACGAAAAAAATGGCAACCAAAAAAATTTGGGAATAAGTCACCTGTTGGCTCCTCAATAAAAGAGTTAATTGCAAGCCCTGTTTTGATGTCAACAACTTATTGCAATGAATAAGTAAGTATTCATCTTCAGAAAGAAGATTGCTTACCTATACACTTCTCCATTAGTGTGGTCATCACCATTTCCATTTGATTCATCTATCAATGAAAACAATAAGTTCATTTGCTTTCGATTTGAGACATTTGAAACTGATTTGTGTTAGATTGTGATGATGAATGTCTGACAAAAGGGAAAAATAAACTTTCTGTTATTTATATTATAAACAGCTTTTTTTTTTAAAACTAACTGTTTTCATACTGTTGACTCTTGTGACTTAAATGGTAATATTTTACTAAAGATACTGAGAGAGAGCTTCTACTAACAACTACTTTTCACTACAGATTTATCATGTTCTAAGGATCTCTCTTCTTCCCATCCCCTGCCCCCTGGTAACATAATGAGGATATATCCCCGAACAAGGTTGATGTCACATCTCTACAACTACAAATTTTGTCATTGCCATGGTACAAGTCTAAAATGAGGTAATCAATAATCATACATGTAGTTAACTCGGAGAGCTGCTGAAGGCCAGCAGATGATCATCTTGGCCAAGCATATTTGAGTCATTGCTGTGCTGTTTTGCCCTCATGGTCTTGCATTGTGTAGCTTTGTCACTTTGGCCTTTGGTTTGCCCCTTCCCGCCCACCTCTTGATTCACAGGGTTGTCACTAAGTGCCAGCTGCTGGCAAAATTTGCCAGCTGAGAAAGAGGTGATCGCCGGCTAGATTTTGGTGGGTAGGTCACTTGGTAAAGGAGAATGAATGGTTTTTAGGTTACACACGCACAGACATTTGATATCTGAACCATATCAAACTGTCTACATGTAAATGAAAAGTTTGGAATAAATTCCTGACTACCTCAGTATCAGTGCCAGTATAATGAGTTTAAGTGCCTATGATGTAAAAAATAATTGCTGCTTATTTGAAAGGCTTTTCAAAGTAAAGAAGAATGGCATTTTCCTTTTTGTAATGTCTTTTTTATTTTAAGAGATATTTACGTTTTTGTATTATGCAAATGAGGACAGTGATGACATCATAGGTGGTTTCACTACAATAGTAAAACACACAATCAAGAATATCTCCAGAAATATTGGAGCAGTGTTCTTTAACCTTGGCACCAGAAATGTGCATCACAAAAGAAACAGAATGACACTGTTATGCTGTTGCCATGGTAACACTCTTGGCTCCAGTCTCTTTCTGTGAAAAACTAAATACCAATTTGCAACCAAGTGGGACAGAGGGTCTAGCTCGCAACACATATGGTTCCCATATTGTGTTACCTCTTCCCATTAGATTGTTGCTAGTGAATGATTCTTGTTTAAGATAAAATCTAGGAATTTTAGTCTTAACTAAAAGAGAACCAGCGGCACCCCACTGTTGTCATGGCAATGGCACAACAGGTGTCATTTTGCTTCTTTTGTGATGTACAGTTCTGGTGCCAAGTTTAAAGAGCACTGCTTTAATAATTCTAGAGATATTCTTGATTGAGTGTTGCACTGTTTTAGTGAAACCACCTATGATGTCATCACTTTCCTCACAAAACGTAAATATCTCTAAAACGAAAAGATATTCTAAAAAGAAAAACGCCATTCTTCTATACTTTGAAAGGGCTTACAAAAAAGCAGCAATTATTTTTTACTTCACAGGCACTTTAAGTAATTGGAATAAAATATTGTTTTGAGCACATTGTTTAGCGTGTTCTCTTTCCATGTACTGCGTCTACCATCTTGTAAACATGAAGCTTGGTAGCCCTGCATTCAAGGTGTTGCAAAAGATTGCAGACAAAATTCATTCCAGGACTCTGGTGAAAAATGGTGACCAGTTCAATGAAAATCTTAGCCGGGAGACTATTTTCTTAGCTAAAACCCTGGGTTCATGGGCACTCGTGTCCAGGTAAGTTCACTTATTCTCCACTGAGAGTTCAGTGTAACAGGTGCAAGGGAGATATGACCTGTGGGAGTTTGCCAAGGTTATCCCATTGGGGCGTGTTTAAAACACGAAATGACGAAATGGCGAAATGGAACTAAAGACAAGAGCTAAAGTTATAAGTTATTACCGTTCCACTGATCTATTGGGGCGGATCTACTGGTGAGTACCATTTTGTCATTCCGCCATTTCGTGTTTTAAACACGCCCATCCCATTGATTTGTATTTTGTCCACATTCATTTGCTTAGTGCCTGCTTTACTGTCAATTGGCACCCTACCCCCCTTTTGAATATTGCTTGTTAACAAGCTAACATACTAATACTTGGTAACTACAAATCAATCCTGCTCCCTTACTTGGAGTAAATCCCAATTTCACAGCCTGTCTCTGAACAAAGTGACCAATGGAATCTCTTTCATGGATGTCGTTTTGTTCATACTCATCTTTGAGCTGTTGAAGGGTATCCAAGGTTTGTTGGGACATATGGACTGGCTTTTTGCCTGCTGTTTGAAGATGTTCAAATAGCTGATCCAACTCTTCAAAGTATGGAGGCTGTTGCCTTTCTTGACTAAAGAACAAGAAAAGGCTTTATGTTTTACCCAGAGTTTTGTTCTGTTAATATCATTTGGGATTAAGAAATGATCAGTTAAGAATGGCTGTTAATTTAAATGGTACTAATAAATTAAAGTAACCTCTTATTACATATGATACAGTATGTCTCATTTTCAAAGGTCAGCCCCTGTGGAACGCCTGTGCTTATGAATAGATTTTTCTTATGCAAAGTGGGTGGAAGATGTGTCCTTAGATGAAAGGTATGCCCTATGGATATTGTCCCCTGATGAAAAGTATGCCCTTATATACTAAGGTATCTAAATGATAGTAATGCTGTGGGACATTCTGTTGATAGTGACATTTTTTACGCAGTGATTCATCTCCCTGCATGTTTCAAGACTTACAATAATATTTATTTCTTAAAGTAGTGTAAAATTGTGGTTAATCTGAGTGTCCTGTGGACACCCACTTTTTAAAGAGGACTGTTTTATTCTCAGGTTGTTTTCTAAATTGTTCATTTTGAACAGACCCTATAGCCCAAAGCAGAGATTTGACCAACTTACTTGTTTCCTCCATTAAAGAGAATACCCAATGCCATAAACTTCTGAATCAATGACTGCTCCAGTCCTCTAGCAGCCCTTGGATCATCTGCATGATTAGCAGCATCTCTTTCGACTTCCCGCAATCTATAGTAGATGGTAGCAGCCCAAAGAGGATTGCTTGTTGTTTCCAGAACAGCATTGTCTTGTATATTGTAGAAGCCTATGGTCCTGTCATAAGTCCAAACAGATATATTACTGTTATTATATGTGGGTTATTTACCAAGCATGAGGTCTGCTGCCTTGATATTGGCCACTATACTTTTTTTTGGCATGTTTATGAGTCAAGGTCAAAGTCCACAAACACACACACACACACACAAAAATGAGGCCATTATCCAGCCATCTAACGACCTTGACAAAACAAATTTGGTCATAACAGGACTTTTTTTATGGCTTCAGGAAAGTTTTCCTGTATGATGCACTGCAAACACCATGCGGCCACTTGATCCAGAGTCCACCACACCAGCACACTATATATAACCATTATGTCACTAGATCTAAGATTTTAATTGGACATTAATTAGGGCTTGAAAAAAGTGCCGTCTGGTAATCCAGGACCAGTAGATTCTTCTTCTGGGCAAGTAACTTTTCACTCTCACTAGCCCAGTGGGTAAGGAATCATGCAAGTTGTCTGCCAACTAAATCATCAAATAAGCAAACTAAGACTTTCCCAGAGCAAGCAAAATCTTATAGCTTCTTGTCCCAACAGCAAGATGAAATTCAAGGTTTTCTTGAGTCCTATCTAACATAGATCAAATATATGAACATTAACTAACTAGTGCAACCAGCTCTACACAACTCTCACCGGTCATCAGCTAAGACCTCATAGGAACCATCATCCTGACGGAAATACAAAGAGTCAATTTTTGCTGCCCTGGCTTTCTTTTTAAATTCCTGACAATTGAAAAACATGCAAGATTAGGCAGTGTGTAAAATACAATTACATTATTCACATTAATGTTTGGTAGATCTTAGAGCCAATATGTACACTGCCAGCCCAAAGTAGGGCACCTTTATACTGATCAGTTGTCATCACCCTGTATACTCATATCTGTTTTTTCAAAGCATGAGAACACCTTCTTCTATTGCTTGATTTTAAACCATGAAGAGCTAGGTATTAGTCTGTAAATTATGGGATTAGAAACTATTGATCTACATAGTCATACAGAGCAGACCAAGCTTTACAAAATCCCCAAGTTTGGTGTAATTAGACCCAATAGTAAGCAACATACAGCCATTTGAAAATGTCACAATTTACAAAGAAATGTATGGCCATCTGGACACTGTGTTCAGACAGCATCTGGCAATGGCAATAGAGGTTAGAAATCAGGAGACGGTGGAGGGGGGGAACGGTGGTGAGGAGGGATTTATAAAGTTCTTTGGATCATGTGTATTTTGTGCACCCCTCGACTGATATATCGGTCGAGCATCGGTTGATATGTTGACCGACACTCGACCGATATGTTGGTCGATATGTCGACCGAGAGTGGTTCTCTGATTGTCGGCCGACATGTCGATCGATAGGCTACTGGCATTCCGCCGATACTTCACTGCTACTTGCCATGGTTGCGTGACTTGAAACAAAGTGATACATATAGCTGTACGTTGGCAGTACCGTGGTTTTGGTATAGTGTTTCCAACAGCAGGACCATAGCAAGTAACAGACAACCGAGGTACTTGCCTCAATCATTTATTTTGTTTTTGTTCTTTATAGTCATCATGAACACCCTAAATATACCTAGGAAGGTAATTTAACCACGGACACCTCAGTCATAATTTCTTTTCTGGCTACGGGCCTGCATAGAGTGTTCCAAACCTCATCTCACCACTGTTCAGCTGTTTTGAACGTATGCTCTCAAAATGTGAAATAATGGGAACATCTTCTTAAGCTTCGCTTAAGTTGCTGTCTCTAACACATACAAAAAAGCTTAACACAAATGATCGGTTGTGAAAAGTTTCGAACTAACAAGGACAACAAAGTAATTTCAACAGTTTTAGGGATTTCTTCCTGATATTTCTTGAAAAGAAATTTCTGTTCCACGATGTTTTGTGGGGGGGGGGGGGGGGGGGCCAAACCCCCCCTTTCCTCTCTGCTAGCTATGCCTTGTATATATCTGTCACTGACAGTCCAAGCTTTTGATTTCTATTATAACTGAAAGAGAGTCGACCAATATACCACCGACAGTCAACTGATACTCCGCCAACAATCAATAGTCAATGTATCGGCTGAGTGTCTGCCGCTATATTGACCGAGATATCTGCCGATAGTCGGTCAGATATGTCAACCATCACTTGGCCGATATCTCGGCTGATACATTGGTCGATATGTCAACCGACATATTGACTGACACTCAACCGATATGTTGACAGATACATCAGTCGAGATTCGGTCGATATGTCAATCGATATATCGGTCGTGGGGTGCACAAAATACACATGATCCAGTTCTTTAAAAACACAAGTTATATCACACACTGTAGTAGGAAAAGGAAAATGTAGACTAGATATAGGCAGTGCAAGTCATCACCTAGAGTCTGTCTATAATCTCAATATACATCTTGTTCACTAGCTAAGCAGTAGCATACTTTTTCCACGCTAACATGACCTCATCTAAACATAAGTGGGGTTGAGAGCATTTCAGACAGTTATGCAAACCTCAGACACAATCAAAAGTTTGTATAACTTTTGCACTTATGTCCAGGATTGAACGCAAGTATTGTTTGATTAGTATTTTATATTTGGTAGAGTTACTTGACATTTTCATATTACTTCATATTTGACAGAATTGTGTGTTTTGGTGACTTTTTACCAATGAGGACACTTTGTGATGCTTATCATAAGGTATTTGAATCTCATTAGCATTTTTAATACAATAAGCTTTTTTAATACAATATTTGAACATGACTTTATATTTGTTCTCGTTTCTTGTTCTCATTATAAAGACATTATTATTACCATAATTATCACTATTATTTGCTGGTTGCACAATCCCAATCAATACTATTGTTAGTTGCACAATTGCATCAAAAACATCTAACAATAGTCACAGACCGGAAGATGTATTAGTAAGGGTTTTGTGAGATTTGAATCTCACTAGCCTGAGCAAAATTGTTACAACCCAAGCAAGGACCATTTCTCACAGTTCTGTTAGCTGGATGAGCTGTTTTTGACAGTTTTGCCTGGAGGATATGGGAAAAGGCTAATTTAGCAAATGTTTGTTCTGCCAGGAACTACCAAATCAATAGAAAAACATTGGTCCTTGTTATTGCACCTTTGAAATGTATCTTTGAAAGAAACACTGTAGTAGATGGAATCAGTGAGCCAGAGCTTGAAAAATCTGCTAGCCTGACTCCTAGGACTACTGAATGTTTTTGTTTGGAATAAGTGAATAAAGTACTTTACTAACCCACTTGGCTAGCAAGCCACTCAAAAGCTAACTTGTGGAATTGACCACAAGATCTGCTTTGAAATATTTAGAAAAGTTGTTTCTGAGAAATTACACGAAAAGTCAGTACTATTGTGATTTATTTACACCGATGCCACAAAGGAGTCAAAAGGGGGGTTAAAAAGAGGGCAAGTACACAATTTAAAGAGAATATTTGCAAGGCATTTTATGTGAACATGAGAACTGGGAACCACTTAAACCCATGGGATGTTTTGAATGTAATACGCTTTGTTTCTTTCAATGAGGCTCCTGAACTTTGGCTTCACATAGAAAAAGACAGGAGATGGTGTTGACGAAAGCAGAGCGAAAGCAGAGCGCTGATGGGCCAGCTGCTGCAGATGAAATTAAGACCAAAAACAAGAAGTATGATAAGCAATGGAAATGTTTGTTTCTTCCACAGTGGAAAACAAAATGGCCCTGAGTGGAGTATGATGTGAAATATTTTGCCAAACTTGTCACAAATATCTATCTTCAACAGACAAGTCCAGCTCTAGAACAGGCCCAAGACAGACCTCTTTACAGTCTCAGCTTCTAGTGATGACAAAAGGGCCTGAACTACCGGTACAACATTTTGATGTAGACTGTACAGTATGACATCTTTGTTAAGACCGAAAGTGCCTTTGGGAACACGTGAATGTTGTTGTTTAGCTCGAGAAGCCATTTTGAATTTTGTATGAAGCGAATCTAAAGGAAATCTGTATAATCCTCGTCTGAGACAACTGTAATCTAGAAGTAGAGCCTACACAATCGTAAGGAAATACAGTCTAGTGAGAGAAATATTGTGCATGGTTCTTCTTAGCTGGATAGAAGCTGATTGAAACAAGTCTACAATCATGTCACATTGCCAGCAAGTGGTGAGTGAAGTCCGAGTTGAATTTTGTGTATCTCAAGTGCCGACATAGCTGAAGAACTTTCCAGGAAGCGAAGACAACACATGGTAATCACAGGTCCTCTGCAACCCGTATTATCTCCTCTGCAATAGAAGAGGGAGTCATCACAAATGAGCTTCAGAGGTTCTGTGATGCCTCTGTAATGGCATACAGGGCAGTTGTCTATGTGGGTATTGTGACTACATGTGGCAATTACATCCGATTTGCAGCTTCAAAACCAAGAGTAGCATCTCTCTCCAACCAAACCATACCACACTTAGAATTGCTGTCAGCTGTTGTTTTTGCCAGACTGATGCACAGCGTCAAAGAAGCCCTTACTTCTGAGATAAAGATTAGAAGGTTGGTGTGCTGGATTGACTCAAAAGTAGCCTGGTATTGGATTGTACAGAGTACGAAGGAGTGGAAACAGTTTGTCCAGCACCATGCTGATGAGATAAGGAAGCTGGTACCCACAGAGTGCTGGAACCAGTGTCCCAGACCAGACAACACAGCAGATATACTCTTCAGGGGATGGATTGTTGTGATTTGACAGCTCATACCTTATGGTGGAATGGTCCAAAATGGCTAAATGATTCTAAGGAGCCTGACAAACCAAACAGGTTTGACAAGGAGTTGCTTCCTGAGTGCCTTCCAGAAATTAAGGCAAAGGTTCGAAAGGTAGAATTGCCTCTCTCCGTTAACTGTGAACAGTCAACCTGCTGCCTTGAATACTGCCATCGAGTGCAGAGCATTCAATTGCCTTGAGTGCCTCCTACAAGTTACATTTTCACATTTATCAGGATTTTGAAGACAAAACATAGAGGAGCTGACAAGTTGTCAGAAGTAACAAGTGCAGACATGGAGGAAGCTGATCTGTGTTGGATAAGGTAGGTGTAGAGATCACTGAAGAACAATAAGAACATCAAGTCATGGCAACAGCAGTGGAACTTGTTTGAAGATGAAAGGTGTCATGAGATGCCAAGGGAAACTCGGAAACTCAGATCTGCTGGATTCTGCAAAGTACCCCATCTTGCTTGATAGCAGCCATCATTTCACTACACTTGTTGTTTGGAGCTGTCATAGGGGAGTTATGCATGGAGGTGTGAAGTAGACACTTGCTGAACTGAGATCAACCTTTTCAAGGTCGTTACTTCGTCAGAAAGTTGCTGTTTGGCTGTGCAGTTTGTAAGAAGTTTCAAAGCAAACCATACAAGACACCACCGCCTCTGCCCTTTCCTAGTTGCAGAGTGAAGGAGACCCCTACATTTACCTACAATGGACTGGATTATCTTGGTCCTCTTTATTAAGATCTACAAGTGAGAAGGACCAAAAGGTGTGGATATGTTTGTTTACACGTAGCATACCGAGAGCTGTACATTTAGAAGTTGATCCAAACCTAACAGCTGCAGCATTTCTGAGATGCTTCAGGAGATACATTGCTCCCAGGTCAATGCCTTCTTTTGTGATATTGGATAATGCTCAACCCTTTAAGAGTGCCTCAAAGGAACTTGAATGAACCTAGCATTATTAGGTACTTCAATCAGGGGAGAATAAAGTGGTCATACATTTTGGAGAAGGCCCCATGGAGAAGAGCAGTCTCAAGAAGACGATTGGTCAGGCCAAACTCACCCAAGACAAGCTTGTGACTGTCCTTGCAGAAATGATTTTAAATATCCGACCTATCTGTTCTAGGTCATTTTTGGAAGAGATTGAGAGCAGAGTACATACTTGAACTACAAAATGCCTACTGCTGAGTTGAGAGAGCAATGGGATCAAGTTTGGTCTCTGTAGGTGATCTGGTCTTGGTCCATGATGAAGGGCACCTGAGATCCCACTAGAAACTGAGTAAAATAAAACAAATCCTGAAAAGCAGACAGACAAATTCGAGGTGCTGAGGTCAGAGTCCAGGGAAAGCAGTCCAAGAGACCCAGTCTCTTGAGGTGAGCTGTGCTAGCAATACTAGCTTATATTTGTATTTCAACTGACTAGCTTTCTCCTTGGCTTGTTAAGAATCTCTTGTGACTAGCTTAGTTATAACCTTTAACATAATTATCACACTATTATTTATTATTTAGTTTCATTTGCTTGTTAATGTATTTACTTAATTGTGTGTGTGTGTATGAGTGTGTGTTAGAGAGCTTATACAGTATCAGTTTAGGTAGCCTGCCTAGAATACCTTTGCTAACTGCAGGCTACAAAGACCTTTTTTTCTGTAATGTAAAAAGAAAGTCAATGATGTTGATGTTGCAATAAAACCTCTCGGACGGAGTCAGTACTAGAACAGTCAGCAGTCAGTCATGGTCAACCGGGGGAGTGTATGCGATGACATCATTGTTTAACACCAAAAGTGCCGTTGGGAACAAGCGATCATTGTTGTTTAGCTGGAGAAGCCATTTTGAATTTTGTATCAAGCGAATCTACAGGAATTCTGCATAATCCTTGTCTGAGACAGGTGTAATCTAGAAGTAGAGCCTAAGGAATCTTAAGGAAATACAGGTTATACAGTCCAGTGAAAGAAATCTTGTACAGTAGACAGGGCCATACAGTCAGACCTGGCACAACACATATTGCAGGGCATACTTCACCAAATTCTAAGAGGCTAGAAAGTGCTACTTCACTGGAAGTCACCTTGATGAAGTGACTGACATGAACATGTGCAATGTAGCTAATAGCTAAGTTGATGTTTGCAGTATACTTTTGTGTTTTCAAAAACGATCATTTCAAGCACCGAATTGAATAGTAGCTCAGTTATTTTACGTCACATATGTATTCCTGGTACTTTACTGGAACTGCCTTACAATGAAGGCTCATGCTGAGGAATATCATTACAAAGGTATTACTGTCATTAGCATTTAGCAAAGATTCCTGGAATTACCCTCAGTTGTAGGCTAGCTTCTGCAGTCAATACAGAGAATACAAATATGAGCCGGCTTTAACATTTTCTGGTGGTCTACAGACTGCAGGCTTTTCACCTAAGAGGGTCACACAGGGGGGTCTCTAGCACAGTTCACAAACAGAAAGAATAGAGAATCATGGATCACGGATAAAAAAATTCGTTTTCCCTAATCACGAAAGTATGCAAGTAAGATACTCTTTTCAATAACCTGTTCTAAAACAAAAAAAAGTGTTGGAAGAAAGCAAAATCGCAAAGAGCTAAGTCAAGGTTGCATATTGCAAATTGCATACCTAATGAACTTATCAGTGGTCATCCTGGGTGGTTGACCCTGGGGAACCCCCGGCATTTGCACCGAGACATTTACAAAGTCCACCTACCCAGGACCAATATTTTTCTACAAAAAGCTACCACTGTCCCTCCTCCAGGAAGCATAATTTGAAAAGACTCCCAAATTGTAATGTAATTAATTTTAATGCATAATTTTTAATAAAAGTTTAACAATAATATATACAGTAACCAAAACTAGCTAGTCCACCTGTTTTCTGCACACAGCTAGGTTAAGCTTTATACCTTGTAAGTCAGAGAATGATAATTTTAACAAACATGCTCTTACTTTGGCTATGTACCTAGTCCCGGATCTTTCATTTTCAAGATGGGGGTGATGTTACAAATCCCACAGGTCTTTCCCGTGTATCTTGCTTTAGAAGTGCAAAAGCAGTCCAATGCCCCCGTCCTGGGCCAAAAATTGGCGACAAATGTCGGCAAATCCCATGCTACAGTATTCCCCCATTTGTCCCCAAGATCAACCCCCTGGAATGGCCGCTGATAAGTCCGTGATGACATCTGCATCCGCAAAATCAGAGCTTTTTTCCGCTTAAAATAGAAAACTTGTGCTATATTAGCGAAGCAGCTTTCTTTCAAACCCAAAACCAAAAATTCCAAAGAGATTGGTTATTTTGAAGAAGATTTTTTCTAAAACAGCGACGAAACATGATGAAATTTTAACCTCCAGGCCTTTGACTGAAGAGCCTGGAATCTAGTTTTAAGGAATTGCCAGGTTACAAAACTACAGACGTTCCAAGAATGCAGCAACGCATTCTGCACAGGAAATGAGCTAAAATGGTGTACGGGACTCACTCATTTGGCTGAGGGACTCGCAGGTTTTTGGGTGTGCCAGTCCCTGGACTCACAACTGCCTATTCTCACACACAGCTGGGAGCCATGCCAAGCCGAACCACGCAGCCTGACCTTTAATAAAACAATAACTCTAATACATCACTGCCATAATTCAAGCGATTGAAATAACATGGTCCTTAATGAAAACAACAACTCAACTGCCTAAAAAGTACTCATGGAAGGGCGGGTGGGGGGTGTCAGGCAATGGCGGATAGCAATTGCAAAGTGAACACGAACGTCTCACGTGACCTGAGACCCCCCATACACTCGAACCCAGGCTCCCAGTCATGTGTGAGAAAAACGTTTTCCGCCTCTTTCGTTCCTCAGCCAGCGGAAAACCACACTTCTTGGGTTGAACCGTCATGCAATTAAAAAAAATAATTCAAAAACCATTTAGCAAATAAAAATACTTTTCCTACTACTTCTAAAAAGGCTCAAAATCTCAAGATAAGTACATTTATTATTCAACAAATTGTAACACTATCCAAATATGGTTATGATGCTCTCGATATCTGTCATCCGTAGGTAACAGATATCGGGCAATATATGTAGCTTCGTACATGGGAAGAAAAAGTGAAGTGAGAAAATGTAGACAGAGAGATTTAAAAATGTTATGCTGTTTTATTATCAATTTGTTGAATAATAAAACAATTATCCTGTTCAATCTCACGTAATATCGTCTGATTTTAGCCGACAAGGCCGTAGACGATATTCCGCAAGATTTCGCAGGATAATTGTTAAATATTTTCGATAAACACATTCATAGCTTTATGTCATGCACCGCCATAACTCTGAAATTTAAAATGTGCCTTTTTTTAGACAAAGCATGTTCTTGAGCTGAAAAGTTGTTCACAGATCTAAGTTTACTCTCTCTCATGCATAATGAGGATAATGACTTTGGTGGCTTTTAGAAATCGATGACGTCACGTGCAACCCAAGAAATTTCCAGATGGATCACTATAAGTGCATAATAAAGTCACTCTCAATATACGATTCTAACCATTCGGAGAACTAGCATCTCATAATCGCGGGGATTAGAGTGGTGAGATCACGAAAATCGATTAATAATTCAAGCTCTTCACGGGTCACGCAAAACCTTCAGATCGCGACTCACGAAGAATTTATTAAAATTTCCTAAATTCACGTTTCACGGAAAATTAAAATAAATCATGCATCACGAGAATACCCCTGTACAACCCTCGCCTAATAATTATTGTACTTCCATCTCTTTTACCGCGAGTTTACCGTAACCAGGCTAAACTGAGTGATATTCAGGCTAACCGGAGCGCTACTTATTAGTGCCTAAAAAATATTCAGTCTGCAAATGTCCTACTGACAGTCTGGTGCAGTAAACTTTTTTACTTGCATTTTTGGGCGGTAATTTACGACAGACAAGATCTCTCCTTGCTTTCACGTACATACATATAAGGAAACGGATCTTTGGAGTCTGTATTAAAGGTTTCAATAATTTCGCAGATCTCTAATTAAGGATTTGGCTGTTTCAATGGAAAACAGCACGAAGATTACCTCCTTCACTTGCCCAACAGAAAACACGCGGGGATCTGGGAATTCCACAAATACCATCGCTCTCCCAGCCTTTGAAGGATCATATTTTTCTTTGTTACGGATGTAAAGTCTCATGTCTTCTTGGTTCTCTCTCGCATTTCAGCAAAACAGCTTGGGAACTGCGAGTTTACATTTCCATAACAAACAAACTGCGGTTCGTTCCCACTTCAAGTTCCCGCTCCTTGCTGTGGAATCCAAATATACTGCTGGTTTTCATTGGGTCTTTTCTTACAAGAATTTCAATTGGCTAATTTTAAATTTTAACCAGTCATCCGTCCTGTTAGAATGTCACTAATTCCCAGTTCTTCTGTTGTGAAACTCTCGTCCTCCATTTTGCATTACCTAATCGTCACTAAGGCAAAATGAGTGCAGTGAAGGTAGTTTGGGTTCGATTTCTCGGACAGATCGAAGCGGCATTACCTCGTAGGCTTGTTCCGTTTTGGAAAGCGCCAGCCGGTAAGTAAGCTTTTTCCCTTTTGTAGACATGTATGATGTAGTTGGAGGGCTTAAAATTCAATTCATCCATACATTTCAAAATACTACGCTTGTGTTGGAACCTCTGCTCAACGCGAAACAAATATCTTGGTTGATAGAAAAGTTAGACCTCCTTTGTACAACATAAGCGTTTCAGTGATGGCACTTTTTTTCTGTCAGTGTGAATTTGTCTTCACTGTGTACAGAACTTGCCACGCACGGGTTCCTACACCGGCGCCGGCTTGCATGTGACGTGTGATATCACAGGCGTCCCAAACTCACGATTCGAGGAATCGAGCAAATATTAATGATTTATGTAGCGTATCGAGTGAGACGTGACTGACTCCGCTCCAATTCGAACGATTTTTGCTTCACTGCTGGAGGTTTCAACGTATCGTGTGACCATCCAATGAACTACGGCACAGTTTGAAATCAACATTAGCGTCCGCTCCTGCGTGACAAATGCCACTTAACGGACGGGGGCACAGTAAAAAAATTTCTGTTAAAATACAACCCTCTCCCCAAACTGTACACCCGTCCAGTAAGTCGCATTTCTCACGCAGGAGCGGTCACTAATGCTGATTTCAAACTGTGCCGTAGTTCATTGGATGGTCACACGATACGACGGAAAGTTGAAACCTCCAGCAGTGAAGCAAAAATCGTTGGAATTGGAGGGGAAAGTTTTAAGATTTTTCCAAGCCGACTAGAAAAGGGGACCAATGGACTATCCTTCTTTGCGTTGGAGGGAAAAATCGAGCAGCGGATTCAAATTTCGGCGAAAAAACGACCTTGCGGTTCAGGTCTTTTGAAACAGCAGTGTCCAGCCTTGACTTCGTCTATAGAAAGCTACAACAAACACCTGAAAACCCCCCAAAAACGACGAAACAGGCAAAATGGACAACAGAAATCAGGCAAGGTGAGTTTATTTACTTAATTTCATTCAAAAAAGTAACATTTTATTTCATTGCACGATTTTATCCTTCATTATTATAAATTCCATACAATGCCTTGTAGAGTGCTCAAATTCTCGACGGTCCAATGTGTAACACAACACGGCGCACTTAAGTCAGTCATGTTTCACTCGATACGCATACATAAATCGATTCACAATCCCATCTCAGCGAATCGTGAGTTTGGGACGCCTGTGGTGATATCAGGGCCGGAGCCAGAAAAGAGTGAAGACTGAGGCAATATCCACGAAAGAATTTTGACTGAGGCAGTGTCCATGGTGAAATTCTCTTCCTAGGTATTTAGGGTGTTTATGACGACTATAAACAATAAAAACGAAAAACAAATTACCAACGCAAGTGCCTTGATTTGCCTGTTACTAGCTACGGTGCTGGATATGTTTGTGGTTGGATTTGATAAAAAAAATTGTAGTGCTTCCTCAATTTGCCATGCATCTACCCTTGTGCACTAGTGTTTAAAGTTCAATTTTAGGAAACTTAACCTTTCAGAAGCAGTTTTAGTAATTTCCGAGGAGTTGAAAGGTCAGCCTTCTTATTTGTAGAGTTGGGGGAGGGGAGAGTGGGGCTACAGTAGTAAATGTTAATTTTTATTGTACCGATCATGTGGCATTTTGTCTTTGTATATTAAAACTGTATGCCCTATTTCAGGACCTCAGACTATCTTTTTCTGGGCTCCAGCTTTCAAATGGGTAAGATTTGCATGTATACACCCTTTTAATAAGTAGCGGTGCCATTTTGAATATAAAATTTATGACGTCATTCGCGGAAAGTAACCTGTCATCTTGCGCTGATTTCATTATGTTGATCGTTGGTCATCGTCTAAAGAAGAGTACAAGAAAATAGGAAGTCAATGACTGTACGTGGCTACTCTTGCTGGTATTATTTAGATCACTGCAGTAAAACAAATCATATAGGAATAAAAGGGGTTATAAAACGAGCTAATACGAAAACATTTTTGCACTCGTAGCGTATTAGAAACATGCCAACAAGTTGTTTCTTGCACCGCGCAAAATATACCGATCTACAAATTTGTAAGATAAGACTCTCGGTAGTTTGAATTTAATATCTTACCTCTAAGTTAGTCGGCTTTAGATAAAGGGTGCAGAAAAAAACCACGGTGATTTTGAAGTAAAATTGAACAGGAAAATTAAAACTTCAATTGTGCGGGTAATTGTGCGAGATTATTGACAAGCCAATTTTCTTGCCAAGTTCTAAGCGGGAAATTTTGCATTGACAAGAGTACTGCCATATTTATTTCACTAGTAGTTCAAATATACCTTGCAGGCTTAGCAATTGCCAATTCTTTTAAAAAACTGCGTCTGACTGCTAAAGAAAATCATATTGCATGACACGAACTAGACAAGTGAAGCCAAAATAATAGCAAAACAGACTGCCGCATCTTTGTTTATAAATGAGCTCCTTTTTAAGAATACTCCTGCCTTGATTCAATAAAAATATGTAGCCTGATTATTTCTTCGGAAACTGCGTTAGGAGTCCTAAATTCTTGGAAGTTATTTTCTAAAAACACAACTTTAAAGTTTATGCAAATTATGTGCAATGTAATTTGACTCGTTGTTATTAGACTGTTGTTTTCACGAGTGAGTTTAGTCCAGTTTATCATGATTCGTCTTGGTTCTCTCGAAAGAGATTATTCACTCTTCAGAGGAGTTATAACTCTTGGAAAGGGTTCAAGATCACAGCATGGCAGATATGGCTGCACTGTTCACTTGGATCACCACGACCAGTAAACTAACTCCGAACAATCCTGACAATTTCTGCTAGCGTAGGCACAGCCGGAAAGTGTTTTTAAAATATTACATACATGCATACCCGGCAGTCTGAAGTTATTATAGAATTTCCACGGAAAACTCCTCCTTCTAAACACTGTAGATCTTTGTTTAGAAATGTCAAGCAATTTCAATTTTTGCCATGCATGTCCGGTTACCAGTCGAGCAAAACCGAGAGAACACCTACTTTATAAATTCTAGTGTTCATTCTTTCATTCCGAACACTGCATCGATTTCTATTTGATTATTCGTCACGAGGACGGAATAGTTCCAAACTTGGACACTCTACTTACTTTCGCACATGATAGTATTCTGGCTACAGCTGCTAAGGAGAAGTAGCCACAAACAGTCAGTATCTTTCTTAGCACCTTATAAATATTACCTGAGATAAAACTGAGAAGACAACCTTTTTATTAGGCTCAAATGGTTGCAATTGTGCCGTTCCTTGGTGTAATTCGTATGGGGATTTATTTGGCAACAGCTGCAAGAGGAATGTGACTTATCACAAGATACCAAGTGCACCAGAACTGAAGACATGGATCCAACGTAATGAAAACTTTCCGCGAATGACGTCATAAATTTAATATTCAAAATGGTGCCGCGACTTATTAAAAGGGTGTATAATGTTATTCAATATTTTAAAGTATCTACCATGAAATTCTTGACTGTGATTGGTTCTCCGCGTGCCTATTTATATTTAATGAAAATTTAAGGTGGTTGGAAACAGTTTCCAGTACGTTTCAAGACTTACAGTTTGATGGGTCCTTATAACCAATCTTTATCGGTTGATGCCAAAATCATGGTATCAACAAACTGCCCAATCATCATTGAACAAGTTGCTGTTAATTTTGTGGCACAATAGGTTACCATAGCAACAATATGACCTGCTAAACACACCCTTAATTTTAGCTTTAAGCGCTTATAACTCAAAAACGAGCTCGGTGACCCCCATTTTTTTATTATTGAATTGTAATCAACATGGTAAGATGCAACTTTTTGCAAAGTTTAAGAAAATTCTGCGAAGGGGATTCAGAGCCACCTTAAATTTTAGAAAATTTAAGGTGGCATGTCAGTTGTCAATTTCGAAAATTTAAGGTCGCATGTCAATTGCGCATGCGTTAATGGCTTTCTTTGCAATGGTTCCTACAGTTTCCAAAACTTATGAAATGCACTACACAGGTTTTTGCTCAAAAGAAGTTCATAAGACATTTTTAATTCCAACATTTGTTATAGATATGATTTAATTAGTGATTGGACCTCTTATCATACAATTCAGGGAGTAATCATGAATGTAATTTCAAATCGGCCTTGCACTTTGCACTCATTCAAGTTTGAAATTACTTGTAAAATTACTTGTGTGGTTACTCCCAGAATTGTACTCCTCTTGGTCCAGTTACTATTACAAACTTCTCAAATGTACACTGTACTGATTTCCAGAACATTATTTTTGTTATTAAAAAATGATTGTGAACTGTTTTATTAAAGGGCCTTGTGTTTGCTGGAATAGCTGATCTTGCAAGGCCAGCTGATAAACTCAGCCCATCACAATCCACTGCACTGGCAGCTACAGGTAAGTGCAGAGGTCTGTCGAGTATCTATAGCAGTGAAAGTTATAGGTAATCATATTGCTGGAAATTCATTGGTGAACATAAACACCCCTGTCACCTGGACTTATTCAAAATTGTCATGCTTTTTCAACAATCATTTATTTAATCAAAGAAATAGGTCTCTCATCTGGAATTTTTTAAGTAGGGAAGTTTTATAATAATCGGTTGCAAACTCATACTTTGCCACTTTTATTCAAGGAAAGGTATGCCTGGGAGAAGTGTTTGCCCCTGGCATACATTTCGTTTTAAAATTGGTAAGTTTGTGGCCCTTATTTCCATGAGTTTGCAACAGATTATTATCAAACTTTGCAGATTTACTAAATCTGGTATTCTATGTAATATGATTTATGGGAAAGTTTTTTTGATTTATATACATAGTTGATATTTTACAGTACAGTCCTGGCCAAAGTTACAGTAAAATGTGTGGAAAAGAACCTCGATAGAACGAATTCTTCAATATAATGAACAAAATCTAGAAGCCCAAACGTAAAATTTCCCTCGATATAATGAATTACAATGTCAACACGCGACAGAAGATGAACGCTGAACAGATCAACAGCCAACAAATCCTTTAATCCTTATGGTAAAGAGACAGCAACCTTTCAGTCAACGGCTTATTATATGTCATAGACATTGATACTATAGTATTTTCACAGAAGTCACCTGTGTTCCAAATCAATCATTAACTATGACCTCGATATACGAATATTTTGGTTGTTTCCCTTCAAATTCATTATATCGAGGTTTTCGATGTAACAAAACCTCGATTTAATGAACAAATTTGGCCAGTCCCTAGTGACTTCAAGGTTCCACTGTATCGTTGAAGTGGTCCCTTCAGCTATTTTCTCTTGCCATGTGAGAGTTCTCAGGGCTGTCACTAAGTTTTTAGTCATGTGTACCTGTTACGAAAAATTATTGTCTGACTTGGAATATTCGCAAATATGCTAATTTAGTCTTGAATCTTCCTGAATATTTAATAGTATCGCATCACTGTGACCAAGCAATTTATTTTAGTCGTTTACGTATGTTGCTGTAAATAGTTTAATATTGTAGTGATACTTTATTTAGTAGTGCTGGAAAGTTCTAGAATCTTTAGCTGTAAAGTATATAAGCAAATCGGTATAGTTCTTAGATGGTTTTTTCCCAGGAGTGTTTAGAGAAAATCATCTTGTGAGTCAGTAGTGTTTACTAAAGTGTGACAAAGGTTGCATGTAAAGAGTTGGCAGAGGTCGTATTTGTTGAGGTGTAACAGAGATTACGTGGATATCTGGCAAGAGGCCATGTTTCTACAAGAGTGACCGAGGTCGAAGTTTAACTGACAATCCTAGCGTGTGCTTGTTGTGAAGTCTTGTGTGGAGTTACTGCGTTCATCTGGAATAAATATCCTTGTTGTTATTCCGACATCCCTGCGTTCTGTTTAGACTGCAACCTACCTACCACTTTAAACATCGAACTCGTTACAGTACCCTTATTCTTTACACATGTAGCAAATTTGTTACTTTGTGGGTGAATTCTATCAACAACAGCTAAGTTCACCAATAGCATCGAGGGAAAATCAATCATACTCGGCCGTACCAAGTGTTATGGGTTACGGCCCTTAATGACGGTCCTGGTTCTGTTTTAGGAATGGGAAGTAAACACTTTGAGTATACATTTTAAATCAAGTGCTCTTTTCACTTGGCTACATGGCTGGTAATTTGGAACCCACCACTTTGACAATGTTATGATGCAATTTATCATTAATTAATAAGAGGAAAGATTCATAACTGCTAAATTGAGTACAAAATCAGACGTTTGGTACATTAATTTTAGTATTGTACTGTTGTTGCAGGATTGATTTGGGCACGTTACTCCATGGTTATCATCCCTAAGAACTGGCTGCTTTTTAGTGTTAACATTGGTCTTGGAATCACAGGAATAAATCAGCTTTGTAGAATAGCATAGTATGTATTTTATTGCTGTATTTTAATTTGGCTGTAGGAACAACTTACAGTGAATTTGTACTGAGTAAAGGTATTCCCACTAATCAATTTGATTTGGTGGGGTGGGTGAGGCAATTACACCATACCAACCAAACCTGTCTTTCGCCTTGGCAGAAAATTAATCAAGGATGCTTAACATTTATTCCAAACAGTTGGTTGAAAGTCAAATAGATCAGAAAAAAATTCTGAAAAATCTGTGCCCATTCAAACCAACATTGAAAAATTTCCTTTTCATTTGCTCCAGTTTCCAGTAGTCAAGAACTCTGATTAAGATAAAAAAAAAATAGAAAACCAGATTCATTGTAACTGGTAAGTGCCATCTTCTTCAGTTTGTTGATGACTTTAGTAAAACCCTTGTAAACATTTAATTTAACAGTCATTGAGTTATTCCAACCAGCCACTTCTGACAAATGGCAAGCATATATACTGTTAAAATGCTTATTAGTTATCTTTCAATATTCTTTTCCAGTTATAGGTATTCACAAGCAAACCTGAAAGAACCAAGTGAAGAGTAAATGAACTAGACAGAGTGTAGAATATAACAATTGAAATGAAATGATGGTGATAGGGTTTGAGGGCATTGGAAGCTTACGATTTATAATCAATGATGTCTTATGATGACACTTATAATACGGGATTTCCTTTCATGATGTTCATTTTTTTAGCCTTTCTCTGGGTTCTAACTTAATTTAAAATCTTTGTCACAAGTTTACCACTGACAGCTTATCCATTTTTACCAACATTGTTACTCTTCACAGTAAATCTATTCTAATCAATTTATTGTGTGTACCGTTAGTCATTCCCTGTTAGCCACTGAGATTGTATGTTTACTTTTTAGGAAATAGAAATCATCCCTCACTTATTATCGATACAAAATATAATGTCATTTACAGAAGTTATCCCTACAAATATAATGTCATTTACAGAAATTATCCCTACAAATATAATGTCATTTTTCAGTGTTAAACAATACTACCCTTCAGTTCACCCACTCTGTAATGCTAGCCAAATGACTTCATGTTAATGGTTCTTGAACTTCAATTACTAGCAATTTTATTTAAACATAATATGTTAGTTTATGTTCACTGTGGGTTCAACTGAAACAGCAGAAACAAGTCTCTGCACAGGTGTACCATGGTTGTAGTACATGTAAATTGTCTTTTAAAAATAAAGGTTGTAATTTATCAAAAAGACATCTATTAGTCTTTATTTCGTGTGCTAGGACATAGTTAGCTAGCACATTGGTTTTTTTGCTCTTCCCCTTTTTACTCCAGGAGGCTCTGACATGCTGTGTTTATGTCAGCCAGTGAGCTTAATGATGTGGGCTAGAGATGGGTTACCATTATATGCAGTTCCTTTTAAGTGCTACATAAATGTACCAGAGCCTTCTTGTTAGCGATGTGGTACACTCCTATCCCTAATCTGGAGTACTCCATGGCCAGTTAGAAATCAGAGCACCAAAATTTAGTTTAAAAGTAAGAAAGAGGAGGTATACACAAAGCCTTTTTAACCCTGAGTTATGGAAAATATATATATAGCTCTGAACTTAATTTAATTGTCTTTAAGAGCAATCTCTTGATAAAGCCACCCTGCAATCACATGGCCAGCTAACATTTAGTGCAAAGTACAAACTAAAAGACGTTACAGGGTGTGACCAGGTCATTAACAAGACTAAGTGCAACACCAAAGTGCACGTTTCCTGGATGCATCAAACAGTAATTTTGAGCAACCCTTGCTTCAGGTAAACTTGTGGTGTTCTCCATAAACTTGTCTGAGTTATAATAGAGTTTCAACCCATTTCAAGGCAATGGAAAAAGCCAGGATGGTCTACCATCAATCACAAATTTGTTGCTGTGAAGTTTCTTTAACAATCGCTGTCCAAAATTACTGGAAGATCTGTCAGGACCTGGCAATAATGACCTTGGCTCTCATAAATTCAAATGTTTTGAGGTGTTTCAGGTTGCTGGACTGAATAAATGCTGGAGTTTGCGCTGGTTGTCCTCTTACAGCATGTAAATGATCAAGCAGTGAGTTTAATCCAAATCTTTCCAGTACACCAGCTTCATGTTTCTGTTATTTTTGGACTCTCTGATTTTGAACTTGAGGAAGACCATTCATCAATGTTCCCATCTCCCTTATTTCTTGGAATTCTCCAGGACTCGAAATAGGATACAAATTTTCCATCCTTTGTGGGAAGAATGCCCTTCATTTTCAAACCAAATTCTTTTGCCTAAAAAGAAAAATAAATAAACAACTAAAACAGCAAGACTCATCATTAATCTCTCAAACTTCTACTGAATAGCATTAAAAATCCAGCAGTAATTTGGCCTGTACTAGGCCATGTACACCAACGGTTGCTACTACAACATAGTTGCAACACAAATAATATTAATATCAGGTGAATGGTATTTTTTAAAACCCCAGGATCGGGTTGTTCAAAAGCCGGTTAACGTTAACCCAGGGTTAAACGTTAACTGAAGCATTATTTTTTCTTGTTTAAAAATGTTTTCCACCTCTAATGTTTGGTACGGTTTGAGATTACTACAGCTCAAAACTGAAGGGCAAACAACATAAACAAAACTCTTCACCAAAAAGTTATAAAACTGAAATCAAAATTCTCGCTAACCCTGAGTTAGCTTAATCGGGCTTTGAACAACCCAGCTCAGAAGGAAACCAGTGGTGCATGAAGCTAACATGCAAGCAGGTGCACCTTGGAGAACAAGCAGTAGCACGAAATTGACAGGCGAAGCTGTAAGATGAGAAAGTAAGCCTGCTCCGATCTCTGCAAATTTTTCATTCCACCCTGGAAACCATAGAAGGAAATAACCCAATCAATTTTCACCAGAAGTGTGAACTTTGGCAGCTCAGATTTCTTGGGAGAATTTTCAATTTCTTTCATAGCAACATACAGGTGCAATTTCCATTTTGCAGTTATTAATAATTACCAACTCTGTAGGGATCTAATAGAATCGCTCTTCGTCAAAAATAATACATGTATATTGACAGTTTTCTTGCCTTTTTCAGTTTTCAGCCATTTCTTGGCACCTCTTCAACAGACTCCACCCTGCCAGATTGCTTTGCTCTTTGCCACACGTGTGACTCAAACGTAAGCCTGCTTGCAGGGTACATGAAGCAGGCCCTTGTAAAAATGACATCAGACATGTACTGTATTGCATTTTATTGTATTAATAGTGTCAGAACTGGGTATGTCTCAGACCCCTCCCTTGGAAAAGTCCTTTGCTATTGTGTTAAGAAAGAGGTGCGTCAGAACTGGGTATGTCCCAGAGCCCTGCCTTGGAATAGACCTTTGCTGATGATAGTAGCAATTAAGTTTACTCTCACAAACTTTACCAGAAAAAAAAGCTCACAAAGCTCTGGGTGTTGCCAAAGAGAGCATTTGTGATGATCTATAGCAAATCCAGGGGGGGACTCCCATATGAAAAGGTCAGTTATGCTAGTCATCTTTCTCAGGAGTGTAAATCAAGGTTGTTGGTCTCACTTAGGGTGATATCTTTTAGGGTTCAAATTAAGCTAGGGCCTTAACCCTTTCCTGCCCAAGGGGTCTCCCTTTGACAAGTAAAATCGTCTGGCGTTAGACAGAGTAAAATCTGTAAGTCACCTTTGGGCAAGTAAGGGTTAATTCCCACGAGCAAACAGAGCCTTTTCATATGGGACTTTCTCTTCAAGTAACATATCAATCCCAAACTTCACCTTTTCTTACACCAACATTTTTGAGATGCTAACACCATCAAACGCACCAGTAGTATTAAAAGTATAATAAGCAATAAGCTTAGTTTGATTGACAACATAACTTCTTTTATTATATAGACACAAGTGTTTGACTGGGAATTAGAAAACAGTCTTAAGAAAGCACGTGCGCTGATTGGTTCATAATCGTGCTTGTATAACTCAATGGAGACACAGAACTAGCGCGCGCTGTTGACGTACTGATGGCCCGAGCAAAGAGAATTTACATTTTGATAATCAAAGTTAACAAGTTGTTTTCCTTTTTCTCGTTGCGGTGTTTTCTAAAAGAAATAGAAAACATCTACTCCGTGTTTGTATCGAGTTATATAAACACTCGAAAAAGCTGTGGAAACACTCGCCTGCGACTCGTGTTCCCACAGCATTTCTCGTTCTCCCACTCTCTCTCTCTCGTTCTCCACTCGTGTTTATATAACTCGATACAAACACGGTACATGTTTTCTATTTCTTAAATATGTCACGAGACAAGCAGGTGCACGTGCATAGAATATTTGCGCGTCATCATTTTGATCATGCGTTCGAATTCGACCCCTTGCATAAAAAAGAAAAAAGAAATGACATGCTCTCTTACATCCTTGACTCCTAGAGCAGTCTTCACTCCAAATACTAGAAGGCCTACGCCGCTTACAGCAATAACAGTACCCCAGCCGAGCGCCCTGACAGCCAACTTGACTCCTTCTTGTTGGCGCTGATCAAAAGATCCAGGGCTTCTTCTACGCGCTTGTCCGATAGCGTAGCCAAATCCACCAACCATTGATGCCAAAGTAACTCCAGTTAAAAATAAGGCCCCTGCTAGAACATTAGTTGGTCTAACATTTTCAGACGAAGTACTGTTTCCAAGCAATTTCTTGCTATCGTCGTCCGCCATTTTGAATCTTTACCGCAGGCTCATTCGCGCATGCGCTCTGAGGTTCGTTTGAAGCTTACGTTCGCTCGAAGGCACTTCGTTCTGCTTTGCTGCAATGTGAAGACAAGCGTAGTGATTTCAGGTGGAGTTTTACCCGTTGCTATTTGTTCATCTACTTCGGCACACAGGAACCAGTGCCGGTGATGATTGTTTCCTCGCCGAGGGAAACCCGTATTCGTCCTTGACCGCTGTGAACAGAAAAAAACCTCCATGACTGTAAAGCAATACACACCCATCATGTCAAATCGGAATTGGGAGGTTTTTCCTGGGAGAAACAAATTTTATTGTGATGGAAGGATTATTATGGCGAGGAACAACGGCGTCTTTTACTTTACGGTTGTGCTCATTGTAGTTACTAGCGGACTTTTCTTTGCATTTGAGTAAGTATGAAGTTTTTTTTACACCGATCATGAGGTCATGTTTTATTTGTGGAGAAAAGTTGCGGAAATTAACCATTCCAAAGCATGATCTTTATGCAGTAAGTTATATTACTTAGTCACTCACTCACTTACTTACCAAAATCTGTCGCCTTTTCTCCAATTCTTGTTTTTCGATACCTTATAAGCGTACATGTATATAAACTTTTTCCTAACCTACGAGTTGCAGAAGATTTCCTTCTCGATCCAAGTAGTTGAACATGTTGAGCTTGTTGTTATTGCGTTTTGTTTGTAAGCTTAATAATTCCGCGTCGCTTGTTGCTAATTGAAATAGCCGTATTTCATTTTTTGCTTTTTACGTTTTTCTTTTTATTTGTTTACTCATATTGTAATCAGTTCGGTTTCAAATTATTTTCTATGAGTAACTGGGCAAGTGTGAATTCTTTAGTCAAACAATTATTTCGCTCCAGTTCTGAGCATAATAATAAGAAATCGTTCTACTCAGCTAAAAGCTTAATTTGATATACATATATCAAATTAAGTTTTCTCTTTTCTTCCTGGCCAGTGCAATACTATTACAAATATTTACGATAGATACAAACTGGTATCTGAAATAGCATATGAGCACTTTGTGCAAAACCAACATTGTTTGTTTACTTGACAAACTGGTATTTCATTATGAAGTTATGAAAATAATTTCCTATTTCATGTGTGCTACACGGTTCCCATACTATATATCTGGTATTTCATTATGTTGATCAAATAGGGAAAGTATTGCTTTGTAATAACATGGTCAAGTCTGCGTTTGCCCTATCCGTGTATAATAATTATACATAGATGCAAACGTAAAGAATTATTCTTTACAGACGTAAACAATTATCATTTATGTCTGTAAACAATTTTTTGTGCATTTGTGACTTTCACTTGCACGTTAATGGCACAAAACAAGTATGTACATAAACATATCTTTTAGTAATGTTCTCCAAAGTGGACAAATTTATAAACAGAGAGGTTGATGATCATAGTTACTGTCTTTTGTGACATGAACAGCATAAATAGATACATTGCCTAACATCAGTGGCTAGGTGCCCTTGTTTAGCTTATGTATTCATTTTATGTCTGGAAAGGTGAATATGATCACTAGACGTGCAAGGGCTTTTTAGATTTCTATCACATGATAGTTGATGAGGGCACTATCATGCATAGAAATGGAGAGCGAATAATCTAATTGTTTTAGTATAAATCTGCTAGTCGTTCAAAACACTATCTAAATCCTCTTCACAGGCACTTCGAAAATGCCAAGAAACAGCCTTCATTTTGCCTACAAGAGTACACTGCTACACTACTTGCTATCCAATCATGGACAAAAGTGTTGACACATTTGAGCAAAACAAACGCTTTCTATCCGCATTCTTCCGTAATTTCAAAAAGCATCTTTTTTGTTGATAGCCAACCCCCCTTCTCCCCCTTTTCAATGTTGTAATACGCTCCGTAGACACTTTCACCTGGTTACAACATTGAAAATTGGAGAGGGGGTCGTTGAACGAAACAGGTCTTTTTCGGAGGGTTTCAACTACTTTTGGTTATGATTGAACGGCATTCGTGATAGAAGGCTAGTAGATTTATACTAAATGAACATAGAGCTAATGATACAATTGAGTATCATTCCAAAAATAGTCTACATAAAAAGTCGGACAGCATTCTATTTCTTTGTCATTGGTCATTTTGGTCATAAGTCTTTTAGTCTCTTGATTGTGGTACAAGTAAATATATGTACGTAAAACAGGATACATTTAAAAGGATACATTTAATGCAAAATTTGTATGGTTAAATTAAATTGACTTGCACTGGGCATAATCTATGTTGGTGCTGGATTCCAAGGATTATTTTGACATTGCCAGGGATACTTGGGGTAGGCATAATAGAGCAATCAAACAAGGTTTCCTAAAGATTTAGTCTTTGGATGAATCCATGGTGTATGACCATTTAAATGAGTTGTACTCTGATTTAGTGCTTTTCTTGTTTGCGCATTTTGCACAATGAAATTTGAGAGTTTTTCTTTATACCAGCTTAGCTCTTGCAGACTGTGGAATTTAGTCAATTCCACTCATACTCTTCCTTTGGTATTCCACAGAACTAGTCGGCCCTGTGGAACTCAAAAGTAACATTTAACAAAAACTTGCAATGGTCAAACGATAAGTCGTAAAAGCTAAAATATGGAGAAATACATTTATTTCAGACATTCTGCAAAACACCCATCTTCATTGTCTTTAATACTAAGAAAGTGCTATTGTCACTCTAAACAAAACAGTTTGGCCAAGCACAAACTTAATCATACTTGATTCTTTTTACTTGGAAGTGTGAAAATTATAGTACCGGTAATTATAAAAGTTTCGGCATAAACAATGAATTATTTAGAAATAGCAAAATGCACTTTAAATATTATATATTTGGTTTGGCCCAAATCAAGCCACAGGAAACCTATTTAATATTTTTGTTTCTGCCCAAGAAATTTGCATACACTGCGCATAAAGTAAATGTTAAATAATTTTTTATTTTTAGCAGTTAATATGTTGCCGTTGTATTTTTTGACTGTATCAGAAATAGCAATAATTTTTAAAGAATAAATAGTTAATAGTTAATGTTCTGTTTTATACATGTATTTTTGTAGCTGTAGAAAACCATAAAATCCAATTGCATTGATTCTTGATTTATTTCAAAGATGTTAAATTAATACTAAAAACAAATTATCATGAAAGATACCCAATGATGATTTGCAGGAATAAAGTCTAAGAAAGATGAATACACACAGATTTCAATCTGGATAACAGCTTGACATGTGTTTTTGCAATCTGCTCTGTAGGAAAAAGTGTTGTCTCATGGCTTGTTTGTACTGTTTCAGAATTTTAGAGATTTCAAATACATGTAGACCACATTCAATATTTATCAATATTCTAACATCATGCCAAGGTTTTCACATCAAAATTATAAATGTTTTAGGTTTTTCTGTCTCTCAATTCCCAACAGAGGCTTGGAATGGATACAAGAAAAACAGCACAAAATGTAGAAGTTTGTTCCAAAAGCCGCAGAGCCATGTTAGATTATTGATATACTGAACATGGCTTGTTGCCTGGGCATTTTCTCTCTAGCCTGTCACCATCCTCAGTAGTTTCAAAGTTGTAAGTCTACTGAACACCTCTTTGTCTTAAAGAGTGATCTCGGAGTACATGAAGTCAATAGTGAGCAATAATTGCACAACATATACAAATGTACACATAACATGAAGAATTTTTATTTAAATTGGATCAAGGCCCTATGTTTTAGGAGGTACGAAGAGGATAGGTGAATGTAAAGGATACAACTTTTATGTTGCTTTTTCTTTTCTTTTTCAGTGGTCCATTCTTGTTCAAAAACGTTTCACCAGCTGTTCCGTTTGTTGCAGCCTGGTTATTTATTTTTGTTATGTCAACATTACTTCGAACGGCATTCAGTGATCCTGGAATTGTACCAAGAGCGTCTGCCGAAGAGGCTGCATATATTGAAAAAACTTTAGGTGAGAAACTAAAATTTAAAATAGCCCTACACACCAAGTATCTGTTCATGGTACTAGTGTAATAGTACCACAGGCAAGTTGTCTGGTTTGGGTTTTATTCTCATGACAACCTCAGAGGAAAATCAGATTTTTTTGCACTCTGATAACAGAAATCATGACATGCTACAACTCAAGTGTTTTACTTAGTTCAGTCAAGATCACAGTAAAATGTGTTATATATTTTTGTACAGACAATGCTCCAAGTTCACTTTTTCCATTGTAAAATGGTCACCATAATAAAAAATTTGGTCGCCAAAAAAAAACCTGAAGGGGAGGACACTTCATGCTACAGCAAGTTTACGTACAAGAGAGGAAAGAGAAAGACAGGTGATGCCGCTGCTTGTACTATTGATTAAATTCGTCCTATTATTGATAATTTTCAAGTCATTTTCTCTTTCAATCTGTTGGTCACCAATATATTGGAGACTTTTGCCAGAATTTTAGTTGCCAAGTATTTTTCCACTCGCCATGGCGACCAAAATGATCACAGCTTGGAGCGCTGACAGAACAAACTGCATTTTCTCAATTTGCCATCTACTCATTTTGGTTTTTCTTTCCTCTTTCAGAAACGCCTAATCAAGATCCACAAACTTACAGACCGCCTCCTAGAGTGAAGGAGATAACAATAAATGGACAAGCTGTCAAACTTAAATTTTGTTTTACTTGCAAAATATTTAGACCACCCAGAGCGTCGCATTGCAGTATGTGTGACAACTGTGTTGGTGAGTAGAAAGGTACACTATTGCAAGTGAAGTATGATCCTCGCAGTAAATTTTCCAATTTAAGCAATTGGAAAGAAGAAGCCTGAAAAAAATCAGGGCTTCAACGGCTTCTCTCCAATTTCTTACCAAACACAAGGAATTGTGGTTATGCGCAAATGGGAGATTTGGGATGCGCAGTGGTATGCGCAAGGAATTGTGGTTATTCGTGAACGGAAATATTTTAGGATGCGCAGTGATATGGCACAAGGAATTGTGGTTATGCGTCAATGGATGATTTAGGATGTGCAGTGAACCATAGAACCATTATTTTCACTACTTGCCGTGACAATTAGACAAGCGACTCGCCGACGCGTGCTGAAAGATGAAAACTTTATATTGCAAAAAAGTTAATACCTGTTCACGGCTCATCATAAAAACTTTAATGAAACATCGTTTCTGTGGAGAGAGATCATTTCACCGTTTAAATTGCCAATTTATGCCAAATAGAACCGGAGATATCATTATTTTCAGTACTTGCCGTGATGCTTAAATCGATAGAGAATTAGCAAGCGACTTGCTGACGCATGCCGAAAGATGAAAACTTCATATTGCAAAATAATTAATACCGATATGCGGCACATCATTACAATTTCAATAAAACATTGTTTCTGCTGATAGAGATCATTTCACTGTTTAAACCACCGATTTATGCCGAGTAGAACTGAAGATATCATTATTTTCACTACTTGCCGAGATGCTTAAATCGATAGAGAATTAGCAAGAGACAGGTACAAAAGTCGCAAAAACTTTATCATGCAAAACTTTATTGTGCAAAATTAAATAGTTAATACATGTACATGGTGCATGGTAGAAACTCCGATAATAAATCGTTTCTGTATACATACTACCGTTTAAAATCACCGATTTACACCAATTAATACAACCGAGATATTTTATTCCACTTCCTCTCCGGTGACGCAAAAGCGGCTCAGCAGAACACGTCAAGAGCGGCACAAAGTTATTGAGAATCTTGGCTTGTTATTTATGTTTACTGTGAATGAAAACTTTAGTCAATTTGCTTCACAATACTTACTGATATTCTTGTTAAAGCTACGAACTTAGATGTGAAAACAATGCTTTTAAAACTGAAAGCAAGTGACATGTTGTTTACAAACTCGCGCTATATTTAGCAGGAATAGTAGCCGGCGAAATGTGTCACGAACGTGTTCCACGAACGAACCATTTCTTTCTGAACCAAAACTCCTTTGGGTGGGAGAAAGCTTATTGTTCAAAGACAAGATTTCGCTTGGATATATTGCTCGCTCTTAAAGCAATAAAAAGATCGTGATGCGGCTTTTTTGCTGTGACACTATTTACATGGTATTGCTAGACTTTGGCTGAATTTATACTACAGACGAATTATCCGACGCCGAATTTATATTAGAAGACAATTTTTATCCATCACAGACGATTTAGCGTCCCGGGACGGATAACTCGTCTAAGTATAAATCCGGTGTTTAGACGAATTATGTGGCTAAATACATCTTCAATTGATCTGTCTGTCAACACGCCCTGGAGACTTGCTGACAGACGAATTGGGTGAAGACGAATTTAGCCACGTAATTCGTCTAAACGCCGGATTTATACCTAGACGAGTCATCCGTCTAAGGCAGACGAGTTACCCATCTCAGAAATCTAATTCGTCTCAGATGGATAACTCGTCCCTAATATAAATTTGGCCTTTATCGGAGTATCTTCGCGTGAACTTCGCGGTAAAATGAAATGTATCGCTTTTTGAGTTTTCCTAACAAAGCTAGTCATTGTTTTGTCCAACAATACTTCACAAAAGAAACAGTTAGAGGTGAATAACAAAGAAATACCTAATGTATATGTATGCGCATATAGACTGCAAATGCGAAGTTTGCTTATTTCTGAGCGGTACTGTATGTCATAAAAAAAAGTAACTATAGTGTTTTACAGAGTATAATGTGACTATAATGTCAAATTCATAATAGTTTTGAGTTGATTTTACAACATTGTAAGTTGCTGTTGGAGAGACAACTGATTTAAGAGTGCTTAACAAAATGTTATTTTATATACAGTTTTATTAAACAGCCACATGTACACAATATCTATTCAATCCCAGAAAACCCCTGACCTGAAGACAGTTTCATTTGATTTCCTATCATAACGATACCATTATGTCTTGTGCAAAACAATTCTTCACAGTTCAGTTCATAGGGTAACAATTTCCATACTCAATATCATTCTACCTTTCGGCAGCATTTTTACCATTTAGGTATACTAGTTTTTTACAATAACAAACTGTCAAATTGTCCACTCTCACTCATTGCCGCATTGCATAAGTTATATATTCTCTTGTCTATCTGCTTATTGACAATAAAAATCAGCCAATGAGCATGCGAGAATTTCTGCTATTATCATAAAAATTGGTTTTCCTAATGTCCAAGCCATAAATTTCTCTGGAGATGAGTTCTTTCTGTTGTAAAAGTTTTCCCTTATTTGGGGCGCCAAAATTTCCATTATGAAAATGCAGTTCAACCAAATTATGACTGAGGCTGGGTTGTATTTTCTACTAAGTTTTCAAGATCAGGCTCCTTGATCCTTATTCAGACCATGTACAATAGGTTTTATTGTGCATTTATAAGAAGTGAGAGGAATTGAAGCATTTCAAATAGAAGAGGGAGGGCTAGAAAGGAAAAACTCTTCTCAAGATTGTCTCTCCTGTACAGTTAGATCCGTCTATTTCAAGTGGGTTATTTCAAATTCCCTTTTATTTCAAATCCAAAACCATTTCCTTTGGGTTTGCTCTTCAGTTATTTAATATCAGCTATTTCAAACTCCCCCTATTTCTAAGTATGCTTTGTTGTCACTCCTCCAAAATTCAAAATAGCATGGTTCAGCTATAGTTCAGTCAGTCAGTCAGTAACTTTATTATTGTGTCAAAATTCTTCTCGCCGACCACAAGTAGTCTACTAATCGAGGACACTTAAAATTGCACATACTAAATTCTAAAATCACACTCTATCATGTGATTGTTCCTCTGGCCTATTTCATTCATTCCATTTACCCTGTACCTGTAGTTATGTTATTTTTCCTTGTTTTCAGAACGGTTTGATCATCACTGTCCCTGGGTAAGTAACTGAACTAATTGGTTTTCAGCAGTTACGTAAGAGCAATCATCAGCAAGTTCGTCACCACCTTGTACATTGTTTAATACATAATAATTAGTAAAGATGTACTTTTATAATGGTTCTTTACTTGTGGGTATTGATAGTGAAAGTAAGAACTCTTTTGTTTTTTTTTTCTTTCTAGGTTGGTAACTGTGTAGGAAAGAGGAACTACAAGTTTTTCTTCATGTTTCTTGTTTCATTGTCAATCTACTGCTGTTATCTCTTTGCTTTTGTTGTAACACATCTTGTAATGTGTAAGTTGTTAAACCTTTGTGTAGTTTTTGATTCAGGCCTGGGTTGTTTGAAAGGTTTATAATTCTATCCACTTGGATAAATCTCTGTCCAGCAGATAGACCTGTGATTTGTTTTCTTAACACTGATTCGCTGGACAGTGATTTATCCTGTGGATAGGCTGGGTTTTCCAGCCTTTGAACAACTGGAGCCAGTAAAATACATTCTTGTCACACAATGCTTTGAGTGGTTGATCTTTGAATATAAGTTTAGTGTAAAATATGTTAATGTAGATGTATTTATATTCTATCACTATGATAAATGGTTAGCAACATGGGCAATGAGCAAGTGAATGTGAGAGATACAGATTCTAATAATAAACTGAAAATGGGTATGGGTGGGGCAAATGTGAAGAACCAAGCAATTGACTGCAAAGGCAAATTAACTCTGAAACAACTCAGAGCAATTGACTCACCACAGTAAAATGCAATTTTTGAACATCTTCAAAATGTCCCCCCTTTCCCCCCAAAACAACGTTAGGGGGAATGCGAAGACCACAGCTCTTACACAACATTGAATTGGGGGACTGGAAGTATCAGAGAATTGATGCTAGATGCAACTGAATTAGAAATAAGAGATTAAATATTGAAAAGCTTCATAGTGGTTCAATTACTTGTCGCTGGTATTGATTACTTTTTTTATTCTTTACATAGTATCTCAAGGTGAAGAGGAATCATTTATTTCTGCTATGAAACATTCACCTGCTAGATATCCTTTGAAGTACTATATATGTCGCTAAGCAAAAAATCTTGAAAATCTTGCATGGACTATGCTTTGGTGTATTAAGTTTTACTGTTAAATAGAGATGAAGAGTCTGATACTTATTGCATTGTGTGATGTTATCTACATTAAATTACAGAGTGTTCAAAACATTCTTTTAATAAGTAATAATAACAGGGAATAATGAACCAAAAAGGAATAAACAAGATGGTTTGAATAGGAGAGGATTGACACAGAAAAGATCCAAAACATGAAGTTAAATACCAATCTCCTTTGCATTTTTTTATCTTCGTAAACTGTTTGCAATTGAATTATTCTTAACTCTTCCTACTATCTTAGAGGCCATTATTTGCTTTTTTTCTATTTGGTCAATAGTTGGTTTGACTGGTTTTCACTCATATTTAGTTGCATCTAACCAAACTACAAATGAAGATGTAAGTATAAGGTGACCCTGTAATGCCAACCCATTGAGGGTTGTCCAATATACCCAATCTGTAACGGGTTCTCAAACTGGTGACGGTTCATGACAAATTGCGACTACCCATCAGCATTTGTCAGTTTGCAATATGTCGGTGATCGAGCGTCATCCTACGCACTATTATTTTAGAATGAGGAATATTGTTACACTTTTTTCGCCTGTTTATTTGTGTTGTTTGTGGGTCGTCGCAACCCGTCACGAACCGTCACCCCTTTTGGCAACCCATTACAGATCAGGTGTATTGGACATGTATGAACCCATTAGGAACTGGGTGTCTGTGTTAATTATGTTACGGTAAAGTCATAAGGTGCAGCTCTTGCATACTTGAAGGAGGTCATCCTCATCCACTGTAACAAGGACAATGCAGTGACCCTAACAACAACTCAGATTAATGTTTGCATTTTTCATTACATGTACAGTAATTATGCATGAAATTTGAGGTTGAGTCTACACATAAAACATTTGTTTATCAAATTGTCATTGGTGGAGCATGAATGCATGTACCCAGCCACTTAATGCCGCAGAAACCAGGAGAAGCTAGGGCAGAATGGACCTCTTTGCATAGACTTGCATCATGTAGCCTTTCGTAACACTTTTCTGCTTGGTTTCATAGATTAAAGGATCATTTTCCTCACGGAGTGGTCAAGGAAATACAAATCCCTATAGCCAAGGATCACTTTGGAAAAACTGCGCTGACGTTCTTTGTGGGCCACTTCATCCTAGGTACAACTGAACATCAGTATTGTTTTGTGTTTGTTCTTTATATTTTAATTTTATCTTTTACATTGGAGTTCAAGCTGTCAATGTGAATGATTATTTATGGTTTGTAACCAATATACACCAACACCTGTCTGTTTTGTGTAAGTTGAAAATGTGTAATTTAATGTTAAACTTTGTATCAGGTTACAGCTTTTGGATCAATGTAACACACTTGCAGTGATCTAGAAAATGTTGATGTGTAGACTCTATTCTTAGGCATCTAATCTAAGTAAGGTAGTTGTAGTTGGACAGGTCCACATCAGGACTTAAGTCTTACCAATTTCTGTAAACCTGCATTGTCAAATGAAGTTGCATTGTGTTGTATTTAAAGATCTCTGGCCTATCCATCATTGTAGAGTTAGTGTGTAAACTTATGTTACCCTCACTTTTGGTTTGATTTGTTAGTTTAATAAACAGAAGAGGAGTCATTATACCTGAACCTCCAGAATCAGACAAGTATGGAGCAGTAAGGACAACAACAACAACAGCACCTATGGTGAGTATTCCTCGGCTAAGAAAATTGCACTCTGGATGAAGAGAAGTCCTTGTACACAGTGCGGGAAACAAATTTGAAATCCACTTGCCCAGTGGGCCAGTAAATTTCATTTTCACTTGCCCCCACTTAAATATTTCTTGCCCATGTGGCTCCTAGTATGAAAATCAGAGGACAAATGCGAACATATGCTTGGATTCCTAACTAATCCATGCTTTCAACATAGTGGTTAAGTAATCTTGCCGTCTTGAAATAGCTTTTGACTTAAAATTATCATTAATCAAGCTGACATTTTTATTCGCACTCACAAGACTACTTTAGTTAATCTCACTTGCCCACCAGGCCACTGAACTTCTATTCTCAATAGAGAGAGCAAAATTTACTTGCCCTGGCAATTGGACCTGGGTTTATCCTGCCCAACACTACACGCCTGCGTTGTTTGAAAGGTGGATAATGCTTTCCACTGATTAAATGAGTATCCACTGGATAAATTACTATCCAGTGGATAAATTACTATCCAGTGGATAGCGTGGTTTGTTTTGTCAGAACTTTTGATTTATCCGGTGGATGCGCTATCCACCCTTTGAACAACTGAGGCCTGGGCTGTTATTAAGGGCTGTAACCTGTAACACCTGTTCGGCTGAGTATGCTTGATTTTCTCTTGATGCTACAGGTGAAATTGCCTTTTGTCAATAGAATTCACCCACAAAGTAATAATTTTGTTACTGGTGTGGAGAACAAGACTACAGGTGATTCAAAACCTATTGACAGCCCAGCACTAGGTCATCACAGGTTCGCCAATGCGACTTCACTTTTTATCAATGAAACAACTATCAAATAGCTTTCATTGGTTTTTACCGGTGGAACCAAAAAATGGCTTACCTTAGTTTCAAGAGGCATGGTGTTGCTTTACATCTGAACCTTTGCAGGTAAACCCCTTCTATGCTATAAGGCATCACTTGCATCTCATGCCAGACATTCCCTTGGGGCTGTGAAAACCAAGAGAGCCTTTTGTCTTTTCAAAGGTGACAAAAAATTGAAATGGAGCCCAGATAACTTTTTTCAATGTACTTTAGGAATTTTCGTTTTTTTTTTTTGTTCCTGCTGTCCAGTGTACAAGGTATGCCCTGAGGGCATTAATGGTAAACTAGGTACTCTCTTCAGTTAGCCTCTTTGTATTTTTGCAGTCTCCAACACAGTTAGGCTCAACAAATGGTGTTAAGCATGATGCCAAGAGAGCAGAAGAAGACCAAAACGATTTACTGCCTAGACCCCAAGAACAAGACAGTCTTCAGGCTGACAGTGAGAAGGGAATTGTTAAATTGAGTAGTGTCTAAGAAACTACTTACCAGCAAATCTACAACTAAGGCGGTGTATTCAGAGGAACAGTGTCGTTAGAAATAGAAACAGTATGGGCCACTTGTAAGGTTGCTAACAAAACATAGATGACTGGCAGTTGCTCATTCCCAGAAACAGATTGTATGATAGGTAGTGTAATAAAGCTGTTTTCTTAAAAAACTCAGTGAAAACTAAATCGTGAAGTAAACTTTACTGCGCATAGAACACTTAGTCAGATGGGGGAATGTTCTACCCATCACAAGTGCCGTGATGGATCTTGGTGTCTCAAAGTAAATCAAAGTGTAGAATAGCATGCAAATGAAGTGGCTGGTTATCAAAATTCAGTTTTAGCTTCAGCCTCATATTTAATAATCATCACTGCATTGCATTGTGTTGTTTAGTTTCCATGTCATTTTATCGTCACTGAAATGTTAAAACAAAAACCTGTACATACAGTATTGTCTTAACTATAGAAGTATCACCCTGGGGTTTTATTCAATGCAGCTGTGGAATATTTGTCTGCATTATTCACATATTTATCACCAAATGGGTCTCTTTTTTTCATGTCCAAATGTACTAAATTTCTTGTCATACATATTTTTTTACAACCAGTGGTAACAGGTTAATGCTGAGGCCTTCTTAAGTCTTTACTTATTTCTGCACACGTTTGTGATTAATTTTGCCAAATTTTTAGTGGCCAACTGCCTTTGACAATTCTGATGTAGCCAAGTTGTTGGGAATTGACAGCCACCTTATTTTAGGAGTTGTCATAGACTGGGAATGTACTTGTGTTTTCAAGTTCAATTTTCATTTTCAATTTTCATTAGGCATAAAAATGAGTGAAATAGTTATTTATAGAATTTACAGATTGTGCAGTTCTAGGAAATATCCATTTCCCCCCACAGAAGGGAATAGAATTTCCTGGGGCCTGGGGCATGGGTCAGTAAGACCCAAAAAATTTAAAGAAATGTATCAAGCTTAACTATAATTTCCAGAGGGGTGGAGTCTTAGAAAAGATCCCTTCCATGGGAGAGGCATGCATCTTTTCTGGAACTACACGTTACATTTTCTTTTTGTAAGGCTAGAAAACAGTGGACTCAAGTTTTCCCTTCAGTCTGGTCTTCTTTTGTAAATATTTTCCGGTTTAATTGCAAGATGTTTGTTAACTTAATTATGATTATTTTTTTCAATTTTAAGACTGTCATGATGTTGTAGTAGTTACCTATGACAAACGTGGTGAGCTATCGTTTTTAGTATCATATTTTTTTAGAATGTTATTCTCAATGTTATTCTCAATGACAAATTCTTCTTATCTCAATACATTTCTTATAATAACAATCGAGAGAGTTCTAAAATAATAATTATAAAAATTCCACCGGGAGCAATTTCACTGGATGCCTGATAATGTGTGTTATCATTATAAATTAAAATAAATAGTCATACTGGTTATTCATTCTGGGGTTTTCCTGGTCGCTGTACAAACAACTATAATATTATTACATTACTAGACTTGTGTATTATTTGAAACAAGTTCTATTTAGCATGACATTAACAACAGGAGAAAACTAGTCGCAGAATGGTAAAAATACCTTTCTGGCTACTTTACTACAGAAAATGTTTGCAGCATCTTGGAAATATGTTGTAAAGACCCTTTTTTCTGTTTTGCAGAATTTGTTCAAGTTTTTTATTATTTTTCATTTTGTACAATTATGAACAATGTCTTTCACGGAGAACAATTGTCATAATTTTAAGTGCATTGTTTTCTTTTTTAGTTACATGGAAGTGTAATTAAAAGTTGTACAACCTAGGTCTGAAGAACATGAGCTCAGTGTTACGATAGGAATTATTTACTTTCAGATGTTACCTTCGTAAATCCATTAGTATTTAATTTTATACTGGCCTTTTTTTGGTGGCAACTTTTGTATCAAAATCAACATTAAGTTCAATAACAGTTGAGG
>CM042749.1:6513203-6525703 GCA_022496165.2 Catalaphyllia jardinei
AAAGAACGCCTGACATGCGAGTTTATGAGATTGAGAGTAACTACAAGACAAATCATTTATAGTTAGACAAAACATATTCCCGACCTGTCCTGTTGTGTTAGGACTGCTGACCACAGCACATTCCAAAACCGCTGGATGTCCTGCAAGGCAGTGTTCGACGTCATGTGGATTTATATTGAGCCTGAGAAAGTTTATATAAAGCAATTATATAATGATAAGTACAAACAACTGGTTGCAGCTAGAACAAGTTTTGTTCGACAGGTCACCGACACCTTTCACCTGGTATGATCAAAGAGTCTTCAGCAGTTTGAATGGGCACTCTAAATTCTGAATTCTAAATATCGAGCCTGGGGAGCTGGTTTCCGGCTACACCGGCCAAAACTTCAGCCGAATACTTGAATATATTTACAACAATCTCGGAGAAAGACGGCTCGGTCTATTAAAGTTACCATCTACAAGTATGTTTGATATCACAATTACAATCACTTCGGATTAGAAGCCCCTGAAGATTGCCATTTATACGAAAAAAATGAGCCACGGATTATACAAGCCGCGGTGACATAAGACGCGAACTTACTATATCAACAGCACATTTTAACTAGTTCACGTCAAACACAAGCCGCAGCTTGTGTAAGACAAGTTTTTTGAGCTAGGCTTAAAAACGCCGCAAAGCCACTTGTACAAACGCTATCGCAGCTTGCTTGCGGCTTACGTAAGACGCGAACTTAAACTGCGCAAGAGCAAGGTTTCCCGCGCTCGAGTGAGCTTGTGCAATTCCCTGATTGCTATGATATCCAACACAAAAAACGAGGCATTAGTCATAATGCTTGAAAAATCTGTCTGACTCACTGGAAATTAAAAAAAAAAAAACCGAATAAAACAAGTTAATTTTAATTCCCTACTGGACATCGAATGTAAAGACTGTTTCTTTTGTAATAATTAACCAATCATTTTAAACATGTAAATACACATACATACATATAAATTTCGCATTTTGTAATTGCGTTCGCGACGAAGGAAGAACGCTTCCTAATCTCCTGGGCTACCTGTGATCGCGTAGGTTTCCTGTGCACGCACGCGAAAGCTGACCCGTGTTTTTTCGTTCGATCGGTCGGCCGGCCGGGCGTTCATCTTTTCAGCGCCATTTTGAATGACGTCACAATTTTGAACCAACTACGGTAAAACTTGGATATGTACACGCGCGATGGACTGCGACGACTGCCTCCTCAAAAACCATACCATATAACTAGCCTTTAAAACCTTTTCGTACACTGACTAAATACAAGTTTCATAATACGCCATAACCCTTTATTTGACAATATACCATAGGCATATTCATATACCCCAATAACCACAACACAAGATTTCCCCTTTGAAATGCCGAACGCACTTCCCTAATCTCCGATTACTACTAGTTAAGGTGTTATAAATTAGGGTTAACAAAACAAAACCCAAATATTCTGAAAGAGAACACCGAGCTTTACAAAATCCTCGAGTTTCGTGTCAATTGGGCCAATAGTAAACAAGACAAATGACAAGATACAGCTATTCAAAAACTTTTAAAATTTACTAACAAATGTATGGATTGCCGGACACTTGTCCGGAAACCCATACATTTCTTAGCAAATTTTGGAGTTTTTGAATGGCTATATCTTGTTCAGTATTGGCCCCATTAACACGAAACTTGAGGATTTTGTAAAGCTCGAGGTGCTCTTTCAGAATATATGGGTCTTATGTTGTTAATCCCATAATACACGGACTTATACCCAGGCCCCCACCGTATGAAATCCGGCAATGCTAGTTGGCTGTGATTGGTGGTTTTCGATCCGTATTTTTACCGTTTTACCGTATTTTACTGTTGCAAATTTCCACAATTTGCACTCACTTTTAGGTTAATTCGGTAGTTTGGTTTTTCAACAGGCGGAATCAAGTGACTAGTGTTGGTTTGTGATAAAAAAAATAGCTTTTTCAGGGAGATGCAAATGGAAAATTGAAGATTTCTCGTAGAAGAAAGGACCAGTGATTCGTGAAACATAAACGTAAAACATGACACACATATTTTACTCCACGTGGGCAAAACCAGTTTGCTGTGTTTCTAAAATAAGCTCTGACTGCGGATGTCAATCAAAGGAAATTGGCGTCGGCATGGAAGTGAGGTTATTATTCGTTGGTACCAGAGGTTTTTTCTCGCCGCTTCGCGACTCGCCTTCGCAATTCTGTCGCCCCTAACGAGAAAAAAATCTCTGGCACCCAGGGCACATTGGGAATTGCATCAGAGCTAATTTTTGGGACGAGGGCATCTTTTAGATTCCTCTATAAGGATATGACATCATATCCCATAGACTGCGAGCAGTCTCTCTTTTCCTCGAAAATCCGTGGAAAGAACGCAAAAAGAAGTAAGAGTGCGAACGTGACTGTGAGCGCTACGAGGGAGCGGCGATGCCGCTAGCCGCTAGTAGCTCGCGGTATCGCGGCTCCTACGTCACGCTCACAGTCACGTTCGCACGCTTACTTCTTTTGCGTCCTTTCCCACGGATTTTCGAGGAAAAGAGAGACTGCTCGCAGTCTACATATCCCATAATTTCCAAAAATGTGACGTCATCACTTTAGGACGGGATTGACCGGCTCCGACCGGGCTCATATGCATGAGCCTTCCCATGATTCCACCTTATAACGCACGCTGAAGTTCGTTCCTTGTTTATTTCGTCGGAAACTTTCACACAGAATTCACAAAGATAACCGGGAGATAGCCAGCTTATGGCCATCCGAGATGAACGGGCCAGAAAACCAAGTGCTTGACGAAGTTTATAAAGAAGAAGTGTCTCAAAAGTTGGACGAATTTAGGAAATTGGACCTCCTGTGCGACGTAACTGTTCGCACTATGAAAGGAGAAAGAGACTTCCCTGCCCATCGATGTGTGTTGTCTGCTGGGAGTCCGTACTTCCGTGCTCTGTTTACAAGCGAATTGAAAGTGAGAGAAAACGAAGATAATCTTATACAGCTGACAGAGGTAACATGTGATGCTTTTACTGAGGTTCTTCAATTTATTTACACTGGTAAAGCGACAATCAACTCGTCTAATGCACAAGATGTGGTTATCGCTGCAGATTATTTGATAATTCCAAGTTTGAAATCGAAAAGCCTCTCTTTTCCTGCAAGAATCCATCAATGATTTTAATTGTCTGGCTTTAGAATCCTTCGCCTCCCAATACAGCTGTGAGTCATTAAGGCAAGCAGCAGTCGCTTACTCCCTTAGATATTTTGTAACCGTAGCGAAGTCAAGTGATTTCCAGTCGCTCGAGCTAGTGAAAGTGAAGGAACTGCTTAGTGACGACAAAATAAATGTACCACAAGAGGAGGACGTCTATGAAGCAATGATTAGATGGGTTAAACATGAAGTGGAATCGAGAGAACGTTTGCTTCCTGAGTTGCTGAAATGTTTGAGGCTCTTCTCGATGTCAAAGTACAGTCTTCGCCAGATTCTTGAAGAGGAAGAGTTAGTGAGAAGAAACCCCAATTGTATGGCTATTGTGGTCAGTGGACTGGACTACTCTCTGTTTCCGGATCAATTCCAAGGCACTTTGCTTACCCCTCGTTTGTCTTTACAGGGGTATGAGGCTGTGGTAGTACTTACTGGTGGACTGAATGGTAACAACAAAACCTCGAACGATGTGCGCTGTTTTTTGCTCTCAACAAAGAAATGGCTTAGTTCTTTACCTGCAATGCCAAACTCTTGTAACAGTCTTGATGCTGCAGTCTGTGGGGGACTCTTGCATGTGTTGAGTTGGGAAAGAAATTTAGGTAGATATTCCTCGTCAAAGTTGTATTTTCAGAGTTTCAACCCCAAACAAAAGAAATGGAACTTAAGTGATGAATATACCGGTGCCAATGGCAAAGACTTTGTGGTGAACAGTGTAGATGAACTACTGTATGTTACAGGAGGTGAGGATAGCTGGTGTGAGACACGAGTCTACAATCCTGTTCTTGCAGAGTGGAAGCAAGTTGCACCAATGAAAACAGGTCGTGCTGCTCATTGTGCAGTTGTGCTGCAGAAACAAATCTATGTTATAGCAGGTCACAACGGTACAATCTGTCATAACAGCGTGGAGTTTTATAACCCATCAACCGACCAATGGAAGCCAATTCCAAGTATGTCTAAACCTCGTAGCTTTGCAGCTGCAGCAACAGCCCATGGGAAAATTGTTGTCATTGGGGGATACAGTGACCCGTGTTTATTGAACACCGAAGTCTCCTGTGAAATGTTCGATCCCAGCACAAATGAGTGGAGTCTGGTTGCTAGTCCTGCTTTTCCACGTGCTGCCTGTGCCATTGTAAGCATGGATGACATAATTTACTTATTCGGTGGTAGAAATGTCGAATACGATTTGAAAACTGTAATGAGTTTTAATGTACAGCGCAATGAATGGCGTGAAGTTGCTGTTATGCCAAATAGTTATCAGTGTTCACACATTAAAGCATCATTGCTAAAATTACCCAGAAAGTTTATATCATAAATAAACATAACATACCTCCACCTGGAGGAAGAATATGGTACAAGAAGGGTATGCAGTGTGTATGTTGGTCACATTGGCAATGCCCTTATTTTCCAAAGTTTCAGAGGAACTGTTAATCAGAAACATAACTGGATATTTAAAGAGGACTTTAGAAGAGTTTTCACCAATTTACTTGACTTTCCAAAAAAAAAACTGATGAGCATGTGCTCACAACTGCAAGTTCCAAATAACAATTCAGTCTATGTTACTCTGCTAAGGAGTATTTATGGGTTATTGGGAAAGTGTGAGGTTAAGATGGCTGGATATTGACCAAGTTCTTTTGTTTCTTGTTTATGCACTGAGATAGAGTTGAGATCCATAAACACTAGTACGAGGCCAATGTCCAGCCATATCATCTTGACTGAACAAGCTTGTTTAATAAAGGATTTATTTTATGGGGTTAAAAAACAATTTTTGTAGCTAGTGCATAATCCTGATGTAGAGAAATAATTTGAAACCATTATTTGAAGAAAATTAAGTTAGATTTGTAATAAAGCAATAAGATTATTTCTAGAAATGAAGAGCAAATAATATCATAGTGTGAATGGGCAATTCCCTCTATAAGACATGCAGGGAGTCATGGTAGTTGTATTTTTTAAATTTAACAAATATCCAGTCCAAGGTGATAAATACAACTGCCATAATTTCCATGGTTCGTCTCATAGAGGGAATTCGCCATTATTATTTATGACCAGAAAGAGACTCACAACAAGGATTAAGGTGCTCATTTATGGTGGTTTGGTTTGGAGGCAGGGTGGAGTGCTACTACTGGAATTTTACAGTAATTAACGAGTTTAGTAAAAAAGGATTTCATATCATTTCTTTTTCCTGTCCAAGAAGCACAAGTAACTGAGAGATTCTTCATGGATTTTGGTATAAAGAGAAAAATAGAAGCAAACAAAGGTTCAATAATAATAGCATTCTAGGCTCCTTTGCTGGGTTGCAAAATTTTGCAATATTGCATTATCAGGGGATATCTAATCTATGATTTACCAGGATAGGTTTCATTCAAATCATTTTCATGCACAGCAAAATGACTTGCAGTTTGCAGCATTTTGCAATGTTCATCAATAATTCTTGATAGTGCTTCCAAATTCACACACTAGTACAGGATATGTTTTGTACAGTTGACAGATAACCATCAGTTGCTTGACATATACACGGATCAACAACAAACTGTGTGTGCTTAATGAAGGGAAGTAGAGTTTGTTGATCAGTATTTAATATTTGGTAATGATTTGCAGAGCTAGATAAAGCTCATACTAGCAAAGAGTTAAGAGCTACCTTAAATGAAAATTTAAACTGGCTGTAAACCCTCTCCGAAGGATTTTTTTAAACTTTGTAAAAGGTTGCATTCTATCATGCTTATTTTAATTCGAGTTGTAAGCGCTTAAAATTAAGGGTGTTTTAACGGGTTATATTGTTGCTGTGGTAACCTGGTATATAAAAGGTATAACAGCAACTTGTTTATTAAGGATTAGGTATTTGTGTGATACCATTATTGTAGCGTCATAAGGGTTGTATTCATTCTTCAAAATTACAGCTTTTGTTAAAGTTCGGGAAACTGTTGTTAGAATCCTTAAAATGAGCTTAGTCACAGTGTTTGCAATTTTTTTTACCTCATTTTAGCCACATACTGAATACTTACAGGTTAACACACTCAGCGAGTGAATTATTGGGATTTACCTGCATGAGTTCACTAACAATGAACAAGAAATTTCAATACTGCACAAGGCGGCAGTGAGTGAATGAGTGCAGGTAAATCCCGATAATTCACGAGTAATGAGTGCGTTACCATTTTTATTATTCAAATTGAATACACTGCAAACAAAAATTGTCAAACATTGAGTGAGCCAAAGCCATGGTGTAATGACAGCGGTGTATTGAATTTACAGCATGGCTATGACACCATGATAATGACGTCAAGGAGGTTGTCTCGTCACAACCCAGTGTCATGAGGTACAAATCAACCAATCAGAAAATCAGAATTCGTACAGTGTATGAAAGTTGAATAATAAATGTAACTGCCTTTAAACTGGAGGAAACTTGAAAATAATAGTTTACCAAGATAGAAAAACACCAAAGAGACAATAAACCATAAAAAACAAGGATGGTTAAGGATAGAGGAGATTAAGATTGATTACAAATGACAAACTTGAAAAATTTAGGAAACTTTTCAAGATGCAAAAACCGTAACATAGCCCCTTTAAGTAATAGATTCTGAATCATTTTTAGCCTTAGAATTTGTAAATGGTGATAATATGTACATAGCAAATTACATTTTATGTCAGTGAATGAAGTCCAAAAACAATAAATGCAACGAAATGATAATTGAATTGTCTAATTTTTTTCCTGCAAACGGCTTTTCATTTTCATTTTTCTTATTACAAGGCACTTGCAGCGTTTTTAGGCCAATATCCATCATCATTTAACTGATATGCAATGACTTTTCACATGGGAGGGGAGGTAAAAAGCAGTGCAGTTATTTCATACTGACCTTTGTCTGTTCGGTTCAGTGAGCTGTAGCAAGTGAGCATTGCACTCCTATGCATCAATGTGTATAGTGTGAAGTTAACAACACATCGAGAGGTCTCTCGCTCTTATAAATACTATTCCATTTTTCCAAGCCTCTGTATTTAGCCCCATGGGATACTATTCAATCGTCGTTTGGCCCCGATCAATTCGTTTTGAGTCAACCTAATGCACCTATCAATGGTTTGCCCCAGGATGGGGGGGGGGGGGGTTTGGGCATCCCAAGGGAAATTTGACATTTTCAGGTTTTCAAATGTCAATTTCCCCACGCTTGGGTCTCCATTATAAGTCAGATTCCCACCCCTGGGGATCCCAAATTGTGTTTCTTGTAGACACAAATTTATAGTGTATAATCATTAAAAAATTAGCACAGAAGTATCAAAAGGTAAGGTTATTATTAAATTGTCATCATTTGGTGAGATTTTGTCACTTTCTATTTATGTATGTACCTCATTGAATAAAGAACACTTTACTTTTCACCTTAAGTTGTAGAAACATTCTGGTACGTTTGCTAACCGTAAATATGAAAAACTGTCTTACCCCAAAAATCAGAAAATGTGCGACCCCATTCAAGTAACTTCATTGAAAATGCAACCCCATGATAGTCAATCCAGTCGTGAAAATGCGACCCCATCCAGTTGCACATCTCCATTAGCCTCTTTTGTACGAATACTTCTTCTCAAAGCTGAAAAATATCTTATGTTATAGACAGAGCACTGATAACCATAAAAAAACAACTTTTTTCCTTAAAAAAGCAACACAATACTCCTTACAGCCATCATTCTGGGTATTTTCCAAGATGGACACCGCTTGTCACTCATTCCCAGATCCTCTCAACGTTTCAAGATGGAGGTCGAATCAAATTTCCCACCCTGGGGATCCCAACCCAGGTGCGCTTTACGAAGTCTAATTCCCATGGGTTGCCCGACCCCCCATCCTTGGGCAAAACACTGATAGGTGCATTACTATCAACAGCCAAACAAATTGACCGGGAAGGCCTGGGAGAAAGCTATTCAGAAACTAGGCGAGGAAATACCGTTATTTTTGCAGGTGTCTACAGGTTTCTCAAATGAAGGTGGTCAATCATGATTCAATTGCAGTCGCTGCCTGCTTGTACGATTTTCTTGTTAAAATTCCCTTTCTCGTGTTATGTAATGGGATCTTTCGGATCAATATCAGTATCTAAGCAACTGCGCACCTACCCCTCCCCTAACCCAACATGTTATAATAAGTTAATAAGTTAGTGTTACTATTGGGTAAGGGGAGGGGTAGGTGCGCAGTTGTCCAGATACTGACATTGATCCGATCTTTCTTGCCTTGTCATCAGGCGATGTGACATTTCGTTGTGGCGGGTTTTCGAGTGCAACAGGCCCATAATCCCACGCACGAAAGGCGTGGATTTTCCATAATTTGTTGAGCGTAGAGATTAGGACCTATCTAAGAAATTATGAGCCGTTTTACCCAGTGTTGGAAGAAGGATCACCAGAGTCCAAAAACGGATGGAAATCAACCCTAGGAAACTTCCTCAAGCAGAACGTTTTGCGAGTGATCATGTGATGCATGGACGGCAGTACTAATCGAGAGCTTCTTTGACGAATTGCACCTGTTCTTGTGCATTGGACACGGATACTGGATGTACTATGCCCCGGAGTTATGAGTACTATCGCCGCGATTTTGCTGCATTTGTAGTCAAAAAGGTTCTAAAATTATGACTAAGTCCCTTTTCTCATTCTCATGTTGTATTAATCAAATTAAACGGAAAGAAAAAAACAGCATTTTAACTTCAGTAGCCTTTATTGCCTTTCTCTTTTGTCATTGTTGTAATCAGCCGTTTAAGGACTACCATATTTCTTCTTTTACCATGCCCTACAGGAACCCATGCCACTGCATGATCTTATGCAGTTCAATAACTTCTCAGAGAAGATATTTTCATGTTTCTTCAAGTGCAATTAGCCTAGACGTTATTTTGTTAACTTGATTTCAACGCTGAATCCATTCTTAAGGTTGGCGAAGACAATTGTGTTTCCCTTGGGTGAGCCATGCGAAGATAAAGACTCCACTTGAACTTCTGGGACGTAGCCATGACCATCTGGCAATCCATGTACCACTGGCTGCGTCGAAATAATCTTGTTCACGTTGGTTGTCAGTGTCATGTTCACTTCGACTTCCTCGCTTTCCATGTAGAACATCTCGGTATCTCCAATATCTCTTAAGGCTCTCAATTCGTTTGAAACTGGGAAACTCAAGTCAGGGTAGCTGATGCTTAGATAGATGAGCATATCATCATCGTCTATCATAATGCGAGACTGATTGGTGACTTCTGTGATTGGACCATCAGGCAGAGTTGCTTTGGACATAAATATGAACATAGTTAGTAGTGAAAGTGCATGAAGAGTGATCATCGCAATAAACTTTCCAATTTAAGCAATTGGAAAGAAGAAGCCTGAAAAAAATCAGTGCTTTAACGGGATTCGAACCCGTGACCTCCGCGATACCGGTGCGATGCTCTACCAACTGAGCTATGAAGCCACACATTGGGAGCGAGGTCAATTTATTGAGTTCATATCTTCCCGTGCAGTGAAATGATGTGAAGTATGTATAAAAATAATTCACATTTGTACTGCGGTTGTGGACGAAAGTGAAGAGTGATCATATTTTCCAATTTAAGCAATTGGAAAGAAGCCCTGATTTTTTTCAGGCCTCTTCTTTCCAATTGCTTAAATTGGAAAATTTACTGCGATGATCACTCTTCACTTTTATCCACAACCGCAGTACAAATAAGAATTATTTTCATATATACTTCACATAGTTAGTAGTAATGGTCATATCAAGCGTCCTGGTGTTACCTCAAATTTCACAACATGTGCTTCGTGATCCTGCTTAGAACTTTGTATGGCTTTTCATAAGGGTATCTATTGTGATACTCCCAGAACACGTCTGCAGGTTGCGGATATGATGGCGTATTTACTTAAACTGCGTACTCATAGTTGCTGTTCGGGGATCTGTGCTCAAGCCAGGTGGTAGCGTAATAACCAAATGACGGCTTAGTTGACGGTGTTTGTGATGTTTGGCTTGAAGGAAGAAATTTCAGACTTGAAGCACTCGAACTTGGAATAACGTAGCTGTTCCCTTTTGTATCAACAATAGACACGCAATCCCCCATCTTCCCATTTATATCCTTTCTCTCAACCAAGGCTGGGGCTGAACTTGCGCTCTGCAACCAGCTGTCCTGAAAAATAGTTGTTTGTGCTCATGACCCTTATTACCACTATACGCTATGGCAAGCACTCTGTTAGATATCTCGGGCCGTTCTTATGGTAAACACTTACTGAAAGTCAAAGGGATTCGCCAAGTTTAACTGTCTTTATAAACAAAATAAGAAAATTGAACCTTGACGAGATCGTTATTAATAATAGCAATCGCTGTAATCTTTGTAGTCAATAGAAATATTTTACTTTTGAAATTTTAAATTTTATCTTGTACATAAGCTCTCCCAAATTTTTTTAATTTTAATCATTTTCTTGTAAATATTTAATTTTTACAAGTGTATTTTATTAGTGTCCCCAATTAGTCAACTTAGGCTAAACACACTGACACTTAAATAACGGTTTTACTTACTTACTTACTTACTTACTTACTTACTTACTTACTTACTTACTTTACTAATGTTGCTGCCCAGGCAAAGTAACAAGTTTTGATAAAAGAAAACAGACTTTTTGAAAAAAAGATAAAAATTGGGATGGAGATGATTCCTGTTTAAGAATTGGTAGTCCGTTTGATGGAGGTCCATACCAAACAGTCTGCCCGATAAAGGCTCTAGCCCTTTGAAGGTAACTACTCCAGCGTAAGACTGTGGACTAAAATGCCTTGCTTCGTTCAGCAGTGAGGTTCATTGTAGTGGCGCCAGGAATTTTCGTCCAGTCCCATCCCTCACTTACATTATGTGCCTTAAGCGACTCCTCGCTGTTAGCTATTAGCATTGCGCCATGACTTTGAAATATAACGTGCCTTCAAAGTCCCAGACGAACCTGTTAAAGCCCTTCACTGTCACGGCCCAATGTTTGAGACAGTGAATAGAGAGAGCTGCAAAAGTCTTGGACCAATGGCCCTCTGGAGATGATTCAATAAAAACGTTATTTGAAAGGGTCCTGTCATAGGCCTGTAACAATGGAGATTTACTTTTATTTATTTTTGTGATAGTAATTTTATATTTTGAGAACGAAATATTCAGAAAACTATGACAATTTATGAAACCGTCAAACAGAAGGTCTTAGTCTATGATGAAGGCGTAACCATTAAGGATAATGATAACCACATAACCACTCTATGTCCGTTGATGTCACAATCATGGTATCAAACAACTGCCCTTTAATTGGTGAACATGTTGGTGTCAATTTCGTGGCACAATAGATTACCATAGCAATGACAACTTGTTAAAAACGTCTTTCATTTTACTTTTTAACGCTTCCTTTAATTTTTAAAACTCAAAGGAGGCCCTGAACCCACTTCACCGAGAATTTCTTATACACTTTATAAAAAAGTTACATCTTGTCGTGGAGTCACGTAATTTTTGAGTTACAAGCGCTTTAAGTTAAAATCAAGGGTGTTTTTGACAGGTCGTCTTGTTACATCAAAAGGATGACCGCAACTTGTTAACCAATGACTGGGCATTTATTTGATACTAATTGCTTTCGTCAAAGGACGCTTTCATAATGCAGTCGAAATCGACATTCTTGGAATTTTTGGACGTGTATTCATCGTTACAAATTTGGCCCCCCGAAAAATTCTTCAGGGGCAAATTCTTCAGATGCAAATGACGTCATTGCAATCGACCATGTGCTTTGTCTGCCTCACGTTTTCTTTCACGTGTCGGCCTGTGGACTAATCAAAGGTAAATTCGTGAGCTCCAGAGGACGCTAATTTACGAGTCGAGTCCCTGCACCTGGGCCATTTTCGTTCTCGTAGTCTCTCTTGTGTCAGAAGAAATACCGGTTCGCTCCATCTTTATCGGACGTGAGAATTTCTACTGCACGGGCTGGATAAAAATTCTGAACGGGCGGCCGGCCGGCCGGCTGCAAACAGCCACGCACATAGATTACGCGCGTTAAGTTGAGGTGAGTAATCCTATTTCTTACCGCTACAGTATGTCTGAGCACAGTTTCGAAAGTGACCTTCTCGAAGCTTTGGATAGAAGTCTCTCGTCATTTTCCGAGGTGAAAATTTTGAAAGCAGAGCAGAGATTAGTGATAGAGAAAGTTGTCCATGGAAGCGATGTTTTCGCTCAGTTACCGACGGGATTCGGGAAGAGCTTGACATTTCAGATCTTGCCCCCTTTGTGCAAATGTCTAAACTCTATGGGCCACAATTTTACTTCAAACCCCTTAGTTGTGATCGTTTCTTAGCTGTTATCAATAA
>CM042749.1:6528203-6540178 GCA_022496165.2 Catalaphyllia jardinei
GGCGTCCAAGTAAATTGACATAGAACAAGCGCTGAAAAATAAGCTTTTCCCGAGAAAAGGAATGTACATATGTGCGTGGCTGTTTGCAGCCGGCCGGCCGGCCGCCCGTTCAGAATTTTTATTCAGCCCGTGCAGGAGAAATTCCCACGTCCGATAAAGATGGAGCGAACTGGTATTTCTTCTGACACAAGAGAGACTACACGAACGAAAGTGGCCCAGGTGCATGGACTCGACTCGTAAATTAGCGTACTCTGGAGCTCACGAATTTACCTTCGATTAGTCCACAGTCTGACTTTCTCGGTTGTTGCTTTTTCAGGTCGGTTTACAAACATCCTAGATTTGGAGGTTTTTTCGGTTTCATGGTTCTCCGTTCAGTCGCAATTCTCGATCGAGGGAAACTCTCCTGCACGAGGCGGACAAAAATGGCAAACAGGGTGATCAAACAGTTTGTCGGTGAACACCTTCGAATACGAAGTCACGAAAGTAACACGAAAAGAGCTGGACTCTGATTGGGCACAAAAATATTTTTGTGCCCAATCACAGACGAGGATTTCAATTGGTTTCGAAACTGGTCGGTTAAGAGAAGAATCCCAGGGGCTCCTCTTTCGTTCTTGTAAACTTGGCCGCTTCGACTTTCTCATGACCCAACTAGCTGCCCCTGGGTCTCCGAGGATGGGGAAACTGGGGCCATCACGCAACGTAGTTTGTACCGGGACCTCTTCAATCAGAATGGCATGGACTTTGTCACTGAAATATCTTTCTGTAAAACCCCGGTTGTTGATGAAAAAGGGTTGGGTTTTAGAGGTTGAAAGTCAGCTAGGGAAATCATTTAAGGTATCTGTATAAAAGTTTATACGGCGTCGAACGCAGTCTCATAATCTTTGATTACTAGTATTAATTGTAGCATCGCTTGTTAATTAAGAGATAGTATTCATCGTTTAAACTACAGCTGCAAGAAAAAAAGCTAGAACCTGCTGCCAGCTTCCTTGTTTGAGTCGTAGTCCACTTATGTTCCCAGATTACTTTAAAACAATGAAGTGAGTTAATTCGGGCTCTTAATTACAACTTGCTCGTGAATTTGTGAATGATAACTTTAAGTTTGTCAAGGTTACGATGATACACGTGTATGCGCCAACCAATGACATCTACGGAAAACTACAAGAAGTAACTGAGCAGACACACTATCATGATATGTTAATCATCACTGGCGATATGAATGCGAAGGTGAGAAACCTTGTCAATGGCCTTGGAAGAGTAATGGGACGACACGGACTGGGCACGGTTAATGATAATGGTGAATTCGAAAGACTGAAAGAATTCGGCTGCGATTTTAATGAAATGGTTATGACCAGGACAGTTTTCCTCACAAGGAGATTTATAAGCAAACCTGGGTGTCACCCGATGGAAGAACAAAAAATCAAGAACATCAGTGTGTTAGACACAAAGGCCATGAGGTCAGCAGATGTGGCCAGCGACCATTGTACGATCAACCAGATTAAAGCTCAAAAGAGCACCGGCGACGAAGAGTACCACGAAGAGGTTCGACACACACAAACTCCAAAACCATGACATACACAGAAGGTTCACCATACATACACTAGCAGCAGAAGAGCAAATGACTGATGAAGGAGAAGAAAAAGAAGACCAAGTGGAAAGGAAAAGCGAGATAATGGAGAAAGCTTATGTGAAAACGGCAGAGGAGGTACTAGGGTACAAGAAAAAGAAAAACAAGCCATGGTTCAGTCAGGAGGCTTGGACTCTAGTAGACCAAAGAAAAGCCATCAAACAAAAGCTAATTGGTGCAAGATTAGAGAGTGGTCCAACAAACCAAACAGGCAATCCAACTAGTTTACGCAAATCGTATAATTTATTCCAATATATTATTATTCGATCTAGAGAAAAGAACAAAGTACATTTGAGAAACTGAACAGGATCCATCGATTCATAAACGCACGGGTAAAACTATTAACTAGAATTACATCACTGAGAACTTACTTCTTTGACGATGTCTAGAAGGATTGTTTCACTGTGTACAACTGAGTATAGATCAGCAACAGATATAACAGACCAGGGAATAACAGAAGACGGGTCAGCGAGACAGGTTAGCAAAACATGCACGTGGCTTCGGAACTAAAATATCTGAACTGAAAACTGACTTATTCACGTAGCTTAATTACATAAGAAAGTGTCGATCAAAATCAATCAGGAAATCAAGTTAATTATTCATTATATTGACGAAACACTCTCCGCCCCGATAAGGGCGTAGTTCTTATCATAGCAAATGTTCGTTTAATCGTCGCCTTCAGCAGGGTGAATGACAGCAATCTTCGTTACAGGACGGCTGTACTCTCCAGTGGCTGTCTTGACCGTAACATTTCGAACGCGTCCGTCAGCTCCAGGGTAAACTTTCGTTATTCTGCCTACAGCCCACTTGCCTCTCACAGCGTTCTGATCGGCTACCGTAACTATGTCACCGACTTGGACATTGCGGTTCTGGACGTGCCACTTCTTTCTTGGTACTAGGGTAGGAAAGACATCTCTGGACCAGCGTTTCCAGAATGAATCAACTATTCTTTGCACGAACTCTACACGCTTACGGGGATTTCTGGTGTCCTTAAACGGACCTTGTGGTACTTCCGGAGTTGCTCTTCCAAGGAGCATGTCGTTCGGACACAGGTAAGCTCCATCGTCTGGATAATTAGGGATACGTTGATTTAACAGGTTGGCGATCTCTAGGAGGCAGGTGTACAACTCGAAAGGCGTCAGAAGTTGCTCGCCGATTGCAATCTTCAGTGATCTCTTACAGCTCTTTACAAGGGCTTCAGCGCATCCGTTTTGGTGTGGTGCAGCTGGCGTTGTGAAGATCCATTTAATGCTCTTCTCTCCACAGAACTCTCGTAACTGATCGCCATCTAGGTCTTTCACCATCTCTTTCAGCTCGTTAGCGGCTCCAACCATCTGCGTTCCGTTATCGCTTAGTATCACAGCTGGGTATCCTCGGATAGAAAAGAATCTGCGAAGCACTTGAATGAACTCCATTGTAGTTAGGTCAACTGCTAACTCTAGGTGGACAGCTCTGGTGTTTAAACAGGTGAAGATCACCCCATAGTGCTTAGCCGTCTTGCTTCTCCCTATTTTAACGTTGTAGGGACCAAAATAATCACACGCGGTGTAGTAAAATGGCGGTGTGTGTGTGCTAGACGGAGGACAGGAAGGTCTGCCATGAGTTGCGTCTCAGCCTTGTGTGCCATTTCACGGCAGAATACACACTTAGATTTCACGGACTTGCTTAGTTTGGTCGCTTTCAAGATCCAGAACTTCCTCCTCGTCTTGCCTGTGGTAGCTGCTACGCCAGAATGTCCGTGCTGATGAGCGTGTCTTGTTATCAGCACGGAGATCCAGTGGTCACTTGGAAGAAGGGCGGGGTGCCTCGTTTCGTAGGACACTATAGCTTCATCCACTCTTCCTCCAACTCTGATAATCCCGTTTTCATCTTTAAACGGGCTGAGCGATTTGAATTCACCTCTATTTAAACGGCTGTAGAGGGTTGTCTGTGCTTGGTTTATCCAGTAAAGCTCTGCTTGCTGAAGCTCTTCAGGTGTCAGCGATCCTTCCTTTCCGTGTTGGTCGTATTTTCGCAGTCGTATCTTCACTGCTAGTCTACGTAATCGTGCCGTCACTCTGATCAGTTTTCTCCAGCTTGAGAACTTGCGTGGATCAATTGAATTGCTGACTTTCGGTACTGTGACTGCGGTCAGTATCTGCATCTGACGGCGTTCCATGTCTGCATTCGGCACTGGCGGGGCTGTCGTAATCGGCCATTGACTTTCTGGTAGGTATAGGAACTCTGGGCCATTCTTCCATCTGCCTTGTAACTCATCAATGCGGATCCCTCGCGACAGGTCGTCAGCAACATTATCTTCACTAGGAATATGCTTCCACTGGTTTGGATCTGTGTTACTTTGAATTTCTCCTACTCTTGAGGAGACGAACGGTTTAAAGCTGCGTGATGGGCTTTGAATCCAGGCCAAGGTGATCGTACTGTCGGTAAAGAACTTGACATCTTTAAACTGTATTCTTGATTCCTGCTGAATGGATTTGGCTAGGCGACTTGCAAGAACGGCTGCTTGTAGCTCCAAGCGCGGAATTGTCAGCTGTTTCAGCGGGGATACTCGAGACTTAGCTGCGATGAACTTGACTGCGTAAGTGTTGTCATCCTTTCTCTGGCGTGCGTAGGCACAGGCACCGAATGCTTCTTGTGATGCATCAGCGAAGACACATAACATTGGCGGTTCCACAGCATTGCCTACTGTTAAACATCTTTCGAAGGAAACACTGCCTAGTTCCTTAATTTCCTGGAAGAGTGAAATCCAGCTTTCCTGAACTGCAAGTGGTACCTCGTCATCCCAGTCTAGCCCCAGCTGCCACAGTCTTTGCATTCCTATCTTTGTTCTGATGATGAACGCTGCTGCAAATCCAATCGGATCGTAAATACGAGCCACTTGACTCAGGATCATTCGTTTGGTTATCTTCTGCTTATGGGCTTTCTCTCAGCTTCAGTAGGTCTGCTGCCACTCTGAAGTGGAACTTGTCTGTTTTCAAATTCCACAGGGTTCCCAGGACCTTCTCTTCATCTCCTTTGAACATGTTTATGTCCTTCTCTGAGTCACCGTTCCCTTTCTCTTTGAGCATCTTGTTAGATATCAACTCTTTAACGTTGAATCCTCCCGTCTTCAAGACAGTGTCTATGTCATTTGTTAATTTCCGAGCTTCCTTGTCTGTATCTACAGACTCACAGATGTCATCCATGTACGTGTTGTTCGTTAGCACTTCCGCTGCTTCTGGGTAGCTTGCCTTGTTCTCTTGGGCTGTTTTTCTTAAAGCTATTTGCGCCATGGCAGGTGCAGGCTTGTCCCCGAATGTCAGCACTGTTTTGACATAAGTGTCAGGTTCTCTGTCTGTTTCCATATCTCTCCAGAGAAAGCGGTGTACGTGTTGATCTCTTTCGGGAATAAGGATCCGGTGATACATCTTGGAGATGTCTCCCAGTACTGCAATTTCCTTCTCTCGAAATCTCAAAACAACTCCAAATATGCCGTTTAAAAGGTCGGGACCTTTTTTCCAGTAATCGTTCAGAGCATGTCCTTGGAATGCAGAGGATGAATTGAAAACAATTCGAACAGGTGTGCTCTTCTTGTCTGGCCTCAGTACTGCGTGATGTAGAATGTAGTGAACAGGACCATGATACCTATCTTGTTCTTCCTTTGACAGCTTTCGCGCAAATTTCATGCTTTCCATTTCCTCCATCTGTTTGCAGTAAGCCTTAGCTTGTTCAGGATTTCTTTTCAGGCGTCGTTCTGTTGACTCTAGGCGTTTTATCGCCAAACCTCTGTTGTCTGGCAGCAGGTTAGGATCTTTTCTCCAAGGGTAAGGGATCATCCATTGGTTTTCGACTTTGATACACGACTTCTCTATGAGCTCAGCTTCTTCTCTTTCTGTTTGAGTCAGTTTGTCTGCATCACAGGCACAGGGTTTCACGGCCACGCCCATAGTTTCGGTTTTCCAAAAATCTGTTAAGTCTACTGGTGAGACGTACTTGACGTGCAATATGTTGGTTACGTCACTGATCTGCTCTGGTTTTCCTCCAAAAACCACCCATCCAAGTGGAGACTTGCGAGCAAGCACGTGGTCCACTTGTCTTGTTTCACCAGCATGCATGTGTGCGTGATCAATGCCGATCAACAGGTCAACATGCCCTTTTCCACGGCGAAATTTGGTGTTTGGTACTCCAAGAACCTCTGGTAAATGTGAAGTCTTCACTGCCGGAATCTGGTCACTGATGCTGTGAATACCGATTGCTTTGATAGTAAAACGCTTGTTGTTGTCAATACAGGTTAGCTGAACATTGTACTCCTTTGTTTTCATTGTTTCGTCCTCGCCGCCAACTTTGGTAATGGTTATGGACACATCTCTTCCCTTCAAACCGAGAGTTTCAGCGGTATCTTGTCGGATAAGACTTACTTGAGCTCCCGAGTCAAGAAGCACGTTCCCGCATTTAAAGAGACCGTTAGCGCTGTCGATGTTAGCGGATAAAACGGGAAGAATCGCTTCACTGGGGCTGGCTGTAGTGGCGACACCAATCTTCACGGAATTGCTCTTGTGCAGGAGTTGATGGTGCTGTTGTGGACAGCGCGTTCCATTCTCCAGCTTTGTACACTGTTGTTTGCGTTTGCAGTTATCCAGTGTGTCCTCTTCCAGCCCTTTTCAAGCAGCTAAAGCACAGGTGATTTGCCTTTGCAGTTGCGATCCGGTCGTCAATGCTGAGGGATGTAAATTTCGGGTATTGATCAGGCCAATGTGATGAACTTCTGCACAACCAACATTTGTGCCAAACGGGTTTGTCGTTATCAGACCTGAAGTGATGCACAGGGCGTTTACCGGGTGGGCCCACTCTGATTGGCGCTGTGGCGCGCATTCGCGATTTCATTTCAACATTCATCCAATTCATCAATGCTTCAAGGGTAGCAGGTTTCTTTTCCTTTACCAGATCTCTCGCCCACACTTTCCTATCATCAGCGCACATCTTCTGTTCAATTATAGAAAGCATATGGCTATTGCTCATGTCACCAGGGAGACCAACTTCTTTTAAGGTATTGTAACATCTTTTCACCAGATGTACGAGGTCGCAAAATCGCGCGTCCTCCCCTTCCTGCAAAGCTTTGAATTGAACAATGTCCTGAGTCACAGTATCTGACACAAATCTTGGGTCGCCGTAGATGGAGTCTAAATATTCCCAGGCGGCGTCATAGTCGCTTCCGATTCCCTTAATTAGCTCGAGTGGCTTGTCTCGCAGGCACGTACGCAAGAGCGTGATCGCATCCCTTTTTGAATACTTCGCCTCTATCGCGTGCTTGAAATCGGAACGGAAAATTGCGTAGTCTCTCACGTTCCCGGCAAAAACTGGTAGCTTTGGCTTCTCTAGTTTAAACGTGCAGGCATCGGCTAATTTCTCTGTATTAGCGGATGACGTGATGCTGTTTACATTATTGTTTGTGGTAATCGGCTTATCATAAGCGGTCGGAAAACTGCTAATTACTTGCACCGAGTTAGCGCCTTTCTCGACGTTAATTTCCGGACCGGCTTGTTCGACTTGTTCGCCGCTTGTGCTGGGTGTTGCCGACTGCATATTTGAAATTCCTCCGTTTTCGAACACTTCACAACATGCAATACTCTCCTTTTCTTTACTTAAATTACCATTCTTCGCTAAATCACTAGAACTGGACAGTTCCACACTTTCAGCATACATTTTTGCGTCTACCTCAAGCCGCATGAATATTTCCTGGCAATCGGAGAGCCATTTTTCTTCAGTTTCGTACGCACTGTCATCTTCAATGAGCTTGGTATAATCCTCGTGTTTAACCACTAAGTTTTCATACACTCCCTGCAGCTTAATTAAGACTTCTCTTACCTCATTCGGAGGCCTTTTATGTTCTACAGCATGGACCAACGCTTTTCCAGCCCTTGTGAAGGCCGATTTTGCGGAACGCCGGTCAGTCTTCGCTTGTTTTAGCGCCGCTTCAGCCATGGTCGTGGTCGATTAGCGCACTCTTTTCATCAGATAGAAATCTAATGAAATGGTCCAACAAACCAAACAGGCAATCCAACTAGTTTACGCAAATCGTATAATTTATTCCAATATATTATTATTCGATCTAGAGAAAAGAACAAAGTACATTTGAGAAACTGAACAGGATCCATCGATTCATAAACGCACGGGTAAAACTATTAACTAGAATTACATCACTGAGAACTTACTTCTTTGATGATGTCTAGAAGGATTGTTTCACGGTGTACAACTGAGTATAGATCAGCAACAGATATAACAGACCAGGGAATAACAGAAGACGGGTCAGCGAGACAGGTTAGCAAAACATGCACGTGGCTTCGGAACTAAAATATCTGAACTGAAAACTGACTTATTCACGTAGCTTAATTACATAAGAAAGTGTCGATCAAAATCAATCAGGAAATCAAGTTAATTATTCATTATATTGACGAAACAGAGAGACTAAACTAGGTATACCTATCGATAGAGTGCCAACGAGCAAATAATTTGTGGTATAATAAGGGGTTTATTAATACAGCATGGCGGATGTTTGATCCTCTTCTGTTGCAAACATTACCGAGAGAAAATTATAACCCGTTTACCAGCCGTTTACCGCACTCCAGTATCGCTGCTCGGTCGAACTTTCAGTTCAATATGATGGGCAAAGTCAAAGTGAATGTGAACAGGTTAGTTTGATTGATGAACACGCTCGTTCAATTCTGTGGCAAACAGGTCCGATTTGTGTTTTGAACGGGTGTAGACAAAACGTGGGGTAGGCCATGGCCTACCCTGTGAGCTACTCTGTGGCCTACCTACCGGTGGTCAAATTAAAAAAAAAACGCAGAGCATTGCCGCAAATCATAGAACATTAGGACTGTCTCACCAACGAGTTTCTTCTGCTGTTTTGGCGGCCACGGTTTGATCAGTATTAACCTACTGATAGTATAAGGAATGGAGGAGCAGGATGCCGGATAAACTCAACCTTGGGCAAACATCGGGTGCTTTCCATTATGCCAAAGATTCCGGAAATTTCGGTCGGAATTCAAATGGAAAGGTTCGTTTCGGTTTTTTCTGACCGGAATATCCGGGATCACCTCTGGAGGTGGTACACATATTTCGGTCGGAATATTCCGACCTAAATTCGCCGTTCCATTTTTACAAACCGGTTCTTTGCCCTAATTAGGGAATTCGGTAAAATAATTTAAAATGACAAGAGCCATTTCTATTGGTTGGCCCGATTTAATCGGAAAATGCCGTTCCATTTTCCTCAGGTATTCCCACTGATCTCTGACCGGTCAGTTTGGCATAATGGAAAGCGCCCGATCATCACCACTAGTGTGACCATCGCGTGACAGTAAGGGAAACCAGCAGTCGTTGTGGACTGGGTTCCAGTTTCGTTTGGAAACCCCGCTTTTCTCACGCGGAAGATGTCTGAGGACGGCTCGGACGTGAGGTATGTAAAATAAAACCTACTTCTGTTCAGTAACGAGTGTGAAATAATTTAGTAAGCCTAAACCCGCAGGTAGTGTCTACGATATTAAACAAATTTCGTTTGAAGCTTTCAAATACTGAAACAGTTTTGCGCTTTCATCGCTTCGGTCGCCGTAATGTATTAATTACATCTCTTGGTCCGAGTATAAATGTTAATTCTCACACACTTTTGAAATGAAAAACTGATTTGGTTGAATTCCTTGCTATTTCGCCGAAACGATAATTCTGGAAAGTTTGGTTGGAGTGCTTTCTCTTTCCGTGAATCGACATAATCAAATGCACAAAGTGTCGTGGGAACACTGAGCAGTGATTGGTTGTAACTTATTTGCATATTTTTGAGCGAATACTGAACACTTCTACCGGGTTTACATTTGAACGCTTGGTTTCAAAATGTTATATGCAAGACATTTGCGAGAAAAGGTTACAAATACAACTATTATCCTACTTTTGAGAGCAAGACGTCGAAGACAGCGAGAAATAGGATGTTTCAAGGCTGAGTTCGGATTTAAGATTTGTACTGTTTCGTTCCCAATCGTGTTCGTGACTGTTTTTAGGATACCGTTATATGAGGAATAGAATTTTATGCCAGCCTATCAGTTCCAGTCTTACTGATATTATGTTCAGGTTATAAAAATCTGACCACCGGTAGGCCATAGAGTAGGCCACAGGGTAGGCCACAGGTAGGCCATGGCCTACCCCACGTTTTGTCTACACCCGTTTTGAACACTGGATTCGACTGCATGATAAACACACTCGTTCAGTTCTGTTCGGTAAAACTGCCGACTGAACCTTCAGTTCGATATGCTAGATTTGAACACTGGATTTGCTCTAGTGGTTCGACTGGTGAACACACTCTTTCAAAAAAAGACGCTGCCCGATGCGATGGAACTTTCAGTTCGATATAGGTAAACAGAGAAGGAATACAATGTTTCGATTCATGAAAACGCTCGTTCAATTCTGTGGTGAACACGCTGGTTCGGTTTCGTGTCGATTTTGTGTCTTAGATTTGCTCTTGTCTAACAGTTTTCCTCAATATTTGAATGGGTTAGGGTTAGGGTTAGAAGAAGAGTTTTGTAAAGGGTACACTCCCCGATTGAACTTTCAGTTTCGATAAAGTGAGAGGAAACACGCTAGTTCGATATGTTTTGAGATTATGTAATTGTTCACTGCAAAGAAAACAATCACCTTCCACGAGACAAGTCTAGATGTAACGCGCCTCCTGATTGGCTAAAAACTACAATGGCTCGAATAGTTTCGTCCTTGCAATTGGCTTAAACTAAGTCATTGTTACACCTTACACTCACACTTTCCAAGGCCGGTCGAGAATTTTTTTGCGTAAGCCATTCTTCGCGGGGCACTATTCTCTGCCGCCTCGCCAGCCGAGCGTCTTTGGCTCGTTGGCAAATAGAGATGGCAAGATGAATACCGACTGTTACTAAAAATTACTGCGTGACTTGCAAGGTTCGCGTATATGCTAATTTCGTCGGGAAGTCTCGTGCCTATTTAATAAGTTTTGTGTCACGGTGACTAAGCAATTTATTTTAGTCGTTTACATCTGATGCTGTAAATAATTTTACATTGTAATGTTATTTTATTTAGTAGAGCTGGGAAGTTCTAGAATGTTATGCTGTAAAGTATATAAGCGAATCGGAGTAGTTCTTAGGTGTTTTTTTCCCAGGAGTGTTTAGAGGTAATTATCTCGGGAGTCAGTAGTGATTATTAAAGTGTGACGAAGGTCACGTGTAAAGTGCCGACAGAGGTCGTGTTTGGTGAAGTGTAACAGGGAGGTTACGTGGATATCTGGCAGAGGCTGTGCTTATACAAGAGTGACGGAGGTCAAGTTTAATTTACAAGCCTAGGGTGTGCTTGTTGTGAAGTCTTGTGTAAAATGTGGAAATAAATATCCCTGTTGCTTTTCCGACAATCCTGCGTTCTGATTAGACTACAAACTACCTACCACTTTAAACATCGAACTCGTAACACCGGCAAAAGGATAGGGAAGTTAAAAGACAGGTTAGGGTGGATAAAAGAAAATGGACTAAAGAGATTGCAAAAGAAGCTGAAAATGCGGCTGAACAACAACACATGAAAACACTATATTCCCTGACCAAAGTATTAAGGAACGAAAGGCCAAGGCAGTGTGCTGCACTAATGGACAAAACAGGCAAGATCCTTAATGATGATGAAAGTGAGCTCAGACGATGGTTGGAGCACTTCTCTGAAGTACTAAATAGGGAGAACCCTAGTAATCCAGTAAGTGAAATGGAGATAGAACTACTGGATGAAATAGAAGAAATTGATACATCTAAACCCAGCAGAGCTGAAGTAAGGAAGGCCATAGGGCATCTGAAGAATGGAAAAACACCAGGAGTAGACAACATACAGTCGGAGCTGCTTAAAGCTGACATTGACTATGCTACCACTAAAGTCAAGGAGATCATAGACATAGTGTGGAGAGACGAGAAGACACCAAGAAAATGGAGGGAAGGATTGATTGTCAAACTGCCGAAAAAAGGAAATCTGAAAGAATGTAAAAACTGGCGTGGAATTACGCTACTATCAGTTGTCAGTAAAGTCATGGGGAGAATTGTGATTGACAGGATACAAGCCGGAGTAGAGTCGAAGCAGGTTTTCGAGCAGGTAGGGGAACCACTGAGCAAATGTTCATATTGAGAAATATCATCGAGCAGTCAATAGAGTGGCAGTCATCATTGTACGTTAACTTCATAGATTTCGAGAGAGCATTCGATTCAGTCCACAGGGATAGTCTATGGTTGATTATGCGAAGCTACGGCATACCATCCAAGATAATCAGCATGGTGAAAGCACTCTATGACGACTTTGCATGCGCAGTAGTGGATGGCCAGGGCACAACAGA
>CM042749.1:6555178-6589940 GCA_022496165.2 Catalaphyllia jardinei
GATTATCCCTACACCACAGACATTCAACCCACGCCTCCATCCAGCCCCCGATGATGTCCAAGGACTGTGTGTTTTTTTCATGTAATCCCAAACAAAATCTGTAAATAAAATGGTTTTTTTCACCTCTCACCATGGTATCTCTCATTGTTTTCGACTTCCCGACCTCATGCCCGATCTCATGACGTCACTTCCGGTTCCCATGACGTCACTTCCGGTTCCGGTGACGTCACTTCCGGTTGCCATGGCAACACTTCCGGTCCCATGACGTCACTTCCGGTCAACCTCGTTCCCATGTGGGCCGAGCAGCCCTAGGCCCTCGACCAAACTCGGGTCCAGACCCCTGCGGGTCAAATACCACGTGACCAAAGTCACGTGGGCCAAATACGGCTCTCTGATTGGTTAAAATTCGAAATACGGCTCTCTGATTGGCTACCGTCCATACCGACCCCCTATACTACTGGCGCGGCAAGCACAAGAAGAAAAACAGACTGCAGACTCTTCTCATGTTTTTGAGGACATTCACACTTGACAAGGCCAAAGTAATCTATTCAATTAATTGATATCAACTTTTTTGGCGGGAGTAACCGAACCGTAGCTCAAAACTCTTGAGCTTGCTCCGAGCTTGCTTCCGCGATTTTAACCGAAAACGCGTCGTGCCCTGGGGATTGCTATTGACTTTGAGGGTGATCATTAAAAGGACAAAAAGGCGACAGAATTCAACACATTGGACAAACTTTTATCTACCCTGGATGCCAGAGGTCTTCTCGCTCGCCAGCGGCGAGGAGCGTCCGTCAGAGCTGGTAGTGCTGGCCGGCGAGAGACCTCTGGTTCAAGCAGTTAAGTCTTTTGAGCGCGCCGATCCAATCACGTTGCCACTTATTTTTCCAGAGTCAAGATTTGACCCTGGGAATCTGATTGGTCGGTTAGAAATACGTTTCTTAAAAGGGCTGCTATTGGTTAAGTGCCCGATGATTTTGGTCAAACCGGTTTTACAGTCTCTCCCATAAAACCGTGAACGCCAAAGGAAATTTCTGGAATGTTTATTCTTTCGCCGATATGAAACCGGAAACGATAACCGCCCAACCGCAGCATTGATTAGTCACAGATTAGTCACGAAAAGACGCGAAACAACGAGCTGGCTTTTTCTTCTATCAGAAATCTTCAATTTTACCGTTTTCAAATACTGAAATTTTTCTTTCTCGATTTCGGCTTTGGTATCCTCAAAAACTAGATATGTGTACGTGGCCCATTAGTGCAACTGCTGCACACTTTAAAACAAACACGGTCTTGAATAAAAACTTGCTTCCTCTGTGAAATTACTCTCATTTTTCATACCAGTCTAAGCCTGTTACATAGAGATTGCCCTGCTCCGTAAAAACCAGCCTCCTCCATAGAAATCAGCCTCCTCCGTAGAAATAGCCTCCTCCGTAGAAATTGTCCTGCTCCGTGGAAATCAGCCTCCTCCGTAGAAATTGCCCTGCTGCGTAGAAATTGCCCTTCTCCGTAGAAATCAGGCTCCCCCGTAGAAATTGCCCTGCTCCGTAGAAATTGCCCTTCTCCGTAGAAATTAGCTTCCTCTGTAGAAATGAGAACAATCAAGAAACTGGTACCTAGCACCCAGTCTCCTCTCTGATAGCTGCCTCTTTTCCCGCCATATTTGATAGTAATGGCGAAATTTTGCAGCTCCTGTGGGGAAAATCTGGGCTGACAGTCAAAAATTCATGAATAGTCAATACATTCAATTCATTGAAACCTCTTGAAAGTATTCCAGCATTTCGAGTTTTGGTCGTAAACACCAAGCGAGTTTTTACAATGTTTTGGTTTTGCACAAATTGTACAAACCGTTGTGTGACTCACGGGAACGATTTTTCAAAAACGACATGCCCGGCTCGAAAATTTCCTCAACCACGAAGCCAAAAGTTATAACTTTTTTTTTTTTTTTTTTGTAAATTTATTTATTATGCAACTTAATTTACAATTCCAACACTTACATTATTTACACTACAAATATTACACTAACCTTTACGCTTAAAATATACTTGCTAATTATGCTACTTATACTTACACTACCTATACATGCACTACTTTACAATACCATACTAAAAAAAGGACTAGAAGAAATACGAAAATACTTACAATACGATACTAATGCTACTAGGAACGACACTAATACGGCAAAGATACAATTTACTTACAAATTGATATAATTAATGATTAATTGCTTGTAAAGTTGGACCATTTATTAGTAAAAGAAAGTAGTTTGTTTGTCGTAATCGCAATATATTTTTCTAATTCAATTTTTTCTTTAACAAGGGTTACAAAATCTGTGAACTGGGGTCGTTTTTCATCGTGTACTCCGTTAATGTAAAGAAAATATTTACCAATTATGATTAGGTGATTTAGAGTTAAACAAGACGATGTGTGTCTTAAAACACCATATATAATTTCATTTTGCTTCAAAGCAATTTTTTCTCCACATGTAGCGTTGTACCAGTTTGAAAATTTATTCCAAAACAATTTAGCAATAAAACATTCCACGAATAAATGGAGTGGGGTTTGATCAATGCCATGGCAAAACGGACAATCTGGTTGCTGTTTCTTTTTCATTTTGTGCAGAATTTTATTTGTATACAGAATATTATGAACTATTTTATATTGAAAAACGGATAATTTTACTTTACTTGTAACACGAAAAGGAAGTGAGTATATTTTTTGTCTTTCTTGAAAGTTAAAGTTATATTCAATGAGTTTTTTCTCTGCAGTTGGAGGAGGGAAGTGTTGGTGATTAAGTAAAGTATTGTAAATTGTTTTGCATGTGAGCTTTTCGATTGAAAGTGGAACGTATTCAGTCGACGGTACAAAACATTCTTGCTTTAACATAGTTTTCCATTCCTGTGGTATTGCAGATAGAAGGCTGTAATACTGTAGAAAATTACTCTTGACGTTGTATTTCTGCATAAAAGTTGTGAAAGTCAACAAAGTGCTCCTTTCGTTGTCGAAAAGGCAGGAGAGTTTTTCAATACCGACTTTATTCCAACCAGGGAAAAAAACAGATGACTTGTTTACTCGAATAAACTGATTGTTCCATATTATTTGATTTAACACATCTCCTTTTGTTTTCGGGTTAGTGTTCTTAATTTTCTGCCAGTGGGAAATTATATCTCGATAGAACTTTGGTAAGTTTTCATTCAAGGGTAGATGTTGGATGTTATAGTTGCACTCGAAAAGAAGACTGCCACCAACATTGGAAAGTAAGGATGGTGGAATTAATTTCCATGGTCTTTCGTCGTTAGCGCATAAGCGCTTTACCCAACCTATCTTCAACGCGTTATCAAATAACGTAAAATCTAACATGTTAAGACCTCCATCCTTCTTATTTTTGATGATAGTGGTTTTTTTGAGTTTTGGATTCTTATACTTCCATATGTAATCAAATATTATGTTATTAACCTCATCTGTAAACCCTTTTGGAGTGTCTAACACGCTGCAGATAAAAGTTAGTTTAGATATTGCCAACGTTTTGACTATGTTTATTCTTCCATATATAGAAATGTCACGAGACGACCAAATGTTCAGTATCTTTTTAAGTTTAGGCAACTTTTCAACGAAGTTTCTTTTAGTGGCAAGTTCTTCATCATATGAAAAATATACACCCAAGGCGTATACAGTCTCATCACTTAATTTTAATTTTAGAATGGAATCCTTTCTCTGACGCAATGATCCCAGCCAAAGTATTTCTGATTTAGATTGATTTATTCGTAAACCAGAACAGTTCTCAAATTGCTGCAGCAGGTCAAAGAGCCTATGCACAGACCGAACATCTTTCACAAAAACCGTTGCCAAAAGTTATAACTGAAGTCGCTTGCAATTTCTAAATAAAGATCTACAGTTTAAAGAAGGATTGGATGAGTTTTTCCGTGGAAATTCTAGAACAATATCAGACTGACTGGTATGTAGTCTTTCAACTGCCGGGTATCTAGTCACTGTCTGCAACAAAGCAACGATTCAAGGCCTTAACAACACAATACCGACAATTTATTGACAACTGTTCTTCCCATAAGGGCTTTTCTATTTCAGGGACAACACCCAAAACAACCTACAATGAAATGTAATACCTGAAATGTGTGGTTTTAAGTTTGTTTGCAGCAGGCTAATTATCATACTCGATCATCATTTATCGGGCTTTATATCAAATATGCAGGAACATTTTGAACAAGGCAAAACAAAGAAACGATCATTAACCTGTTTACAATTGCATGCCACATTTGGGGCAATAATTCAGAGTGGAATACTGGCCCAGATTTTGGCCACAGTAGCTGCAAAAGTTCGCCATCATTATCAAATATGGCGCGAAAGGTAAGCTATAAGAGAGAAGCCTGGGTGCTAGGTACCAGTTCCTTGATTTCCCTCATTTCTAGGGAGAAGGCTAATTTCTACGAAGCAGGGCAATTTCTACGGAGCAGGGCAATTTCTACGGAGCAGGGCAATTTCTACGGAGCAGGGCAATTTCTACGGAGCAGGGCAATTTCTACGGAGCAGGGCAATTTCTACGGAGCAGGGCAATTTCTACGGAGCAGGGCATTTTCTACGGAGCAGGGCAATTTCTACGCAGCAGGGCAATTTCTACGCAGCAGGGCAATTTCTACGGAGGAGGCTGATTTCTACGGAGGAGGCTATTTCTACGGAGGAGGCTGATTTCTATGGAGGAGGCTGATTCATACGGAGCAGGGCAATTTCTATGCAACAGGCTTACACTGGTATGAAAAATAAGAGTAGGCAAGTTCTCAAGACCGTGTTTGTTTTAAAGTGTGCAGCAGTGGCACTAATGGGCCACCTTGCACTCACTTTCAGGTTAATTCGGTAGTTTGGTTTTTTAACAGACGGAATCAAGTGACTGGTGTTGGTTTGTGACAAAAAATAGCTTTTTCAGAGAGATGCAAAGGGAAAATTGAAGATTTCTCGTAGAAGTAAGGGCCAGTGAATCGTGAAACATAAACATAAGACATGACACGCATATTTTACTAGCTCCACGTGGGTTAAACCAGTTTGCTGTGTTTCTAAAATAAGCTCTGACTGCGGGTGTCAATCAAAGGAAATTGGCATCGGCATGGAAGTGAGGTTATTATCTCTTGGTACCAGAGGTGTTTTTTTTCTCGCCGCTTCGCGACTCGCCTTCGCGGCTTCGCCGCTCAATTCTGTCGCCGCCAACGGGAAAAAAACCTCTGGCACCCAGGGTAACTTTTATCTTAAGATCTGAAACTTCCGGTCCCGTTTCCAACAATCCAAGATATTCCCCCAGAGTCTGTGCGAAGTGTGCATTAAAAATTTGTAACGCCGTTGAGCTAGCCCGTTTCTTAAAGACTAACTTAAACCCCATCGTGGCCGATGTTAAAGCAACTTCCGATGACTGCGAGACTCAACAACGCTGGAAGTGTAGTCAAAATCTCCAACGTCCGGATAAAAACCAAGTCCGCTAAGACAGAACCAGAGAGCTAAGCGTCTGTATTAAGGACACCGACAACAGCTTGTTTCTGTTCAGCCTTTGAAGAACTGATTTTTAACAATTTAAGCTGAGATGATCGCGTCTTGATGATCAGGTTGATCCGCCATTTCATGATTTACATCGCTCGTTATTCTTCGCGCGAAACTTACGACGCTTTATTTACTCTTCCTTCAACTATCTGTCATCGGGCACTCATTGACCAATCAGGTACTCCGTTGTTGGGCTGACGGAGGGTTTGAAAAGTTAAAAGAGTCCGGAGACAGATTTTTCTCGTCCCGCCTTCTTCCCTATTCGGCCATACTGCCATACTGCCATTTTGCGTTCGCGATGACTTAACACTCGTCTAAGCTCAGGCGTCTAAGTTATCTATTGAGAAAAAACCGGCTGCAAGCAGACTACACAAAATGGGGCATTCGTCTCCGGATTACAAAGTGTGTTGACGTTTTGAAACTCTGTTTAATGCACTTCTTTATTGTTATAGAGATCGCCGTTTTAGGAATACTATTGCCGAACTTTTACGATCGAAAAAGTCTGCAGCAAAATCAGTCAGCAGTTGGTACCCTCAGTATCTCAGACGAAAGGAGCATTTAAGATCGTCAGAGCACCACAACCTGAAAAAGCTTAAACAACATTTGACAAGATCAGGTATATTGCAATGCATTAGTTGCTTTGGGTTCTAGGCTTGGGACATCGATCGAAGTTATGTCGAGGAGATTTTTGTCTATCACTGATGCGCGTGATGAATGCAGCAACAACTTTGACGTACTAGAGCTGGGGAAAGCTTCATCATCGTGATAAGGAATGCGACAATACACGCTGAAATAGACGCGCAAAGAAACGCGAGGGAAACAATCTCGAATGTATTAGAGATGGGAGCAAGCATCAGTAAAGCTGAACCTCACGTGCCGTGTTCGGAATAAGCCAAGACAGAAATCGTGGGAACCCATTAACCCAGTGAAATTGGCCACCCAAGGTTATTGCACGATTCAAAGACTGAAACCGGCGAAAACAAACTTAGTTTCATTCGCCTCATGCCCGGGGCCTCATGGAACCCAGGTACTCGATTCCAGATTCCACCACAGTAAATGCCGGCCGGATTCCAAAAGGCCTTGATTCCTGTTTGTAATTTTTGGCACATATCGCCTTTCCGTTTTCCAGGAATGACTTCACTAAGCGGATTTTACTAAATTATATTGCGTTTATATTACGTTGTAAGCACATGACAACAAGTTTATGTTTTCTTTTACAGAAATGAAGATTATTATGCAAAGAATGATGACAAGAAGAAAAATGCTAAAATACCTCAAGGGATAAATTTACTTCTTGCGTAAGCTGGCAAAATTAGCGAGCTCTGATGTCCAATGTCCATTTGATTGACATCTCAGTCTAAACAATATTGAAGAGGCAGGGCTTAATCAAAACAAAAGAACTCTTGCAAATAATTGCTTTTCATGTTTACATGTATACATAATTCGCCTAAAGCATTGCTCGATTGTTGCATAATAATGTATTGGGGCATGATGCCGATATACAAACTTGCAAGAAACAGCTTGAGAAAGTTCGCCTGTTACTTCAAATTAGTTTATCTTTCTATGCAAAAGAAAAATCGGAACTTTGAAACAGCAATAAGACAAAAACAAATTTTTACCAAACCTCCAATTGCTTATTACCTGCAAACTATCACGAAAAAAGCTCTTTTTCCTTAAATACAATATTGAACATCGATGCCTGTCTTTCCTTTCTTAACTTTTCATTCAGGGATTACACAAAACTGAATCTGTCCAAATAAACTCCCCCCTGCAATCTTGGAAGCGACACTTAAATCTTATCTTCTACAGATGCTGTCCTAACCTGTGAAGTTTAGTCTGATTATCTGAAACATCGTCGTCAATATCAAAGGTCTCGATTTGCAAGCCTGCAGAGCCTGGTGTCCTCCTCGGAGGTTAGAGTGATGTTTGGTCCTTCACCAGTGTATCCCACAAATCGGCCGGATCAGTAAAATGCATTTGGGGGAGTTTCCATTACAGACATAACCAGGAGTGTACGTAAGTGGATCACTTGTCTGGTTTAGCTACTGAAGTGCTACTTTATGTCTAAAAAAGTGCCACCATGTACTTCTATTTGTACGTCCTCCAAAAGACCTCCCGTCTTCGGTCGTGCCTCACGGCAACAATATGTCCTTGTTATGGTAAATGACTTGCACTCGCAAAGTTCTACCCTGCAGAGTATCATTGAAATCCACTATTTGGCAAGCTGTTGTTACGTCTTGGCATTCTTCAGATGAGGCTATGATGACAGTAAGAGGCATACTAAAGGCATATTCCCCCAGAGCCAGCCAAGTGGCTTATGAGGCTGGCGCCTATCTTTGGTTTCATGACGCCAATGCGAGCGAGTAATTCTCCTTTTCCCTGGATAAGATGCTGGTTCATCGCAGGATTACCCCTTTCAGCATTTCGTTCTTCGGTATTTATTGATACACCTGGGTGGAGTGACGCACAACACACTGCTCAATATATTAGCTGGAGTCGTGCGCACTAACCATGGAGCCGCCGCTTCTCCCAAATAAAATATGATGCCGAATAATACCACCCGAACAAAATGTCTGATATAATTTACCATGCATTAATTATAAGGCCAAGTAAAAAAACAAAAGTTTCTCGTTCGGATTCTATGAAAGGGAAAGTAGGTGGGCCTTTTTTTATTTTCAACTTTTTTATCATTTTCAATAGAATGCTTAATGCTACACATTATTACCCCTCCCAAGGGATAAGTTGGAGTTCTTAGGTTAAATATTAGAGAGTTTACGCATGACGTTTACGGTAGACGGCAAACGGCAAAGCCGGATTACCTCTGACGATTTCTCTTTTTTTTTTTGTAATCCTTAAATGAACCACAGAGAAGTAGAAAAATGTCTCCTACTATTCACCGCAAATACAAATATTTTCACTGTACTGTACAGACAGCTGAAGACAGCCTTGCATACGGCAGCTGAGCCCGCAGTACGTGCGACAGCCAAAACTTAGTTGTCCTACCAATAGGACACGACAATAGCCTTTTTGTTCGCCGCTAACTAAAATAAAGACGATGCCACAGCTGCTTCGGCCTCTTTTAATAATTGACTAGAGAATTCCGGGTTTAATTTGACGAAGAACAGCGCATTTTGTTCAAAGTTGAAGACAACTATTATCCTACATGGCGACGCTCGACAAACTACTCTTTTTGGCGCCAAATTAGAAGCTTGGAGACACAAGATGTTTCATATTTTTCACTTTTTGAAATGTGATATGGTTTTAGGAATTGTAAATTTCGTGAATGTTTTATGCAATCTCCAATGAAAAAATTTGCATCATTTCAATGCCTTTCTAGTCAACTTACATTGACGTGAGGACAGCAAAGTTTTTCCCATTTGCTGAATGCTGATTGGTTAATTCGAATTTCCCGCGCGCCAGCCGTATGCAAGGAGACGGCAAAAGTTTCATTTTTGTCATTTGCCGTTTGATATAACGTCATGCTTAATTTGTCTATTAATAAATGAAACGTCAGATATTGATTTAACACGAGTTTGTTTTAGTTTGATACATGTTTTAAGGAACAACAACGAGATGCATATAATATATCGCAATAACAAGAGTGCATTAAAAACGTCAAAAGCGCTATATGATTTAGCCTGCCTGAAAGCTCTCGTAATCGACCTATCCACTACGGAACTAACGTACCAAGGCTTTTTAGCTTGAGTTCGAATTAAAACGCAGAAGAAAGCCATCTCTTTCGTATTTAGAGTTTTGAGGAGAACTGGGTATCAAGTAAAAGTAACGCCCGTTGGTTCTCGTTCAACGTTACTAATAACAAATAAAAAAGAGAGGCGGCCCTGTCGCGACTATAAAGACATTGATTTAATTTAATAACATTTAGTTCAGTTTCTGTACGCATTACGCATGTTACGTATCTGGAATTGTGGTCACGTGATAATGACCTGAATCGAGACGCCGTGCTTTTGTGTGTGTTCGGTTTTTTTGTTGTTGCCATGTTGATGTAAAAGTTTTATCGGAAATACAGTTTTCATTTTTGTAGCTGTTTGGTCAGTGTGATGATCGCTTTAGGCGACAGGCCTCAAAAACTGAAGCGGACGGGGACCAGAAACTTTTGTTTTGTTTTGTTTTTTACTTGGCCTAAAGTTTTGTGCTTATGCCATAAGTGAGTCCAGGCCGCCAAATTTTATAAAATCTCCCCGAAGATAATGTGAGACATTTCACTGTCAGTTTTGCTGTTTGAGGCTTGGTTGAAGTCATAAATGTTGATAACCCTAATGCCTTTCAATTCCTAAAGCAGTCGTCGTCAGCTCATTCGTGCACTCGTAAAGTTATAGAGAGCCACCTTATTAAACAACAGCCTAAAACGGACATTTCACCGCGCCTCTTGACGACCACCCGGGATGACCACTTCCCCTTAACATTGCAACTCAAGAACATCAAAAACCACTTCTTAAGTTTTCATTGAACTTCCGCCTGAAACAGGCGACAAATGTAAAAACTTGTCATAAACTGAACAACGCGCGTCTTGACCGGAAAATTTCGATTTCATGAAATAGAAAAGAGGAAATTTAAGCCGAGTCAAGAGGTAACAAATTGTTGATGATAGAGAGGGGAGGGATGAGCTCAGAAAAGCACCCGCATATTTTTCATGACGAAGCCAGCCAACCGAAGTGGCACCAGTCTTCGACTAATTTTTAGCGAAGTCGTGTGTGCGTATTTATAATAGACCAGTTTCCCTACATTAAAATTTCATCTTGGCTAAAAGACATAGGGGAAAAAGACAAGAGAAATAGCATATAGGATAAGCAAATAGGATACGGGATGAATTAATTTCGTTTTTTATTCTACTGGAGCCTCGAAGCCGAAATTAGCCCATCAGCTTCAAACATAACGTGTTGGGATCAAAATTCCTTTCAGGTGCGTGCGTTTCTTTCAAGCTGCTCATTTTTCACAATTATGAAAAGCACGGAATCTTAACGTGTGATGCATTTCTTTTGTTCAAAGCATGTTTCTCAAGGCGGGAATGAATTTTAATGTACGTAAAGATATATAAAGAAGCGTAAAATGACACGGTCTCCCATTTTAGCGTCGATCGCCGTTGAATTGAAGGCAAGAACGAAGACATGTTAGTGGATGCACTCCCTTCAGGCAAGTCCGGATTTATTTTCTATTTTATGTGTCCTTATTGAACTAGTTGTTTTCATTGCATGTATTCTTCGGTGACACCGAAGACTGTACAGAAAAGGCGACGTTGAAATACCGAATAGCAGTCTTTTTTCTTGCGAGCAACTAAATATTTAATAGAACACTGAGCCCTGTTTAAAAAACAATTTGGCTTTAACATTCGAAATTTGTTTCGTCCGCTCGGAGCGCTAATTTGTACTCTCTTTCTACCTTGCGATAAAAACAGAAATTATCCAGCGCCTTCAGCCTTTGCTCTGACATGAAGAATGATATCAAAACCTTTAACCAGGGCCAGTCCGTTCCCACATTGCACCACTTTGTTAGCAGTCGTTTACGAGTTTTATTCCGCATGTTGCGGGAGGCTTGCATAGCGCAAGGCGGGTAGACATCCGTTTGCTGATAATAATGCTGGATTGATTTAGTCTTGCTTGAGTTAATATACGAAAACCCTAAATCATGGTTTTCTTGTTGTTTCACAGGAGTTGAGCAGAGGCAGCAAAGGTGAATCTAAAGAAATCGCACTGGTATGACAGGCGTCAATCACCAATTTAGATGAAGTTTAGTAAGACCGGCAGTGAATTCGGGAAGCTTCGTGTCGGCAACAACTTGACTAAGTTCAGGTAAGTAGAGCACAATTTTCGCAGGGTTTTTTTTTTATAGATAATCTACAATCTACCCTTCCTTGAAGTCTTGTATGCAGGTAATTCTGCATGCAGTTTCATTCTCATGCAAATCAAAGTCATTTTCATAAGAATAGTTTCGCACTTAGATTCGCTTTGAAACAGAGGCACAAGGGAACTCGGAAATGGCATCTCAGCACCTCAATGTTATTACGTCATTTAAATTGGCCTATCAGGTGTCTTTCCTAAAATAGTCTCGCAGTTTTAATAACGCGCTAAAATTAGATTGAAAAATTATCATTGGAAGAGGCCCATGTATGGGGGATGTGTTCTCCCAGATCATGGTCTAATTACTCTGTTCATAGCCTGCGAAAGCAGCCGTCCTTCTTCGCTCCCGGCCCGAGTGGCACTCGGGAAATTCCGTTTATAAACGCATGCATATTTACTGCCATCGTGGCAATTCTTTGTCTTAAACCCGCTAACATAAACTCTTTTTATTATATTCAATGTTTGTTAGCAATCAGCCAGTTTTTTTGAGACATTTTTAAGTATCAACGCACATTTGCTTCTGGAGTCCAAGGATACTGCAAGCGGTAAAAGTCATCTGAGTACATTCAAAAAATCATTGATGCATATCAAAAACAGCAATGGACCGAGAATCGAGCCCTGGGGAACTCCGAATTTGATTTGTTCATGCTCGGAAAGCACAACTTTGGTGAAAACAGCCTGGTATCTACTTGAGAGATACGATTTAAACCACTCTAAGGTTTGTCCGCGAACTCCCATAGACTACAACTTAGTCAGCAGGAGATTTAGTCCAGTCCCTGAACTCTCCTTTCTTCCCGCCCCATATAGGGGCTGAACCCGGGCGGGCGAAAGGAGAGTCCAGGATAACTTGCATGCGCATGCTCAGAACGAACCAATCAAAATTTACTAGGTCCCAACCACGCTGCTCGCGCCAATGTGTCGCGCAGCTCGCGCTCGCGCAATTTCTTTGACGTTGATATTGTGGTAAAAACGTAAGTATCGAAATATGGCCATGGTTTATCCTAATCTGTACTTTTATCGCATCGACGACGAGTACGTGTCATTACTCTTTTCCCGAACATTTTTTCGTATTGTTTCTGCGTATATATTAAGCGAGTTTGCAAACGTTTTTGAAAGGGAAGTCTGACGCGTACAAGTAGCTCATTTGCATAATGCAGCGCGTGCACTTTCAAGTCCGAATCGGTGTTTTCAATCTGTCAACATATCTTGGAAAGATTTCTTTCGTTATCTTTGATACTGTGACAAAAAACAAATCGAATGTGGTATAGCGTGGTACTGGTGAAATTCCACTGATTTGGGATTAATTGACATGTTTTTAATCAATCTGAATGCAGAAATTGTTGCTTGTATATTATCATTCAGAAAATCGCGCCACAAGCCAAATCTGAAAAATACTTCCAAATTTGGTTTTTCCCCCGATTTGGGGAAAAATGGCGGCGTTCTGAGCATGCGCATGCAAGTTATCCTGGACTCTTCTTTCGCCCGCCCGGGTTCAGCCCCTATATGGGGCGGGAATAAAGGAAAGTTCAGGGACTGGACTACAAGAGATTTGTGATCGACAGTAACAAAGGCCGTATGGATCGGAGGTCTAAAAACAAAACGCCGTTAATAAATCTTCTGTCTATATTAAAAGACATGGTTAACGTGTCGCCCTACTAAAAACTAAAGGACTACTAGCTAAAATGTTAATATGACAGCATTTGACTTCAAGCGACTATTAGGAGTAATAGGAGAAAGAAAAGACAATTGGTTCGCCGAGGTTCGGAGGAATCGAGGAATGAATTGAGGAAATCTAGATTCCATTGTATTGAAGACGTTTGGCAAAATTTTACAAGTCCCAATATGAGTAATTCGGAGTACTTTAAGGATTTCATTATTCTTAGAGATTTTTTATAAATGCATGAAGTCTCCTACATGTATTGTAGCTCAAGCTCGGCAAACTTCATTTAAAGGACGGGGGGGGGGGTTTCCTTAAATTGTCACAGAGCTGAGAATTCTTGCAAATAACTTATGCCACACTCGGATCTCGGCTGTTTTGGCGATTGGCGTTTCATGTGAAAGGCCTCTTTATATAATAGCAGGTTCCAATTATCATCAAAATCTGTAACTGATAAAGACAGTGCGATCTACAAACATCTACGCACGTGCGAACATTTAGCCTTTATCCATAATTTATTCAATTTACCCGACACTTTAAATAACATCACCGCACCAACTATTTCCAGCAACAAGGATTACGTAATCAATGTAGTTCAGAATAACACCACGGTGTTAGATTTTGACGATAATTGGATCCTGCTATTATATAAAGAGGCCTTTCACATCAAACGCCAATCGCTATCTCTTAACAATGGACTAAAATCCAGCAGGGAACTTTCCTTATTCTCTTAAGTATACCTTCTGTAACTATTTAAGCTGCTAATTTTGTATACATTTTTAGTCTGATGGTATAGTTTATACCGAAATATATAACTGCCATTTAAAATCTTGTTTTCGTTCATTTGTTGTCAAAATTTAAAGACACGATGAATCTACTCGGTCTATCATTTATCTTGTATGTCCATAATTTAGAGCCCCCTGCCTCGCCGACCCTGCGAGCGAGTTCATGTGCTCTCTCGCCCAACCCTACACTGAGTTAATAGATTTCCGGCCGTTACGTTCTTTTGATATGTCGTCACGGTCGTGACTTCAGCGGACAAAAATATTGACATCTGAGGGCCACGTTTCAGATCAGGAGCTGGCATTTCGCTTACTTAAAGTTTCCTTTCCCAATATTCTTACCTCGACAGTGCTACCTGTCCTTCGAATTTCGCACTAAAAGGAGAACAAATAAGTATTGCTCCAATGTCATATTATATGCTCATTAAAATCTTTATCATTTGATAAGTTTTCATTGGCTTAGCCATCAAGGAAAATAAACCATTATACCGTGCGCTACCCATATGGTAAGCGTAGGCCTGAGTTTTTAGGCCGTTTTTATTTTCAGCTCAGCTCTCTATATCTTAGAGGCGTTTTTAGGAAAACAATCATTCCACTCGCGCTTCCTGGATATGAGACGATTATAGCGAACTCGGTGCCACGTGCCTGGTTGGCTATCTACCATCTCTTATAACCAGTCACAGAAATACAATTATCTCGTTTTCGTTCAGTGTCCTGGACCAACTCTGACTACAATTCTATTAGAAAGAAAGCATGTGAGTACATACCTTGTTGTTAGTGCCAAATATGAATGTTGTGCCGCGTAGCACTATGAACACAAATGATGTAACAGAGAATTAACTCTGAAGTGTAAATTTTAGTGCTAATTTAACCCATGAATAACCCACTGACCGTTAGCCCTAGTAAAGGGAATCAGGGAACCACACGAGGTAAAGAAAAAATCTTTTGACCTCGGTGGGAATCGAACCCACGACCTCCGGAATAGATCTACCGTTACTCAGCCGACTGAGCTACAAGGTCGGACAGAGAAAGTCGGCGTCGATTTAGGTGGTAAATCGCGGCGAAGAGAAAGTAAGGGTACATATGAATGTTGTGCCGCGTACCACTATGAACACAAATGATGAATCGCAGAGTTAACTGTAAATTTAAGTGCTAATTTAGCCCATGAATAACGGCTAAATTAACCATGAATAATAACGGTACATTCATATGTACCCTTACTTTCTCTTCGCCGCGATTCACCATCTAAATCGACCCCGACTTTCTCTGTCCGACCTCGTAGCTCAGTCGGCAGAGTAACGGTAGATCTAATCCGGAGGTCGTGGGTTCCATTCCCACCGAGGTCAAAAGATTTTTCTTTACCTCGTCTGGTTCCCTGATTCCCTTTACTAGGACTCACGCCCAGTGGGTTATTCATGGCTTAAAATTAGCACTAAAATTTACACTTCAGAGTTAATTTTCTGTTTCATCATTGATATCAGGTAAGCACTATCTAACATGTTGGTAATTAGACTGCCTTTGTGCCGATGATCCACGTGGCTCTGGTAGTGGAGTAAAAGGCCCGTATTAGTTGGTTTTACGTAGACCTTGGTCTTGATTCTGGGAGCTAAGTTTAGCAGTTCAACACCGATGAAGGGAACCGAGGCATTCCGTTCCACCTTCATAGAAAACTACTAATGGGTGGCAGTGGTTTAAGGTGTCAAGAAAAGTTCCGGCTGATGCTATATCATGCATGATGGTAATAGTATCATCTACATATCGTCAATAATAGGAGGGCAATTTGCCATCTTGATCGAGTTTATACTCAATAGAGCACATTTTGTTTTACTTCCCACAGAGCGGTGCGGAAGATCACAATATGATGAAGATGACAACACGAAAATTAAAAAAAACAAAAACAAAATGAAAACAAAATACAAGACGTAACTATTGAGGGTCGACCTCTAGTTTTCCTATTCACAAGATGTGCGACACATCTTGAAAAAAAAAACTAAAAGGTCCACCCTCTCCCCGTGGGAAGAGTTACTTTGACTTAGAAATATGTTTTTTATATCCTGTTTAGTCATTAAAAAACATTTTCTGCCGTTATCTTCCGAAAATATTGCGCAGTCCACAATTTTTTTGGGAGAAACATCACAGAGCCTATGTAAATACACGTCTATGTGTTCTGCAAAGCAGGGGCGTAGCCAGGAATTTTCAAAGGGGCTCACACTGTGTCAAAGAGAGCGTACTCGTCAAACTGTCATGTCGTTTTCGCCACCGGTTGTTGTGATTGTTCCTTAGTTTATAAAGACTTACAAAAGGTGAGGGGGATCACGGGACCAATAGCTACGCCTGCTACAAATATTCCCTGGCCCATTAAGCCACGCGTTCATGCGTTCGAATCAAGGTCGTACCTCGCGGCCGTCGTCATCTCTCGCCACAATGCATTCCGTGGTCTTTCTGTTTTTTTTCTTTTGAACATCGCGCAAACATCCCCCCCCCCCCCCCCCGCAATCGCTAGCTTGACAAAACTTCAGATCCACCTGCAGTGCAACATTGTACGCAGGCACATGTACATGGTACCCCTAAGGAATGCGGTTCTGGGAAATGGATTGGCCCCAATCCCAAACAAAGCCCGCAATTGTATTCTCAATATTGTGGCCTCAATATTGAAGATGAGCCTTACTCTCCGTTTAATTGTCCAAAATATTCACCAATTAGAGACGACTTTTTTTTTAATAAAATAGGCAATAGAATCCCTAAATACAAGCATGCACATACCAATTACAACTTTTAACTATCCAACTATTGAACTCTACTCATTGTTATCTTTATAAAATCCATTTTGAAATCACTGAAAGTACTTGTTATCCTTGCAACGTGGTTGGCTCTCAGCGGTGCGATATATTCACACGAATCGCACTATCTTTTGCTCTAAATCGCATCTTTTTTCAGCCAATGAAAATGGACAACAAAAAACCCCAGATTTTAAGGCTTTTTTAAACTAACCAATCACATTGCAGGAAAATCGAAGACAAAAATGCCATTTGGCAAATTTGGCTATTAAGTTGTGTGATTTCAAAATGGATCTAATATAGTGGCAATTGAACTTCGCGTCGTTCAAGTTTGTTATGAAATCATACTTCTGATTTCAACTCGAACCCGCGCTGCGCGCTCGTTCGATTTTCAAAGCACGCGTATGATTTCAAACCAAATTGCACTCCACTCAGTTCAATTACCTTTTATTAACAAGCAATTAGTACAACACGTATCATCCTATTTAGAAATGCAAGACAATTTATTGTCGAAAGTATAATTATTGTTATTTGATTTACTTTTATTACTATTTTTTATTAAACTTAAAATGCTTTTGCAATACTATAACTCTCATTTATGGCCGTGCAAATGCTCATTGTTACTGTTGTTGTATTCCTAGCCATTCATACAAAATCATGGAATGCTGACCTGGGAAAACACCACAGGGATTGACTTTAAAGAAACAACCATAACTCTGGAGACGCATAATGCCATCTTGGAATTGTCCAAGAACACTGATCCTGCACTGGATTTTTTTGGAAGAGATTTACTGCTGAATTCAACTGGCAACAAATTTCTCCATCAGCAGACGTGACCCAAAATGCGATGACACTCAAATGCGACGCCTGGCTGGTTCTTTTAGTCTTCAAAGACTAGTGTGCTAAATAAAAATCTGGATATGGAAATACTTTACCAACCAGCCACCGTTTTGAGGTCTTTAATAGAGAACAGTGTGCATGTTGACACAAAAAAACTAAGATAACTTAACCTACCAGCCCATCTCAAAATGCCTTCACTGTTTCCGTCATGAAGTAATGACACTGTAAGTATGCTAAATCAATCTGTCTTTGAGTAATGAGAAAGTTTTTTGTCTAATGTGTATTGTTCTTGTAAGACTCGGTAACAAATCGACGGGAGTTGGTTTTCTATTGTCTGCACTCCTTACTCGCCAAAGTCAGCATGATGGAAATAATGGATCAACATTGGTTAATTGTTCATTGAGTAATAAGCATTGAGTCATCGAGTGGTGTCCGGGTCCATGTCGTTAATTCCTCTTTACTAGCTATTTTATTTTAGGTTGGTACCCCCGTTGAATTCAAACAACTGTAAGTTCTCAAATGTTCCAACAAATTTCACACAACTCCCAGTCTGTCCGGCCCTGATTAAAATTGACACCATCTTAGCAGGTAGTGCCTAGCTTGATTAAGATTGTTTCTCAGTTTGCTTTGTGACAGTCGGTCATCGGTCAGGTGATCATTTGCTTCAAAGCAAATGAAAATGCCACCACGACTGTTCCGGATGTTTTTAACACTTTACACTGTATTATTTGATGGTGCACAATAATATATATAGTTTTATGGTGCAACTTGAATGCATTGATTTATATTTAAGTTTCTGTGGGTTATAAGCTGATAAACCACGCGTGATGTTGGTAGAACACGAGAAAAATTTGTAAACCACGAGCCGCAGGCTTGTGGTCTATTGTGTTTATATAATAATTCAGAACACGCGCGATTTTTCCGTGGGTTTACCGGCACAATAACCCACAGCTGATTGACCAATCAGAGCGGGGGCATTGATTTGGTTATTGTATAATTGAATATGATACACTTTTCCTGGTTTTTGCTACCAGAACCGCTAATGTTTTGCCACTGCTGCACTCCGTGGAAATATTTAATCTCGGCGATAATAGAGAGACCATCTTGGATCACTGCTACAGTTGTAGTAAAAAGCAAGAGCACTAAAAGTGAACTCGTCTTCAAAAGTAAGTTTACCATACTTTAGATGATGATGATGATGATGATGATGAATCTTTCTTTAAACACCAAGGTTTATAAATTAAAACGCACGAGTTAAAATTTGGTTTTCATAACATACGTAAAAACAACAAAGTATCAGATTAAGTACTGTAATGGTCCGTGTAAAAATTAGATAAAAGAATGATAGGCCAGTGCAATAGCGACACTTAACTTTTTTGTGCTCTAACTTCATTCGTCTCCTAGTAAAATTAATTTCAGCACTCCTCGTTAGCTATTGAAAAGTTAAGGGCGAATTTTGAATTTTGGTTTCAAGCTACCTCACTTGCAATCCACTTAAGGTGCCTCAAAACGGTCTCCAACACTTGGATTTTGATGGCTCGTTACAACCACTATTACTTGATGCTTCAGTTATGATATCAAAATACTGCCTATAATCATTGGTGAACAAGTTGTCATTTTCGTGACACAAAGTTACAAAATCAGTCTCTCTTACAGCTTTAGGGGCTTATAATTCGAAAACAGCACGGTGAAATTTTTTTGTATCAACTTTTGATAAGTTCGATAAGAAGCAAAAATATTCTCTAGGTAGGATTCGGAGGCACCTTAATTTTCGCAGTCTGAAGTACTGATCTCTTTTTTAGGGCAAAGATCCAGAACTCAGTTACTCTAATAAAATTTAGTATATATAGCTGCAAACATTGGTCACAAACAAAGATCTAAATAACCATGAGCGCACAATGTCACTGGTTTAGCAAGAATATACAGAACAAATCGTCGACGATATGTTCGTTGAGAGAAAAGCCTTGAAATCAAGAAAACAAGGCCCTCTAGTCATACTGCGGCACAAGTGTACTTAGCAAATCTTGGTGTATTCCCAAGTCCATACACATAAATTGCCATCTAGATAAATTCTAGGATAAACTCATCAGAGGTCAACAACTATTCCAGCCGGAAATAGGCAGCACGGCGCACTGGAAGAACAGACGCACTAAATTGACTTTGTATAAAATTTGCCCTGGGACGATGATAAAACCAACATCACGTATTGTATATATTTCCAGTCGAACATGCCTATGTTGAAACCGACCCATATTCACAACACCTTTCATAACAGAGATGAAATGTCCTGGCAAGACATCTGGCACGGTGTTCCTTATATATTTTCTTCAAAACAGGCAGTTTCTGCATTGTCCTTCTGTCCAGATGAACTGCACCTCTTCTTCAAAAAAAACTTTACTTCCACCTAATAAAACCACTGTACTGGATAAACAGTAAAAAATATATTTACCCTCGCGTACGCGTACAGAAATATTCAGCTGCGTCCCAGACTGTGGTTTTAACATGGCCCATGATGTGTACAGCAAAACAACGTTCTAACTGAAAGGAATTCAAATGACTTGAAGTCGATATTGTACGGTTGCATTCAATTCAAGCAGTACAACACTACTTTTTCCGTGTTTACATAGCCTCATCTAAACACGACGAGGGTTGCGAGAATGCAAGACACTTATGCAAACCCGAGATAACTTCCGAGAATTCTCCCAACCCTCCGAGTGTTTAGATGAACCTATGTAAAGACAGAAAAAGTGCTCTATTGCTTTTATAAAATAATTCATAAAATACGCGCAAATCTCAAACGTCACAACCGTGTTTACATACTCTCATCTAAACACACCTATCGACCATGAGAGCACGCGTAGTGTCTCAGTAATTTCATAAACTACAATCTTGCACGGTGAGGAAATAGGAAGGTGCACTACCACCGCGCGTTTATCTTAACCAGTGAGACTCGCCTCCTCGAGCTTATTTGAATAAAAAATAATGGTAATAGGACTGAGTGGAGTCCAGACCGCGCAGCGGGAGTACGATCTATTTATCACGAGTATCATTACAGACTGATTTGGACGACACGAAGTCATATTACCAATTGATCATACAAACTACAGTTTCTGAGAAGATAAGAGCCAACTTATGAAAGAAAGCGAAAATTAAACGACTGAAAAAGGAGGCACAAATCGTTTAATGTCGTGATTGCTTGATTTAAACTACAACTTTGAATTTTATTGGCTTATTAAACTGTCCGATAACAACTTGGCAAGAAAATTTTGAGGAAAATAGGAGTTTAAACCAATCACAATCGAGGGAATTCTAATTTTTATGATTAGAGGCAAAATGACAGAGCTAAGATATTTCATGAACTGTAAGTAATAATAACAACAGTAACATTAAAAACTAGCTTATCTCCACTGTAAACATTTAATTTATATTAAACCAGCTCCTAACATTTTTAGCTTTTTAGTTATTTTTAGGAGCTGGAAAGCCTTTAACTTTTCACATCGTTCTTTTGAAAAAATATATAAAACTTTTAATAATGGTAATGAAGTGTTGTTGTTGTTGTTGTTGTTGTTCAATTCTGCGCGATGAAAGTAAGACTACATGCAAAATTTCAGCCAAATTGGGGAGGTACGTGGCGGTGACCTTTTAATGTTGCTCGAATCTTAAACCTAATTCTTATTTCATTTTGTTAATCCCCTGTTTATAGGACATCCAGTGTCATCATTGTACACTTTAAAGCTGCACTAAAGGATGAAAACTATCACAAACCTATCATTTCCCCTGAAGGCGTACAGTATAGATTAACAGAGCTCATTCAGAGAGAAAAAGACTATTACCAATGTTGCACATTGGCGAACAAAAGTAACAAGAAAATGCTTACTCCATGGTAAGTTGTAACTCAGTCTTGTTCCTGCCTTAAAAGGTTTAAAAAAACCCATAACGTTAACTTGCGTTATTAAGCTGCAATAGACAGTTATCTCTATTGATCTGGTAAACCCTGACATAATTTTTACTTGAGATAATTTTTTTTAGCATAATTTGAGAAAACTAGCGTAATTTCTCCAATTTTTTGACGTAGCACTGCTACAATAATTCGCACATTTTCAGAATTATCGGAACTCTTTTGGGTTTTGACACTTACGTGAATTCCCAAATCGATTCCAAGTATAGGCTAACAGTTGTCCGATGTTTTAGCGATATTCGCAGTTTACTGAGTCCTGAAATGGAGGCCTGGGACTAGGTTGCAAGCGAGGCGGAAGTCCCATGGCAAACCATGTCGGTCTGAATACCTCTCATGGGCAAAGTAACAAGATCGCGTCAGCTATGCCAGCCGCTTCGAGCGAGAACTTACAGCTCTTTCAGAGAAAAGACGGACCAGAACCAGCCACGATTACCAGAGACCGTTCCCTACAGTCAACAAAAGGAAAGTGCAGGCTTCTGATTAAAGAAAATGTATTTTAGACTTATGTTCCATGGTGTTTAAAGAGCAGAATTTGGAGAAAAAGTAGCATAACTTGGAAGAACGGGTATAATTTTAGCAAACGATGGCCAAAACAATAGCTGTGTTACTGGAATAATGTTACTTTTACTAGCACAATCTATGAAAGCCTAGTAATTTCCACTCTTTCTAAGAGCTGTTTGGGCTACATTCCCCTTGTCTACTTTGTTTGACACCCAGAGCAAATCGTTATGCTCAGATCAAAACATATTACATTTTTAGCACCAAAACTAGTTTATAAGTTGCTTATACTTATATAATTTATTAGTGACCTGAGGGAGATGATCCAAAAATTAAAGAACGGTTGCTGTTCCATTCCGGGTAACTAAAAGAATGTCACAGGGTTTAATTGAACAGGAGCAAAACAAAACAGAGGTTACAATCATTACTAATAGACGAAACATGCTCCAAAAAATGCTTAATATATTAGCTTGACGTTACGTATGCTACAGCATACATACATCTTCAAAAATAATGGTTAAAATATTGCAACACATCAAAAACCCAAGAGGGTATCCATCAACCTCCTCCCATGCCCTACGATGGGGGGCGTATGTCCGACAGTTAGGTTTGATACAAACGCTTCTTGTTATCTAGAAATAAGCAGACAATTGTACTGGGCAGAAGATCGCAGGCACCAAGGATGCGATAAATGAATTGAAATTGAGTTTTAAAAACTTTTTTCTTCTTTCAAGCCTTTTGGTAGTTTTAAATTAACGTTTCCTTTCAAAATTAGAGTCAAACACAGAAATTCCAAGACGAGGCTGACGCATCCAAGAAAAGAGGTCTGCGCTGTTTTAGGCAGTACGTTCTTTTTAACGAGTCTTTGTTCGTTTCCATTTATTTTAATTTTGTCATGGCAAAATAAGACGGAACCTCTTTTAAGGGCTTCTTCTGAAGAAAAGGGTTATATCACGCCATTTTTGGCTGTTGTACACGTACACACACAAACCCTTCACACCTCCTCGTTGGTCCATAGGGCAGCTACGCATTACTTCCATTGATAAGGCCAAACTAGCGCTAACATGGATTGAAACCAGTAAATACTGGTTCAATAAAAATTATACAAAATCCGAAATAGACCATTTATCACTTGCAACTCTTAGGGTTTGCTACACATGGTACAGGAAAGATTCATCACTGACAACTCTTAAGGGTTTGTGACACAAAGTCGATAATGGAGAGTATTTTTGTTCATCAATTGGTGTTTTAGTTTCTGGTACTCAACCAAACAATTGGGCTGGATTCCAAAGGAAACCATCAGTGAAGTGAACAGAATGTGCCAAATGGAATTAAAGATAAGTCTTATAACTTTAAATTCAAGGAGAAAGAAATTTCATTAATAAATTGACTACAGTGTCATAAAAATATCTCAGTTGTAATTCGTCAGCTTCTCCGTTTTGTATACTAGTTCTTTGAAGAACATTAATACAGACTGTATTTTGTTTTAATTCTGGAGTTAGTGATAACAATTCATGCCATGTCATGTGATACCTATATTATGTTCACCTGTCTAATTAAAACATTGTTGTTGAATAAAAAAAAATAGAAAATTAAATATCCTACCTGCGTTTAATACTACAATTACATTTTCTCATCTATTCATGATTGTTTTGTTTACATTAGTTCCTTTTTTCACTAATTTTATTATTCTGCGTTCTGCTAAATATTTATACACCTATTACAAATAATAAATAATAACTAGTTTTATTAACTAGTTTTATTACAGCCACCAAACGGTTAGGTTGGTGTCTGAAGCTATATAATAATAAAAATACAACAAGCCTTGGTTATTCAAAGGCAGGATAGTGCTATCCAATGGATCAATCTCTATCCAGTGGATAGTGCAGTGCTTATCCGTTGTATAGTGATTTATCTGTTGAATAGCGCTATCCAATGCTTGAACAACCAGGGCAAAGACTCCACACTCCACTTGCCCAATTAGGAAAAAAAATTTCACTTACTAACTTTAAATAACATTTGGCTTCAGTCAACTTTGGAGCTCATCTAAAATTTTTTGAACTTTTTTGTAATTGGGCAACATGGAGATTCTATAGGTATAAATACATTTATATAATAACTAAATCAATGCGCACGCTCTGATTGGTCAATCAGCTGTGGGTTATTGTGCCGGTAAACCCACGGAAAAATCGCGCGTCTTCTGAATTATTATATAAAAGCAATAGACCACAAGTCTTCTATGAGTCATAGGCTGATAAACCACTTGGGATGTTGGTAGAACACTCGAAGAATTCGTAAACCACTCGCCTGCGGCTCGTGGTTTACAAATTCTTCTCGTGTTCTACCAACATCCCGTGTGGTTTATCAGCTTATAACCCACGGAAACTTGTGGTCTATTGCTTAAATAACCCACAGAAAATTGTGGTCTATTGCTTAAAAGACATACAAGGATTGCAGGGCATCTTTATGTGTATGTTACTAAAGCATATTATGTTTTAACCCTAGTCACCTCAACATTTGGTTCACCATTTTCGCTTAACCCGCCTTAACTCGCAACTGATAGGTGATTTTTCCTTATGTCGCATCAACTCGCACAATCTCGCGGCGAGATAAGGTCCCAGACTAGGCCTTTGTGTGTAATACGCCATTTTACAGTTACGTGCTAAGCGACCTGATCTGTGCGCATGCATAAACTACTTACTGGGCCGTGGGTTGGTGTCGGAGTGTTTCACTTTCTTTACGTTTTGTAATTGTCTCAGTTAAGGCAAAGGGAGTGAAATGGTCACCCTATTGTGATTGTCCTTCACCTTCTAAAATTCTACTCATCTTTTCAATTGTTAAATAGCTTTGATTTACATTTGAAAATCAAAACAAGGTCACCCTTAGCAAGATTTGTAACTGGGTATGTAATTTTTGACAAACGCTATGATGCTTCACGGTATAACCAAACATGTAATGTCAACAGTGCTCAAAACTAAACTTTTAGTTTTCTAGTACAATGGCTAGTAACAGTAGCAAAAAAAAAATACATTTAGGTAGCCCATTAAGTGGGGTTGGAGATACTGTTCAGCTACATAGAATATTATTTTTTGCGAGTTGTTGGAAAAAGCTTTTGTAGAAAAATCAACTAGCCAAAACAACATTTTAAAAAGACTTAGTTGTCAGTTGTCTACCGTTACTCCCCCGTCCTGATGACCAATAATAGGGAGTTTAAGATAACCACGACGGCAACGGTAACGGGAACGTCGCTAAACAAAAGGTTTAATGAGCAGAACAATGGCTGGGCACGTGCGTTATAACTCTTTGTACATTTCTTTGCCGTCCTCTGTAAAACAACAACGTGAAATGGCCAAATTCTGCGTCGTCTGAAGAACGTGAACTACGACGGCTAAATTTTTGAAATTCTATTTCAAATTTATTGCGGTCTCCCAGATTCAGTTTCACGATAGCTTTGACAGTGATAAACAAAGTAAATAACTTAGAGTATCGCGAGATTCGTAGATAAAATACAAATTCATTTTTTAATCGACGTTGCCCTCAGCGTCACCGTCGTAAGTTTCTTAAACTGCCTATTATGATTATCCTACATGCATGGCCGAGAGCCAAAGCACGGACACCCACTACACATTTTATTTACTACCAAAACCTTTTGGACAATCTCAATGCCCCACGAAGGGCCACTTTATCTGTAAAATAACGATATAGCAATTAGATAGATTCCCTTTATTATCAGCAGAGCGCCAAATGTGTCTAAAACAACAATGAAGATTACAGTATAAACTAATAAATAGAAGTACAGTAAGATGGGAATAACAATTCAAGTGAAAGTACTGTTTTAGTGTCAATAAACATTTTCAATGAGCGATACCATTCTGACAAGGTTTTATTAACCGCACCTCCTTTCTCTTTTGAGCATACGATCCTACGATCCCATACATACTTGGCCACCACGTTTTTTTCTTTCTTCATACTAATCCCTTTTAATTAAAAGGGGGTGCTTGGAGTCACAGTAGAAAGACAAATTAGTTTACTTTTTGTCACTAAGCAGCTCTTAGATCATTGAAAGCTACGCAATTCATTAAAAGTTTTCGGCGTACATGAACATAACATTGTCGCAGAATGGTTCAACGAACCACTATCTCGGGTTTAAGGAAGTTCGCGCTAATTGTTTCTGGGCTGCGCACGCAAATTCACATGGCACACCATGCATGAGCGCGCGCGTTTAGGCAAAAAATGAAGAAAATCTATCGACTAGATATTTGAAGTTTTGGCAAAATGCACCATCCAATTATGTTCTTATTAGCTCTTCGTGTATCTGTGCGGCGGTTTCAAATGCCTCTTAAAAGGTTAAATTTTGTGAAAACGTTAGTAACATTTGGAATTATTTACGCAACAAACCCACTTCTACAAAATATGACTAAGATCGTTTGCCTCCTTTGACTTATTGACTTACCTTCGATATTTTTAACTATAAACCCCTGTAAACCGTGCTCAATTATATGGGACGATTTTCGAAATCAGTACAGTTTCGGTATAGTTTACCACACACTTTATCTCTGAAACGAAGACGGTGACCCCCAATTTTTTTGCACCTCTGGCACTAGTAACTCATCATCTCCTTGCAGTAAAAATTTAAAAATTCTATCGACTGTAAAATTCGCGCGAACGTCCTTCACAAGGAGTGAAATCAGCTTTATGCGCAACGTTGTTCCCAGGGGCTCTCAACTTAGACACCCTGGGAACGAGGTTGATTTATTTGTTTAGTTTCACCTTGCATCTTTATTTATTTATTACACTTTAATGACAATAAGAACATCACCATAAGGAAGTCTACAAAACAGTCATAGACCCCATACAAAGGCAGTTGTAAGTTATGAAAATGTGTTAGGCTTTCCGGCATTCCGGCTATTCTGGCCATGGGGTTCACGGTAAAAGGATATTTCAAGCTAATGGGCCACGTTTGATATATCAATATATAACAATTATTCCATAAGCCCGCGTTGGATATGAGGTGAAAAATAACCAACGAGCGCGTTGGTTATAATCACTTCATATCCAACAAGGGCGAATGGAATAATTGTTTTAGTAAATTCTCAAACCGGGTTTAGCCGCCGATTTCCACAATTTTACAAAGCGAAAAGTTTTAAACTTGGCGCACTATTTCCCATGTTGTAAAACTCCGACTATTGGCTCATAGTCGGAGTTTTTTAGCCAATCAAAAAGCTAGAAATGCAATAGTCGGAGCTGAGAATTTACTAAATAAGAATAGCTCCGAGGCTTTCAGGACGAACTTCTATATTTGGTGGTGCATTTTCTTCTGGGAATTGAGAGACAACCGAAACTTGACAAATTTCCAATTTTGTCCTGAAACCCTCAGACCCATACTAGAATTTTGATATATTTAACGTGGCCTACTTCATATACAGTTCATATAGCTATTGTGAAGCAATTTTCCACATTATGGACACTTGAAAGTTCTTTTTCGCCAATACCATCCTGTTTACCGCCATGTGCTGTAGACAACTCGGGAGGTTGAGGGAAAGAGAGATGTTGAATGTCGCCTGCAGTCAAGGAGCACTTGAGTCAGAAGTAGATACGAACCATGCACAATACTGCGCTACCAAAAGAAACTTTCATGTAAAAAAAATTGTGAGGCTAAGATAAAACAGTCGGTAGTTTTTCAGTACATTTTGTTTTATCTGTAGTGATTGAATGTTATACGAGAAACGTTGCAAATATACCGTATAAAACGTTTAGTCGCGGGTAGTGTTTATGTAAAGTCCAATTCATATCTTCCAAAACATAGCAACCGAACGTCTGAATTTTTAAATCGCAGAAAATAAATTTACAGAGCTTTTTTGAGCTGGATTGTATTGTACTTGTGCTTTGATTATATTCCTCAGAGCTTTGAATACACTGGCTAACATTGTTATAATCGATAAAAATAATTTTTTAGGCTTGCTAAAACAAGGTTATTACTATACTCCCTCTTTTAGTATATTGTTCGAATAAACGCTGCATCACGGAGTTCCTTCTAGCCTTAAACCGAACAAAAAGCAGTTCGCTAACATTTCTTTGCCGTCGAATTTTTTCCTGATTGGCTAATTGCAAATTCATTTCACAGGCTATGTTTGCCAATGATCAGAAAACAATCCCATCTTTTGGAAGGAAATTTAGAAATTTACAGTTGGTGGGAGGTTTCAAATGTCCTGTAAAGTATGTAAATGAAGTGAAATTTCCATCAGACTGAGGGTTAAATAAAAATCCTTCCCTGGGTTGAGGGGGGAGGAGGGGGGGGGGAAAAGAATATTCCCTAGAACGACACAATCTGAGACAGAACAGTGGTCCAGTAAAATATTGGCCTTTACTGAATGCATATACAATGCATTTACAACATATACAAATATATATTATTAAAATCAGTCTCTACTTATTGCTTTTGGTATTCAGAGCTCAGTCTATTGATATAGACGGATGTATAATTAACAATTAGACTACGAGCAGATAGTCAACAAGGCGCAGCCGAGTTGACTATCGCTCGTAGAAAACGAGGGCGAGCAGTCTAATTGTTTTAGTATAAATTTACCGTAGTCTCATTGCATAAAAAGAAAAAAGTATCAAGTAACGCGTAGAAAAGAACTGTTTTATTACGTTACATCAGGCTCAAACGTGATGCGCGATGATGCGTAACTGTTGACTATCAGCAGATAGAAAACGGCAATATGGCCAATCAAATTCACGGATTCACAATAGACTACGGTAAATTTATACTAATGAGAATTATCAATTGATAAAAGAATAACAGAACTTTTGGAGACGAAGTGTTGGAGTTACTGGGCCTTTCAATAACATGCAGATTCTAAAATTCAAAGCTCAACCGACAAATGCATTTTTCGCTACTGTCAATCAAATGTTTGGCGGATCCTCCCAGTTCCGACTACAGCTGCCGAGCTCGTGGTGATCAAATCATTGAGCACAGTTCAGACAACAGTGCTCGGCAGTAGTCGGAAGCTGGGGAGAGCCACCAAACATTTGATTGACAGAAGCGAAAAACGCATTTGTCGGTTGAGCTTTTAATTCTGGAGTCCGCATGTTATTGAGGAGGCGTAGTAAAAGTATGGTGTTGCTAAGGGAAGCCTTCCTTGTTTCCAGTCCAATTTAACGCACTTTGCTGCCAATGACGTCGGATGCCGAAAAGTTGCTAATCTCAATCAATCAATCAATCAATCAAAGACTTTATTTAACTTCGAATTTGTTGATAGCAAAACTGCTAATATCTCCGAAGAAAATAAATCTGTAAAATAATTAAAGTAATCAATAAATGAAATAAATAGATAAGTACATAAAAATACTGGAAACAAGAGCCAGTTGTTCGTGACAACAACTAAACTTGAAAGTTAAAACCTGGTCACCAACCTTTCATCGCCCCTTGCTCAACTGATAATCACAGAACACACACTAAGAATTTTACTGTTTACTAGGTTAAGATCAATCTAAACTGGGAATTATTTTGATGTCCAACGATGACAGAAAAATTATGTACCAATTAATTTCTACTGAAGTCTTGATAATTTAAAACAAACAGTGAACTGACCAATCCAAGCTACCATAATCTATGTGATCCATGCAGACATCAAAATCATACTAAACACCAACCTATAATAATTATTACAATACCCTGTGTGCAATTGTCAGCTCTCCTCAAGAAAACAAGTGGCTGTACACAACATACTGTCCTATAATTCTAATATTTCCCTAAAGTAAGGATGGTTTGACTAAAACTGTGGTATTGGAGAAATAGGATAATAGTCATTCATCAGACACACCATCACTGCCTATTAAAAGAGAAAGAGAGAGAGAGAACTGTAGCACTAATATTCATTCATTGTAAATTACATCTTTAAAATACCAGTAAATATAATTACCAGTGTACGCAGTCACTGGGGGCTTTAGAGTTGAGATGTGGAACATGTGGGGTTCCTTTTTAATGTCTTAAAAAATAAAACATTGTGCACCCCTGAAAAGAATCAGGCATTATTTTATTCATATCACACCCCTGCTCCCCCAACCCCCAACCCCCGCCCCCTGCCTCCCCATAAGAGCCACCTCTCTACAATGCCAACTTTACTAGTCTTCTTCACAGTGCTGTTGTTGAGAGGTTTGACTGTATCTAGTCTGTTGTAGAGAGTGAGCTGTGTTTTCAAATTCCTGACTTTACCGTGTAGTGTGGGCAGTGTCTGAATATTGCTGTCGCCAAGACAAGCAGACTGGAACATATCCCCAAATACCTTATTATAGGAAATTAACAATGCACGTCGACAACGCGAAGAAAATTCACGTTACACTAAATTAGCGTGAATTTTTCAAAAGTTAGGTTTACACGCATTACGTTAACGCCAATTTTGCAATAAGCATCTTGCCTTATTTACTGCCATTTTTATAATTCTGAAAACTCGCACTTTACATTTCTGAACGCCAAATTGCGAGACAAGTCCACAGATGTTTCGGGGAGACAGGGGAGTATCAAGATCAATAAAAACACATTTTCAACTCGATTTTAAACGAGACGTCTTGTCAGATGGTGAAACTGAACAGCCAATAGAGGAGTCATGAACTAATAGGTTTTGTAATGAAATAAAGGTGCTTTAAAATAACAATATTGTAAAATAGCGTGCATTAAATTTGCATTGGTATTAATAAAGATACATTAAATTAATGCTAATTTTGTAAAATCGCGTTAATAAAGTGCATTGTAAATTTCCTATAATAAGGTAGTCTATTTGTATGCAAAACTATGCAAAGGCCCTCCTTTGTCTTATCAAAACATAGCCATCTTTTTTTAATGCTAGGAGTAAGGCTTCAAAATGAAAATGCATAGCAGGCCTTACAGGTTTAGCAACAGAACTCACCATCATTGTCCACTTTCTGTTCTCTGCCTCTTGCCAAACCAAGGATTTGTCAGAAAGGAATACATCATCAGTCACCTCTTCAGGTTTTCTAGGCAGGCAGTGCAGAAAAACAGCTTCCTCCTTGGCTAGGGACATCATCTGCCCAAAATATTAACTAATATTAGACTTATCGCAGATTAAAGTGTGCGTTTACTTTTGGTAGGTAAGGGGTTTGGTATGTTAAACAAGCAAAGCAGTCAGTAAAATCACACGGACTGCAGTTGGTAGGCTGCATTTAGTCTGCAGTCTGCATTTTATACCCGAGTCCATGTTTTATACCCAGTCCACAGTCTGTGTTTTATACTGACTGTGCAAATCAACACAAACAATGCCTGTTCCGTCATTATGCCAAACGACATGCTTTTATTACCAAGACTAGGAAAATTATTCTGTCTACAAACACAACTTTGAATCGCCTTGGCTTTAGGGGAACAGGTACAGGGCATTTTCACTTCCGAAAAAATGAAAAACAGAGGACATGTTCTACCATTGCAATCCTGTAGGAGTTGAACTCTTTTCCTATGAACCCCTTCTGTTGGGTTTTTGTTACTGGTACAAAGTTTGTGCACAGAAATCTAGGCGAGTGAAGTGAAACTACACATTTCCTCCTTTGATTTATTCAGCAGAAAGCAATTACTTCATATCCTCCTCTTTTCGTTTTCATGTCATCCTGTTTTCTTTGACTTCCCTTAATTTAATATTGTTTTATTTAAGCTAATAATGTTTTATTTAATCTAATATTGTAACCATGGGCTGCGTGTAGCTCCACCCACCACGATTAGCCTTTGCTATTTGTGGGTGAAGACAGACTACATTGTACAATAGGGATGGCTTAAAAATATATTCTTGTAAAAAAAAAGAAAAGAAAAGAATGGTTCAATCTAGAAATCCTTTGTGATGAGTTCAAAAGTCTCATGTTTATGGAGTTCTTTCTTTCTTGGACTGGAGTCTACAAATGAATCATAAGCCACCGTCTCTAATTTTCAAACTATGGGTCTTGTATGAATCAGTGAGTCCCATAATTTACTGCCCATCCCTAAATTTCAATAACTAGTTAACCCCTTGCTGAACGTGATCTGTGAGTGCATCACTGAGTTACCCACCTTGGTATCAACCTGGTAACCTGCAAAAGATTTGAGTCTACCAGCTTTCTCTGTTTCTTGTCCCATGCTGACCCACGTGTCAGTCACAATCACATCTGCATTAGAGCATGCTTCTCTTGGGTCGCTTGTCAGGTTCAGGGAAGTACCATTCTTTGATTAAAAAATAACCATTGGAAATTCAAGATGTGAAAAAAAATCCTGCCTGTTAAACAAGCTACATGAGGTAACAAAGGCTTAAGGGCTATAGTGGCCAGAAAGTGAAATATCTAGTAAATGTAAAAGTAAATGTATAGGTAATTGGCCACTCCCCATTGGGGCTTTTCAGGACCAATGCAAACAAACAATGATAAATAAACACAACTAAGTTAAGAATCCCAACTGGCAGGAGGCAGACCAGTTGGCTATTTACAAGCATAGCTGAGAGGTTGAACTCGGGGCTACGAGAACAACACCAGTTAGCGGTCAGAACGGGATTTGAACCTGCCACCTATGGATTCCAAATTCGGTGCTCTAACCACTTGGCCATGCTGTCTCCGCTTCTAGTAATTGTAGCTAGTTGATATGGAGAAAGGTAATAAAACTAACCAAGGTTGTCAAGCTGACATCGAGGGGTTAGCCCTTCATTTTACCTCATTTTTCTCTGACAAAGGGCCAATGCTCAAAACATCATCTACCCACAGTGGCTAATAATGATATCATTTACCTTTATCCAATTTGAGTTTTATATCAAAGCAAGTATCATAAGAACATACTATGGGTCAATTAAAAATGAAGTTAAAGTGGTACTATGACGAAAATCGCATTATTCCTATTAAAGCCATTTTAAAACATAAACAAGTAGTCTCTATGAGAAGAAAAATGCCTTTTACTTTTTCAAATATCTCTTTTCGTTCCAGAGATATTCAAGTTTTTAAAATATGCAAATTAACCAAGTGATGATGTCATATACTCAACCAAATTTTGATCAAATATGATGAGAACAGATATTTCAGCCAATTTGTAACAGAAATGTTCGATACTTTGCAGAAAGCTTCTACTAAGGATGCTTCACAATACGAACTTAAAAATTTTGTTACCATGGCAACATACTGGGTTCCAGGCCTACCCAATATTAAAGGCATTTCTGGCCACCTTTGGCATTCCATTTTCATATTTGCTAATGGTACTTTGTATGTATGATCCAGCAGGAATATAAATATGTTAGCTCCAGTTTGTGGCCCAGTTTGGCGTTTTTGGAGCTGAAAATCACTAACATATTGAAATCAAGTTGGTGGGGACTGGTACAGAGTGGGTTGCCATGGAAACAGCTTTTTTTATAGCCGCAGGTGTGTTTCCTTTAGAACTATTAGCCGGCCATGTTTCAATGGCCTGCACCTTAAATTGGCCAAGTTAGCTCTATTTATGTACTTGAGATAATATTGGGTTGAGTGTATGACGTCATCAGTCATCTCATTTGCATATTTTGCACATTTTTTAAACTTAAATATTTCCGGAACTAATGCAAATATTTGCAAACGGTAAACAGCGTTTAGATTCTTTCATGGAATTCTTTGTGATACACCTAAAATATCAAGGGGTAAAAATTTGATCATAGTACCACTTTAAAAACATTTTGAAGAATACACAATGTTCATTAGTTAAAACCAAAGCAACATTACAGGAGGGTGTTTAGCTTCTTGCATTCAAGTCTACATACAATCCAAGTGACTCATCAGGCCAGCGCTTACCTCCAGTTTCAGCAGCAGGGAGTGACTAGGAGTATTTCTACTCCACCCTGGATGGGATGCTAGTCCATTGCAGAGTTATCACCCAGCACTACATTTGCTGATACCCATTACTATACCTGGGTTGACAAAGGCACTGTGAGAGTACAGTGCCCTGCCCAAGAATGAAACACAATGTCTCCAACCAGGGCTCAAACATGGACTGCTCAATCTGGAGGTGAAGAAACTAACCATGAGGCCACCACGCCTACACTAAGATCTTGAGTAGTAACAAGTAGATTATGTAATATGTGACCAACCTCTTGAGCAAATCCTTGGGAAACCTTTGTTACTTCACTATCTGGTTCATAGCCCTAATGGAGAAGAACAAAAAAGACTAAATCAAGAAAATGTGGCCTTGCTTTGATCCATGTCACTTCGTAATAACAGTGCTTGTTATAATCATTTGGTAGTGTGTAGTGCACATCACATCGTAATGCTGAAAACAAATTTGTCCTGATCAAAATCCTGATGATCAAATTCAACACAGTCTTCTCCCCCACAAGGGACTGCTGACTGCTGTAAATAGAATTTAATTTACACTTTCAGAATCAAATTCATGTTAGTCAGGGGTTTCAGTAAGTGTTGTTGACAGTGAGCACATTGACTAGCTGTGAGGATAGTTTTGACTGCTTGGTTTGATCATTTAGTGGAAAGTTCTTCTCATAACAAAAGACGTTCAGTGCAAAAAGTTATCTCCGCTTGTGACAACAAGTTACCTTCCTGGTGACAATGTTGACGAAACTCCGAATAATTTTCAACATCTATTAAGTCCTGTCTTCTATTAAAAAAAGACAAGTTAGCAGCTGACCTTTGGAGTTGCAATATTCAAATGCATCCCAAACTTTGGAGCTGTCATCATCAGTGAATGAATAATATTGTTGCCATCTCCAACCCAGCTAATAGTGCGGTCGTACAGACTGCCAAAGTGTTCCTACAACATTCATTAAAATTCTTTCAAAATCTAGAAGGCAAACAGTGTAAGTTCCTTCTATGTAGCCGGCATAGCTGGCAGTTTAGTTGGTTGGAATAGAGAATTAAATAGCAAC
>CM042749.1:6590340-6608169 GCA_022496165.2 Catalaphyllia jardinei
CCAGCTACACATCAAGCTACTTTCTATCTAAGTCATTAAAATAAACCAGGCATTTGTGCAGGACTCATATACCATATATAATTAAAGACCAGCCAGTTCTTCCAAGCTTCATCGACTAGTATCTAATAAAACATTCTGGAATTGACTAATTATTACGGTTACCTGTAGAGTCAACAGGTCTGCAAGTATCTGTACAGGGTGGTACATTTCTGATAAGCCACTGTGCAATAGAAATTGACAACAATCAAACACAAATGAAAGTTGTACATCTGTTAGTCAAAACAAGAACAATTTATTCTTTACCTGCAGCAATAAGTGTTTGCATCGTTCTCAACTGGTCTCTTAGTATTAACAATCAAAGTGGCTATGAGCCACTCAACTTGGAAAATGGATTGTCTGTAAACAGCGACAATTCCGTGCTGAATCACATTAGCAAGAGCGTGCAGAAACTTTGTTCAGCCACCTTAACACCAGTCTCCTCAGTTTTACATTCGAAGAGAATCTTAAAGTGAAGCATCAATACCTTAAGATTAATGGGACTAAGTGTCTTGAAACAGGAGACATGGCACTACCAATCATCATCGAGGAGAAAGGCTGTCTTCATATCTTTGAGCACAACTCTCCTAAATAAAACTGTAGGAAATATAGGGGATACTATAAGGAGAGTTTGGATTTATATCAGGGTATGAACATACCTACCTAATAACTGGTATAGTGGCTGCTTCTGCCATCACTTCCAGATCTTCCTGTCTGTTGACCCGAGCCACGATGAAATCACAAAACCCTGACAGGACTCTAAGCACATAGATAATTAACAACAGTCAGAGAACATCTTCAAGTGAAAGTAGCAGGAATTATGCTGGCCTTGAATGCTCAGTGCCATGGCCTCTGTAACAAACACGGATCAGGTGTGTTAAAGGCATCCAAGGTTGAGTGTCAATCAATCAATACCCTCGATTTAATCTCAATTGACACTTCATCAACACTTCGGTTGACACTTGAATGAACTCTTGGTGATAATCTGTCATTAGTTGACTAATTTTTGGTTCACACATATGAGTTGGTTGACAGTTGGGCAACTATCAACCAACTGTTGTCTAAGTGTTGTTTGAGTGCCGACTGAGTATCAATTGGGATGTCAATAGAGTAGCAAATCAAGATGATGATCGAGGGGATCAATCAAGAGTGTCAATTGAGGGTATTAATCAAGGGTACTGATCAAGGGTATTGATCAAGGGTATCAATCAGGGATATTGTTCAAGGGTATTGATTGACACTGTGGATGCCTTCAGTACACACGATCCTCAAACGTTTAGGTCAGAGCACAGATGTCTTTGATTCCTGAGAGGGAACACTGTCTACTTCAACAAATTTTTCATTGGCTTCCACAATCCAATTGAATGACACAACGGTTGGTTGGTGGAATATTTATTTAATATATATATAACAGGTCAAAAGAGATTAGATTTGATAGAACAACATGCAAAAACCCCAGAGCAAGCTCTAATTGGAATAAACTAGCCTGACAGGCTAGGCCATTGTCTTAATGGAGCAATAATCATTAAATAGTAATCTGTCAAATTTTCCTCTGTTGCACGTCAATCTTTTTTGGTGGTGTAAAACAAAAGTTGAAAATCCGTCTGTATTCACAAGCTGTTAATAATGATTTACTAAAAAGTATTTTTATAGCACCTATCCAAGCGTGATCTAGGCGTTTTACAATTTAAAAAATATGATTAAAATAGAATAGTATTAGAAATAAAATAAAACATTAAATCAGGAATCAATAAAATTATTCCAAAAGAGCTGACTTATGGCCTATCAGACATGACTTTCTTTGCACACTAATTAACAAGAGGTACCTTTTTTCTGTTAATTTTTTTTGGAAAGTAAACTTCAAATTAAAGAAATTCCTCATAACACCCTGACTAGACTTAGTACATGACTACAAAGAAATAATATGACAACAGAAACTACATCACAGAAAGTTTAAAAATATACACTATACCTGGCTGTGTCTCTAGTCGATTCATTGACTCCAAGATGAAAGTCTTGTTCTGTGAGGAAAACACAGTGTCCACCGAGCAGAGCAAGTCCTAAATATTAATGAACAAGCACACGATATAATCTTCAACATGACTACATCCTTTCTTTGCTGAAATGGTCTCAAATCATGGAGATGTTGCCACAAAGAAATGGAATGAGCTAACTAATAATATTGAAAAATGGAAGTAGCTAACTAAAGATGTGTTTTTCTTTATTCTGAGCAGCAATGTCATGCTTTAAAGTAAGTATTTAGATCCCCAAATTTTCTTTTTATTGGGACTTTAAGCTCTGCCGAACTGACTGTCGGTCAACTGATGGGTGCCAGGCTATGTCTGATAGGCTACTGACAGGTTACCAACAGTTTACTTATGATAGTTTCAGAACTCGACGTTGTGACCCCGATGTGTGTGACCGAATTTTTCAATTTAATTTTTTTAAACTTTCCACACTTTCACTAAAATACTTTTGCTGGTGACTAAATCTGAAATTGTAGGGGTTGGCTGGCCCCAAGGTTTTTTCCTGGAAGTCGAGCCCTGCAATTGCTGTAGAATAGACAAAAAGAGATTAAATTACCCCTTTCTTGCCCAAGAGTAACTTATAGATTTTACTCTGTCTAACACCAGATGATTTTACTCGTCAAAGGGAGGCCCCTTCAATAAACATTACCAACAAAATGGTTTGAAAAACCTGCAAATAAATACATCTTTTCGCAAACATACCAATCAATGGTTGCGATAGAAAATAGTGATCATGAAATATTCTTTAAATTAAGACTTAATTTTATACCAGATTTAAAACTGTGCAACTAACAGAAAAGACGACAGATGGCCAACAGTCTTTTTATCAGGAGTTGTTCTTCACAATTATCCTAAAAAAGTCATGTTTCCCAATAATGTCACAATGTAACAACAAAGCAGGCAACTGGTTACTTACCAGTTTCTGTTGACACTCTTGTTCTTGTACTACGCTTCTGGAAAATAAGAGCAGCTGATTTTCCTTCCAAAAGTTGAATTGTCTGGAAATAAAATTAACACATTTCTCCTATTTAATGTCAATGTCCAAACAGCACTGGACCAATAATGGAAGGTAAACTATTCCCTAAGAAATGACATAGGGGAGGGTTCTGGGCTCCTTTAGTATATACCGTAAATCCGTGAATTAGCACCTCCTTTCCAAATATCGGGGTAAGTTCCCCCTTCAAATGAATGCCCCTCCTATCGGCCAAAATTCCAAATAAGTGCCTCCCTCCCGTGTTTTATATAAGAATGCTGAGACAACAAAGGATGATTGTATGATTTTGGTGGTGTTCAATCACAAGTAAATGATTATTGACTCAATCAAGCAATGCACATTGATCGTGGCAACAGAATAGATGGTAGTGAAAATCTGCTGCAATTCATTGCCTAAAGGCATAGACAGGATAAAGAAGTTCTACGATGTAGCTCTTTTTCATTCTTATGAGACTTCTGAGAGACTGACAAAGACAAAAAAAATAATCATATTTGAGCATGATTTGGGGGAAAAAAAGTGCCTCCTTCAAATAAGTGTTGCACATCTTCTTCTAAACTTGAAATAAATGCCCCAGGTGCTAATTCAAGGATTTATGGTAATCCAATACAAAACTATGTGCCCCCTTCTAATTAGACAATGACAAACCCAAAGGACGTCGATAAAATAAGTTTGACTATGTGCAGTCAATGCATTTGTATCGTGATTAGGCTTTAGTTTTCTATCATTTCTTCCCCAGCTCCAGAACTCAAGAAATCTATTTTAAATACAACTTTTTTTTTGCCCACCTCTTTGGATTTTTTTATTCTTTCCTTCAAATCAGTAGCAGTCCATAACAGGTATCTAATCTCATCACCAGTATAGTCTTTAAGATTGAGTAGATCTCTCCCCACAACAGATGGAAATCCACGGCTATGGACAAGAGGAACAAGTCTCAGTAAGAGAGAGTAACAAAGACAGTTTGTTATGGAATGTGTGATTGGACATATTTTTCAAGAACATTACTGATTAACTCAAATACATTTTAATTTCTGGAGTTTCTGAGATACCCCATCTCTGAACCTTCAAACCTGGGAGGGGGTACTCCCTTATATGAGCTATATACGTGGAGCCCTAAGGGCTAGGGTTTTTCAGCCATTTTGGTTATAACCAAAGGATCGTATATGGGTATTCTTGTGATACATAATTAGCTGATTTCATTTTCCACGAAACATAAATTTGGGGAATTATTCATCGTGATTCATGACCTGAAGGTTTTGCATGACCTGTGAAGAACCTAAATTATTAACCAATATTTGTGATTTTACCACAGTGACTCTGTTTTATGTGATTTTGAGATCTGCAAGTCCTCCGAATGGTTATAACGGTCTATCAAGAGTGACTCAGGTATGCGATTTGAAATATGGAGCCGCGATTTGAAATATGGAGCCTTGATTTGGCTATTTGTCACTTTGCTTTCTTTTAACACTGTTCTATTTGTGAACTGTGCTACAGACCCCTGTACAACTCTCTAAATAGGGTATCGAGTTTGGCCATTTTAGTCATAAATAGGATATGGTTGCAGCACTCTAGTCTTGAATTGGGTATGTTTCTTAGAGAAAGCTATTTTTCAGACTGTCAACAAAAGACCATTATAACTTAATATGTTTAGGGCAACTGTGTGAGCCACAATAGTCATAAGATGGTATTAAATTTTTGGACAGGTCACAAATAGGTTGACAAAATTTGCAGATTTTGGTCATAAATAGGGCAAGGGTTTTGGGAAAAGGGCCACACATCCCCACCCAACTTTTCAGGGAGAGCTCCCCCTGGGGAGACTTTCAAACCTCCTTCAGCTGATAGCAAACACCTTACCCATTGAAAAATCCCCATTTATTGGTTGTTTATTACTTGTAGTATCCGAAATAGGTCTAGGATAGCTGTATAAAGAACATAATTAATATGGAGTCAAAAGTCAGTGGCAATTTTGAGCAGTATGGCCAGTTTACAGGTTAATTTTTTTTAATAAAAATTTTCCACCATTACAATAAATTTTACCCAATTTTCCTAACTAAAGGAACTTTTAAAATACAATTTTTACGTAAAATGTATTGATGAGCATTTTATAACTGAGATAAAGAGGAGTTCTGACAGGTTGTATTAAGAACAATTGATCATCAGGATTCTATTGATTTCCATAAAATCATTACCTTTCACTGCAGTACCGCCTTTTCATAGAAGAAAGAGCTCCTACTGCTTTATAATGACCAAAGAAAGGTTCTGTTTCTTTCGCAACTTTTGAAATTGAAGAATTAAGTCGGTAGCACCCTCGAAGTACACGAACGAAATCCATATTTGCTGCTCGCACTACCACTCACGGAAGTGTCACGAAAATTCACGAAGATTCTCCGACGTTTGACGAAAAATGTTTTGGCGGGAGTAACGCAAGAAACGCACTGATTGGTCAACAGCGGGTTTCTCTCGTAGAAACCAAGATGGCGTCGGACGACGAGGATGTACCAGGTTCGTTTATTTTACTTTTTTGTATTTCTTTCAAAATAATTATTGTCCTGAAGTGCTGATGGTAAGACTGGTCATGGTGTAGGCAAGTCTCGGAATGTGTACCGTGTTGTGTGATTCCCTCACGCTCTGTTGCAGATTCTGGAGCTGTGTTTACGTTTGGCAAAAGCCGTTTCTTGGACAACAAATTCTGGATTCGTGACGATGCAGTGATTCATCTCGCTTGCGGAGACGAACATTCCGCTGTTGTTACAGGTAGCCTTATCATTTAAAACTTTTGTATTCTTTTTGGAGTTCAAATACAGTGAATTCATACATTAAGCTTAAATAGCTAGCAATCAGTACACTGCATCCTCCACCACAAGTAACATATGTAACCATGCTTACTGTACTCGATCTTTAATTGTAATGTTTCACAGAAAACGGGAAGTTGTACACGTTTGGAAGTAACGATTGGGGACAGCTCGGACATGGAAGCACTGTGCAGTTTCCGAGCCCAAAGCTTGTCAAACGTACGTATACAGTCTCTATTCATCACAACCAAATTAAGTTAAAATCGGTACAGTAATCTATTACCTTGATTTCGATTCGCGTTAAAAAATTTGATTGATCAGTGCAGAGGAAGGAGAAACTAAATTCTTACTTTCATAAAAAAATTAATTTCAAGATTTCAGAAAAAAAACTTTTGGAAAAAGTATTTAAATTTTCAGATTCAGTTCTTGCTCAAAAGTAAGCGAACTTAGCTTAATTAGATAATTGTTATTTAATTATTGAACAGTTCGGTTGGTTCCCGCCATTTCATCTCATGACCAGCTCATAAGGGTTCCCCAGCAACTTGTAACAAAACGTACTTATACTTAAATAAAGAAAATCTATCGATAGAAGTTTGAATTTTTTTGCAAAATGCACCATCACATTCCATTATTTTTAGCTCTTTGTTTATCTGTGCAGCAATCTCAGATGCCTCTTGAAGGGATAAGTTTTTTAAAAACAAAGACAACATTTGGAATTATTCATGCAACAGACCCACTTCTACAAAATATGACTAAGACTGTTTTCCTCTGTTGACTCACCATAGATATTTTTAACTATAAACCCCTGTAGACATTTCTGAATTACACACACCAATTTTTCAAAATCAGGGTAGGTTTCCATGAAGCTGGTGAGCCAATTCTGACACAGGTAACTCATTATCTGACTGCAGTAAAAAGTTTAAAAGTCTATCAACCAATTGAAATTTTTTTTTGTGAACATCCACAAATGTTTTCCTGTTTAACAGCTTCTACTTTATTTGAAATATGTATAGACCTGGACTTGTTAGTTTGCAAGTTCCCAGGGGTGCTTTAGTAAAATACCATTTCTACCTTTGTAAGGGGAAAGGAGCATATCATAAGATGTTCTCAAACATCGTTATATAAAACTGTAATTTTAGTAAAATTTACCTTTTCAGTATTAGCACATTATAATTACCTGTCCACATCTGTGAGTTATGGCAATGCAGATAAAAATATTCAAAGTCTGTATAGCATGTTACATATTATGTTAGAAATGAGAAGGGAGAATTCCAAAATATAGAATTCTCGGTTTTCAGCAGTCATGTTAAAGGCTACCGCACACTAGCCAATTTTTTGTTGGCCGACAAAAAATCTTCACTTGTCGGCTTTTGTGCCATGAATTCAGTCTGGGACAAAATCGGGGCTAGTCGGACGATATCTGACAGTGCTTGATCTCAAAACGTCTTGTCGGGCCTTGTCGGCTAGTGTGCGGTGGATCATGTCAATTTGTTGGGGCTCACACTTTCCTCAACCAATGAGGAATTGTCATGAGAGTGAGGTGAATAAGCGTCCATTTCAATGTGGCAGAGATCAAGAGAGCACGTTTCCTGCAGACTGGAAGATTGCTGAAGTGTCACCAATTTTGAAAGAAGGTGATTTTGAGGAAGCAGGCAACAATAGGCCAATTTCATTATTGCCTATTCTTTCTAAGGTGTGCGAAAAGGCGGCCCTAAAGCAGCTCATGCCCTACCTGACGGCAAACAAAAGGCTAGCAGTGACCCAGCATTCCACTGAAACTTCTCTTGTTGCCTCCACGGACACTATTCTTGAGGCGATCGACAACAGAAAGCTAACAGCTGTCGTTTACCTGGACATGAGTAAAGCCTTCGATAGCATCAATCGCGGCATTTTACTACGAAAATTAAATGCCATTGGGCTGGCCCCATCGGCAATCTCCTGGTTCAACAGCTATTTGTCCCAAAGATCTCAAGTGGTCCGCATAAATGCTGAGCTGTCTGATGCTCTGCCTGTAATGTGTGGAGTACCACAAGGTAGCGTGCTTGGAGCTCTACTATTCAGCATTTACGTAAACGACCTACCTGCAGTCAGTAAGGTGTGCTCAACCGCGTGTCACGTAGACGACACGAAATTGATTCTTTCGTTCACAGTCGATGAGTGTCACGCTACTGAAGATAAAATTAACGCTGACCTACAACGAATCCGCGATTGGTGTTTTTGAGAACTACCTCTTGTTGAACCCGGACAAAACAAAATTAATGGTGTTCGGCAGTCAACAGATGATTTGTAAATTGCCAAGCTTTAGGCTGTCTTTCTTGGGGAAGGATCTCTTACCAACGAACTCCGTTAAGGACTTAGGAGTGGTATTTGATCCTACTCTGTCTTTTGACTCTCATATCACAGCTCTCGCTGCTACTTGTATCTCTAGGCTTGCTCAGATAAATCGTGCAAAGCACGCTTTTAATCCAAGTCTTCTTGTAAATATATTAATTAACACGCTAGTGTTAAGTAAACTCTTTTACTGTTTCCCGGTCTGGTCTAATACATCTGACAAAAATTTACGTAAGTTGCAACATGTACAGAACTTCGCCGCTAGAATAATAAGCGGAAAGAGAAAATTCGTTCATATTACTCCAGTGCTACGGGACTTACGCTGGCTAACTGTAACACAGCAACTTTACCTAAGAGACACTGTTTTTACTTTCAAATGTATGACAGGTTGCGCCCCTGACTACCTTAGATCCAAGCTAGTTACCAGAGGCCAAGCTTCGGGTCGCGTGACATGAAATTAAGTTAACTATCCCTTTATTTAGAACAGCCACCGGTCAGCGGTCCTTCCAGTACAGAGCTGTCAGTTTATGGAACAGCTTAGACAAAGATCTTAAACTTAGTAAAAATCACGAGGTTTTTAAGCGTAAACTTAAGCATATATTACGGGATATTTAGGTATTTATAGATTTTTGATTGGTAATTTTCTACCCTTTATGGATCATTCTTATATTATATACATTTTAATTTATATTATCTTTCATTTTAAACATGATGTATTGATCACCGAAAAGCCCCTCAGGGGAGTGTTCAATAAAGTCTTATCTTATCTTATCTTATCTTATCGACTTGGCCCCAAGCCTAAACTTGGCTAGTCGCGACAAAAAATGGGCTAGTGTGCGGCAAGTTGATGTCCCGACAAATTTTAACCCGATTTGACCCCGACAAAAAATGTGCAGTGCTGCGACAAAAAATCGGCTAGTGTGCAGTGGCCTTAACCATTCAATAAATAAAGTCAAGAATCTGGAATACAATAGATGATTGATATATAAACAACCTTGCCAAGAATCAGGTCTCTGCTGTTTTTTATTCGCACATTTTTCACAGGACTGTGTTACCCAAATATATAGAGCTTTGTATGGAGACGTCATGTTTGTGCCCTATGGCCACCATAACAGGGTACAAAGAAGTTCAATTTTCCAGCTTGCCCTTCGGGCAAGCTGGAGCCAAGATGTACTGGCCCAGAGGCCATTTCCACTAGCCCGAAAAATTTTCGGAAGTATGATGATTTAGCAAGCACATTGTCTGAGATCGTTGTCTTTGATTTCAGAAGCGTGAACCGACAGCGTTGGTCTTCCTTGAGTCTTTTGTCCGCTCAGCTCAGCTGTCAGCCTGTCACCTACTTCGGTTTGTATATGAAATATCGGCATAGTTTTGCCACAATTTTACCATTGAACCACTTTGTTCACCACGAAATAAGTCAACTGTTTGTAACAATACTCATTCAAAACACGGAGCTATCACGGTTAAATCACTGCAAATACAGTGTAGGACTTCACGACCTATCGGTCTGTTTATGAAATATTGCCTTGTTAGATTTCATATTTGTCCATGATTTTAAATAAATCACACTTGCGTTAAATCAATCATTTTGACTCGATCAATACGAATTTTGTTTATGTTTGCTCTATATTGCCAACACCAAAAGAAGTAGTAAGTGAACTGAATCAATTACTTTTCAAGTTTCTGTGGAACGGTGTAGATAAAGTAACTCGTGTGTCTGCAATAAATGATTATGAGAGGGGTGGTTTAAAAATGATAGATGTTTATTGCATGATTAGATCTTTGAGGTTAGGATGGCTACAGAGAGTATTTAATGATTCAAGTGCTGCATGGAAGAGATATTTTCTTTATCTGTTAGAACATGTTAAGGGTATCTTCTTTCTCAGCTGCAACTTTGATGTCAAAGATTTTAACTTACCCTCTTCATTCTACTATGAACTTCTGCAATGGTGGTCAGAATTTCGCGATACCTTTGCCGAAGAAAAGGGTTATCAAAAAATTATTTAGAATAATAAAGAAAAAAAATAGATAACAAACCGGCCTATTTCAAAAATTATTGCGAAGCAGGAATTACGTACACGCATGATCTTCTTTTTGACCAGGATATAAATGTCGCCTTCACTCATCTCTCGAACAAGATAAACAAAACCAATTTTCTTCCGTTGGCGGGTGTCCGACACTCTATACCCTCACAGCTAAGGTCCGCGAATGTACCATTATCAACCCTGTCTCCCTCTTTTACATTTAAAAATAACACTTTCGATATTAGACAGAAAAGATCAAAAGATTACTATTCGCTGCTTGTTTCCAGAAAGGCTCAACATCCCAATATCAAAATCGATCAAATCAATCTAATTTTCTTATTACCACATTCTGTTGCACTTGACTCCTATGTAAAAGCTTTCCAATATAAAGTTATAAACTCTAAATGTAATTATGTAAAATTGGTTACAAAAGTGACGATTTGTGTACGTTTTGTAAAACTGAGTCAGAAACCTCAGATCATTTCTTTTATAACTGTTCACACACTAGACAATTCTGGACAGATTTTGCACCATATTGGCACCTACTATCAAAACATCAAATCCACCTCTCCCTAAAAGATGTTTTATTAGGGATATTTTCAGAAAAAAATGCCCTTTACTTGATCTTTTAAATTACTTCGTAATTATTGGAAAATTGTTATTGTGGGACTGCAGAAGAAGTCAAACCCTTCCTAAAATCGAGGGGTTAAAGCCAAAATTAAAATTAAGTATGACATAGAGAGTAAAATTACAAAACAAGAATATTTTGATAAAAAATGGATAATTAAACCTATGTAATAGATATGTACTATTATTACTATTATTATTATATCAATGTTACTATTTCTAATGTTGCCCTTGTGCGTGTGTAATTATTAACATGGTAGTAAGATTTATATATATTACTAATTAATTGAAATCTATCTATTTATTTATTCATTTATTTTTTTTTAGATCTAAAATGTATGTAACTCTAGATTTAATGTGCGTATATTAATGTTCTATTTTGTAACTGCAATAAAATTGATTTAAAAAAATACGCATACTTTATAACCTAGAGTGCTTTTATTTGCGCCGTGAAACAGCAACAATTACAGCACATTACTAAATCTAAGTAAAGCAAGCAATGGGATTAGTCTCACGTAGAATGCTCTGGTGTTACTGTTACAAAAATTTGTAAAATCACTCTATTGCTACTGTCAAAATGGAGGAAAAAACGAGTAAAACCTGGAGGGTGTGCTCATGGACAAACAGAATCACCCAACCTTTTCCTATAGGCCCCCAAATCTTTTATTCACCAAATAGGCAAAGAAATCCTTGCCCGCATTTGCTAACCTTTGGTTATTACTAGTTTAACTAGGGTCTGAAGCTCTAATGTGTTCACTAAACAGAGTTAGCCTAAGTGAAGTATTAAAAGCCTTACCCGGTAATTTGTTGTGTAATTCACTCAAAAGAACCAATGTCTGTTACAGAAGGAAAGCTTTATTTACTGTAAGTTAACTCTTGCAAAATTACAGCATTATTTTATGTTTAAGAAGCTTGCATCATCTTATTACTTCTTGAGCTAAGATGTTTCATTGAGTAGATAAATGTTTTTCGGAGGAAAAGCTTAGTAAATGGACATGTTGCCATTTCGAGTCTCGGTAGTGCCAAGTCACACATCAGTAAACTCGTAAACAAAATTACGCGATATGCAAATTCATAGCTAAGAATTTTCATCTGCATTTTTAACGTGATAAAGGTTTCAAATAAGCAAAACTTTCGTTAAAAATGCTTTTAACATCTGAATTAATTTGTTACTTGAAATCACGACCAAATTTTCCAAATGATCCTCAATTTAACATGACTAGACAACTTAACATTCCTTTGAAATATTTCTTGAGCGGCGACAATTTCACGCCAAAAAATAATTAAATGTAATGCAATCTCGATATCTTTTTTTCTCTGTGGCAGACAGCGGCTTTCGTTACAGAGGAACTATTTAGGAAGTTAAAAAAATCTTGATGTTTTACAGTGCTTTAGTCAATTAATTTGAAAAAAAAATTCCCCAAAACTTTTACTTGCCCGTCGGGCAAGTGAAGGATAAAATGTACTAGCCCGACCGCAAAATCCACTAGCCCCGGGCTATCAGACCCGAACTTCTTTGTACCCTGCATAAAGTAACAGAAACGTCTGTCTTTGATTTTTGTTATTGAAACAAAACTTTATTACTCTAGAGCTCTGACACATTGAAATAAATGCTTCCTCTAGTGCAAGCACTGTTTAGTTCACAAAAACTAAAGCGATAACTCATCTTTTTTGACCTTTTGACCTGTATGCGACAATCTTCTTGGGCTTTCATTTTTGTGTCACATGATGCAAATGCTTGGAAATTCAAACATGCTCTATTACAACAAGAAGAACTCTGTCAAGCTAAAACATTGTAAAACATCAAGTTCCTCCAGGGTCTTTTATCTGATGAAACTAAAACCTCAGAGAGAATGGTAATTTTTAATTTGTGAACATGGCTATGTCACATGAAAACCAAGAATAATTATACCAGGGAAAAAAATTCATTTTGTAGTTATGCTCACATGTTGTCAATGGCCATGTGGGATAATAGTTTTTCTTGGACTAGAGTCCATAGGTATTGTTGTCCACAGAAATTTCTACTAGGAGATGGTGATGACTTACAGTTTTCTTATTGCTCTGCACAATGCTTATATAAGGTATAGTCAGCATCTGTCCAGTGGCCCAGATAGCTGGAGCTTATCCTACATTCTGAAGCAACTACGAGGAGAATTTCTATTCCTTCCCTGAACTAAATGCTAGTTGATCACAAGGTTACCCCCAGCATTAAATTTGCCAGTACTCATTTATACACCTGGGTGGGGAGAGGCACTGTGAGAGTAAGGCATCTTGCCTAGGAATGCAATGTAGTCACCCCATAAGCAAGATAAAAAAAGGATAATTAATGGAAAAAATATTGAACCTGACCTGCAATCTCTCCCAGACTTATTACAAGTCACATTGTCTAGTTGTATGGACCACTGAAGCCAAGATAACCTAATATATAGAGTCAAAAACAAATTTGACTATCTTATAGATATGGATTATCCTACCAGGTGATGTAAAAGTTGACTCTGGTTTTTCCTGCAAAATATCACCAGCAGGTTTACTGGAGTAAGGTGGTAAAACATCTTAATTAAAATTATTGTATGTTTTGGATTGTTAATGTTTACTTATTTTTTTCTGTTTTTTGCCAGGTTTAAAACCAGAAAAGGTGAAGATGGTTGCTGCTGGAAGAAATCACACAATTGTGTCAACTGGTCAGTGAGGAAAGATTTTCAATTTAATTTATGGCACAATGCTGAACATTTCTGAAATCCTCTTTTTCTTTTTCAACTGGGACAGGCTGGCTTAGTTTGCCAGCTGGGATCTTTTGTGTTTTACGGGACAATTCTACACTTCATGTATCATTTCTGTCTCATTCAGAATCTGGAAAATTATACAGTTTTGGTTGTGGAAGTGACGGACAACTTGGACATGGTAACTGTGAGGTATGCAATAATTCCTTTCTTTTTTTGCATTTATTACTTTTTAGTCCTTCCACTGAGGGGTATTTATTACAGTGTGGTATATTTAGCAGACTACAACATTATTGGCTAAATGAAATCTACCATTGTTACTTTTGAAAGGTCAAACTTAGCTAAAATACTAAACTTGTAACTGTAATATTCTGTAATTTAACTTGGTGGAGAATAACTAGGCACACACAGCATGGCCATTTCAACACAACTTTATTACAGCAATGCCCTCTGGGTACTAACACAATATGTACTATTCACAGGTTAACACACTCAGCGAGTGAGTTATCGGGATTTACCTGCATGAGTTCACTAACAATGAATGAGAAATTTCAATTGAAAATTTCGAGTTCATTGTTAGTGAACGAGTGCAGGTAAATCCCTATAATTCATGAGCAACAAGCGCGGTAACGTTTTTTATTATTCAAATTGAATACACTGCAAACAAAAATCGTCAAACATAGCCATGGTGTAATGACAGTGGTGTATTGAGTTTACACCGCAGCTATTACACCACAATAACGGCCTCAAGGAGGTTTTTTTTCGTCATAACCCAGAGTCACGTGGTACAAATCAACCAATCAGAAAATTGGAATTCATACAGTGTATGAAACTGGAATAATAAAGGGTACTTGATATATTACAGTAACTTGCAAAATTCTTTGAAACAAAACTCATCTGAATTTGTTGATTTAATTTCTCACTTGCAGAATTCTCAAGTCCCTAAAGCAATTGAGTCTTTAGATGATCAGCAGTACAGGATGCTTGTTTGTGGATCAGACTTCACTGCAGCTGTTACTGGTACATGTAGATGGATTATTTTACTCCAGCAGCGAATAAAATCCACAATTCAAATATGCAGCTTAGGAACGAGATGCTTTTCATCCTATGGAAAATTAGAATATAATAATTATTATTTCTGCCAAATTAACAACATTGTCTCTATCACACTCAAATTGGAAGTTTTGACAAGCTTGCACACAGAGTTTGAGACTGACATGAAATGGAAAGCCCCAAAAGAGCAATTCTATTTAACTGACAACTAACGAGTACAAATAACCACTTTCAACTTTTACTTTATGCTGAACTGTGGAGTCTTAAGGGGGTTTCAACGGAATTAACTACTCCTGATCATAAAATGTCAAATTGGCATTGTGCTGTGGGCTTGTGCTTGCTTTAGTTCTCCTTAATCATTTTATTCTTTTGCTCCAGTTACTAATATACTGAGGTGTTTTCCTGCCTGTAGCTGCCGGCAAGCTGTATACGTGGGGCTCCAGCAGTGAAGGACAGACAGGTCAAGGTGATGTGGACTGTGATGTGCCTACACATGTGCAGATAAGAGGAAAGGTAGTGGCTGTGGGGTGTGGCTATTACCACATGGCTGTAGTTACAGGTCAGTCATAACCAAGTTAGCATCTTGGGTACATCATTTATGCAGGAAGGATAGTTAATAGTAGAGGGAATAAAATATGATCTATTACTGTTCTGTCATGCATGTCATTCTCTGTTTGGCTGCCGTTGCTCACTATCTATTCTGTTTTAGTGCAAATCTACTAGCGTTCTGTCAGGAATGACGTTATCTGATTGGCTACGCTACTCACTATTCTGTGATAGAACAAAATGTCGGCCGCTTCCTGGCATTTTTCAAGTGTCTGTGACGAGGATTTAGGTAAAATTTTGAACAACTAGTAGATTTGTACTAAAACAATTAGATTATTCGCCCCCGATTTCTATGTGTGATAATTAACTCAGGCTGTGCCTTCGTCAACTATCACGCGATAGAAATCTCGAGCTCATAATCTAATTGTTTAGTAGATAGTGAGTCCCTGGTAGGTTTCAGTTGTCAACAAATTGGTGGCCGCTTCTTTGCATTTTCAAAGTGCCTGTGAAGATGATTTGGATAACGATTTAAATGATTAGTGTCCAGATTTATACTAAAACAATTGGACTATTGGTTCTCAATTTCTATGTGTGATAGTTGACTCACAGTCAGGCGGTACCTTTTTCACCTTTCTCACAGTGGAAATCTTGAGTTCATAATCTAGTTGTTGAATAGATAACACAATCAAGATTTCTGTTGACTGTGTATCTTCTGATGGTTCATCAATTAGCTATCATAATGGTAAAAGTTTGCTTAGTTTATAGCTCTCTGCATACATTATATGCCTACATATGAATGATTCTTTACAACGATAATGTTAATTACAGCAACATCATGTTAGCGTATAATGTTTCAAAACTTATTATACAAAAAACTCCAATTTCTCACAGAGGATCCATTACTTGGAATCTTTTAGAGGTTCCATCTGGTGTTAGCGCCAGGGATTATCACGGCCAAAAGGGCAAAAAGTCTCACACCCTCAGAAACTTGAACTTTAATGAAGAGTCACCGCAAACGGGCCATCCCCAAATTGACAATGTTTTTGTATTTTATTAATACTTTTCATTTCTTTTATTGCACATATTTCACCTTTTATTGACCACTTTCAATTTTAAAAATTTTTGTAATCTTATATTTCATTTCCTTTTTTTTACATGGCCCCATAAGCTATATTATGTTTAAATAAAATATGTTGTTGTTGTTGTTATTACATAGTAAACTAAAAGTGTTCAACTACAGTTCATTTTGGTTGGAATATGTATCTCTTTCAACTGCAGATGACGGTTCTTTGTACACTTGCGGAGAGAATGAAAGTGGCAAGCTAGGATTAGATGACTCTCAACTCAGTGACACATCACAACTTCAAAAACTTTTTAGTATAAATGAACAATTCATCACTGTTGCATGTGGTGGAAATCATACTGTAGCAGTCACCAGGAATGGAAAATTATATACATTCGGTCAAGGAGATAAGGGGCAACTCGGGCATGGCACTTCATGGTTAGAGTGCCAAACTCCGAAACAGGTGTCTTCTCTGGGAAACATTCATGTTCAATATGTAGCTTGTGGTGAATCTCACACAGCAGTAATAACAAAACATGGAAATCTTTACACTTGTGGAGACGGTCGTCATGGAAAACTTGGAATGGGAGAAGAGTCATTCTCCAATCTTTTCAAGCTTGAAAAAGTGACTAGATTTGATAACTTTATGGTACAAAAGGTTGCCTGCGGAGGATGTCATACACTTGTTACTGCGGTTAAAAAAACAGAAAACAGTGACGGTACAGATAGTGAAGCTGAGGCTGAGAAGGATATTCTTGCAGCTTCAATTTCATCAACTAAAAGTCTCCAGGATGTCGTGGATGGACCACCAGGTTACAGTGGCGGTCTTTCTTCCACTTTTCCTGCAGGAGGTGCAGCAAGGAATAAGCGTCGTCAAAGAAACATAGAGGTAATATAGTAGTGACAAGCAAGAAAAAAACAGGGATGATACTTGTAATAAAGAAATGTTTCCATGATTGTGATATATGCATGTAACAGTGAGTGTATGAATAGTCTGGAAGAAACTGGAATTCAGCATGAACTTTGTCACTGACAGAAATATCTTTCTGTAAATCCCCTGTTGTTGATGAAAAAAGGTTGGTTTTTAGAGGTTGAAAGTCAGCTAGGGAAATCATTTAAGGTATCTGTAAAAACGTTTATACGGCGTCGAACGCACTCTCATAATGTTTGATTACTACTAGTATAGGAAAATAATTCTGATTAGCTCCCTTAGCAGTCTGAATTTTGCTATACAGATCACTTAGACAGAACTCTCATGATTTAGTTTTGGCAAAATGCTTTTTCAAACCATTGCACAAAAGAAAATAGTTTGTTATTTAGTATAACCTTGTTTCCTTCATATTTGGCGGACAGTTCGAGGTTAACTTTCAAGAGAGTAGCCCAAAAATCAGTTAGTGCATATGCGTTTGACAAGAATGGACCATTGGGATGCATCAATAATTGATAAATTATTTATCAGCCAAGATTAAAAGAGTTATAATTAGTTATAATAAATACTTCATTGAGTTAGCTTGTGCAATCCACACTGGAACTTGTTTTTTTTTATGAAGATTTATGGCACCAAGCTACAGGTGAGGTCCATTAACTTGCAAAAAAGAACTTGTCTAACCAATATTCCC
>CM042749.1:6613169-6618169 GCA_022496165.2 Catalaphyllia jardinei
TTGGTAATTTCCGTGCTTTTGTTAGAAACTGTAGGTGAAGAATCAGAGGAATCCATGACTGAAGACGAAAGTGATAGTGGAGAGGAAGAACCCTCCAGTCAAACGAAAACAGCAGCAGCAGCAAAGAAGCAAGCAGAGACAGTCACAACTGACACATCAAAGGAAAGTAAGAAAGATAAAGAAACAGATGAAGACGACGAATCCGGTGAAGATGACGAAGAAAGTGACGAGGAAGATGAAGAGAGTCCAGAGGAAGGGAAGAAATCCGAGAAGAGCGAGACACTGAAAGTTGTTGGAAAGAAAATTGAAGTTACAAAAGCGAAGAAGATGGACGAAGAAGAGGAGGAGGAAGATTCCGAGGAAGAGGAAAGCGAAGAGGAGGACGACGACGAGGATGAAGAAGAGGAAGACAAGCCAAACAAAAAGAAGGAGCAGCAGAAAGAGTCTGACAAGAAATCTGAAGTTAAAGACAAAGATAATAAAAAAGCTGTTTCCAAGAAAAGGCAGGAAGCGGAAGAGGATAGCGAAGAAGAGGAAGACGAAGAGGAAGAGGAAGAGGAAGATGATGATGACGAAGACGAGGAGGAGAAAAATGAGGAAGAGGACAGGAAAAAAGAAGAGGAACAAAAAAAGAAAGGTAGAAAGAAAATCAAGTGTTCATGTTTTACAGATTTTCGTTAAGCAAGATCACTGACCCGCCTCTTGTCGTCTCTTGTGTGTGATTTTCTTGGACAAGAAGTGGCCGGAGTATACAGACAGACAGACAGACAGACAGACAGACAGACAGGCAGACAGACAGACAGACAGACAGACAGACAGACAGACAACCTTTATTTAATTAAACACAATAAAAATTGAAACTCAGTAGCTCATGGCCGGGATCATGTACACTAAATTAAATCAAATTACCACATTTCCTCTGGTGGAAGACGGGTCCTGATTTAACTGACGTCGGGACTTCAGGGTAGAGTTGTAAATAAGACCCTCAAGAGTTTTTTCAGGGTATTACGGCAAGATATATGGCTGTCCAAAACTAAAGAATAGAAACTTTTATTAAGCTAAAACCGGCCACGGAGTCTAATAAACGACGGCTCAATCAGGCAAAGTTTGAAATATAACCTGGGGCGTTTACTGAAAAAGTACTCTGAGAATGATTAAATGTTAGTCGTCTTTTGAACTTACTGTATCTTTTCTTATTTCCAGATAAAAAATCCAAGGAAAAAACGGTAGATAAGAAGAAAAAGGATAAAGATAAGAGGAAAGAAGATGAAGACGATTCGGACGCGAAAAAATCTGATGCTAAAAAAGAGAAAAAGAACAAGGACAAGAAAGGAAAAGTGAGTTAAATTTCGTTTTTCGCACTATACAATTTTGTCCTTTGCGGGACGCTTCTTTTAGTTTTTATATTAATGACTTTTCAGAAATGTCCTTCTCCTTCGTCGGATTTTGTAAAAAAAGAGAATTGATAAAATGTTCCTTTGCCTACGTTATTTAGGGCTCGAAGTTAACTTTTCAGTCCACTTGCAAAGTTTGGCTAGTGAGATTTTTTTCCACTAGCAAACTGGTGAGACCACTAGCAAATTCTTTCCAAATGTTTGGGAGACATGGATGATTCTAACTCGCAAACTTTTGCTAGTGGATATTTTTCTCACTTGCAGTTTATCAAAATCAATCGCATTTCTGCGAGTTTGCGAGTGTTAATGTCGAGCCCAGCGTTTTGTTTCACTGTATTACCCGCGGTACAATTTGGTATATCTGCCTTTGTTTTCTGTACATTGTAATGTGTTGCCATACTCTAGAACAGAGAAAAAATGCCAGTTGAACCACAATATCGACAATAATAGAAAAATAAGAAAGACGTTTGAAAATAGTCCAGCATACTGCCAATGACATTGTATTAATTGTATGTATAGGAGAAAGACAAGGAAGACGAAGAAGACGATGAAGACGCTGCAGAAGACAAAGATGATAAAAATGAAGAGGAAGAAGAAGGAAAAAGTAAAGACAAAGGAGACAAGGAAGAAAAGAATGGTAAAGATAAAACAGACCAAAAAGACAAGAAGGACGATAAAGCCGGCAAACCCGAGGCAGGGAAAGCCAAAGAAAAAAAGTCTGGCATTTGTGCCATTTTGTAGATGGAATAGACTTTTTTAAGCTTCGTTGCTATTGGTGGTTATCTAAATTTGACTTTGTTTACAGTCGTAAACGAGAATTTAGATCTTCTAAGACATAGTTAAATTATGCACGCATCAAATTTGTACAGTAGCTTGTTTTCACTTGAATGAAATAAAATCTGCTCTCTTAGTACGCAATCTCTCCACGGCTGCAAAATGTTAGATTTTTCAAGGATTTTAAAACCTGTTTACCGCTTTGATGATTCCAAAGATAATATTATTATATTATTTTATTGGACAGTGCAAATGCCAACAAGAGATGTCATATTAAGATTTTTTTTGTACAGATTTTACGTAGCTTCTTCAATAATTGAAAGTAAGACTTTGTTAAATAAATAATTATTTTTAATTGTCCTTATTCTTCTATGAACTCATTTGTTTTCGCATTCGTCTTAGAGCGGTTTATCAATTGACCGGCGTCAAAACAAAAACAGAATCTGGACGAAACTATAAATCAATAAACAAATGTTGGAATTCCGATAGTGGGAAATTTAGTGTGTAAACCAGAACGGCAGTCATTGGAAATGTTGGGCGCTTTCCATTCGACCAAATTTCGGTTTGAAATTGCGGGCATTTCATGCAAAGAATGGACCAGTATTTTCCGGTTGGTTGAACTAACCCGTGCCAGGTCTTCAGGTTCCAAGTTTCGCGCGAAATCAAATGGAGGACTGTCTTTTTAACCTTTTTTTTTACCTGCTTTTGGGGTTGCTCGACGACTCTGGAGTTGAAATAAACGATATATAAGGTAAAAACTACAATATAACTTAATCGTAGGAATTTAAAAGGAGTCTACGACAACGGTAAGGTAGGATATCCCTATATTTTCCTGACGAGTTCTAGAGTCACTTTCAAATGACGAGGCGAGCTGTTCACTTGCACGGTCATGCCCGCACTGATTTCACGTAGCTCACATGTATCTTCGCAGTACTCACCAAAGCTTGTTGAGGCCAATCCACTGCAATAATGTGAGAGTAAGATATTTCAGTCTTTTGTCAGATAGAGCACTGATATTACATTTAGAAGTTTGACGATCAGCCATGTTGAATTCGATTTTCAGGTTCGGCGAAAATGGGCTCGAGCAGGATTGGTGGAATGGAAAGGAATTTTCCGGTTACTCCGATTTTCCAGAGTTTTAGGTCAGCCTCGCGAGGTACACTCAATTTTGGAATGAAATTCCGGAAAATGTCTGTTCCATTCGCTCCCCCACCCGGAATTTCCGGAATTTTTGGTCCAATGGAAAGCACCCTTTGTTTCATAAAATTTAAGGAAAGCCCTCGGATTTTAGGCACGTTTTGACCTAGAGCCAAACATTTTGAGTAACTAACTGCAAGGAACCGCATACGATAACCACTGCAAACGTAGGATCTACAAGAGACTTGATCAGCCAAAATGAAATGTAAAGGCAATAGACTGCAAGGCTGATACTGCGTAAAAACCGTTTCGAGGCACCAGCATTGACCGAGATCGTGAATACTGACCGGACGCAGTGAGATCTGCACACACGACCAAGGTCAAGATTTCATACACACCGACTAAGCTCGATAAATAAGACGTTTATTATTAGTACAGGTAATCATACGGTTTTGAGTTCAGTTTGGAATTCATTGCAATAGTGAGGTTTTCAAAAAGCTGAAATTGCAATACCCGCTTCGGCGAGTGCAATTTTAGCTTTTTAAAAATTGGAATTAATTTGCACTTGTGAGCTTTTTGAAAAACTCACTTGATTACCTATACAAATTGAACAAGAAAAACCGTATGATTACTTATTAATAATATAAAAGTGAAAAAAATTCACGTGGAGGAAGTGTCAGAGGTTCCTTCTTGAAGCCATCTTTTTCTAATTCAAGAAAACATTTTTCAAAGTTTCCGCACAAAATTTTCGTCATCTTTGTACGTGATATCATTGGCTAGGAAAATTTACCAGTTATCTCAGTCAGCCAATCAGAATCGAGTAATGTTTTCATGCATATTATTACAATTAAATTTGTTTATGAAACTGGTTTGTACTAACTGACATTTTCCTTGCGAACGGCGATGAGGTGAAATTAATAGGCCCTTTGCAGGACCTGGCCACCTGGTACGCAATAAATTATGCTGGGACTCGCAATTGGGACTTCCAAAACAAAGAAACTCGTACCAGTCCAGCCCGACTTTCCCTTCGAAAAGCTTGTGTGTACCGTTGCAGTTATGTCCTATATGGCAGACATGTCCTCTGACGTAATAGGATATACTGAGCCAATCATATCATGGGTTCTATCTAATAATACGCAGCCATAAGACTGGTAACTGATCTCCGTTGCAGTTTAACGACACATACAATTGGTCAAAACGTTTAAGACATATCTGCCACGCAGGACACAACTGCAACGCTACACTTGTGTCCCAACCTCATCCCCAGGGCCTTCTCCTCGACGATCCGCCATTTTTGAAAATCGTCGAGGAGAAGGCCCTGGGGACGAGGTTGGCTTGTGTCCCAGCATAATGTATTCTGTACCATGTGACGGTATCCTGCAAAGGGCCTGTTCGGCCAAAGTTTGCTTGTTCTCTTTACCTTGTTTTTTCTCATCAGGCTTTTTGGCACTTCTAGAAGAAAATAGTCAATATTCTTGCATTTTAGTTTGTAATTCACCTCAAAACATTACCGGTCTAGACTCTAGATGAGAAAATCTAGACCGCTTTTATTATCGATTTCAGCCAATGACATTCGTGAACTCTGAACATGTTACGTCTTCGGTTAATGAAAAATTGTTCCGTCTAGTTGCTAATTTTGAATTTCTATTCATCTTAATTTTCGCCGATTTTCAGTGGCAAACATGAATCAAAGCT
>CM042749.1:6623169-6625385 GCA_022496165.2 Catalaphyllia jardinei
ATAGAAGTAGTTATACACATATATTCACAAATAGCTAGGATTTACATGAGAAGAGCAGGAACCTATATTAAGACACAGTACATAAGAAATATTAATAATAACAGATATTAGAGTTTAATTAATTATAATAAGAAATTTTAAACATTAACGTAGAGACATTAACATAATCATCCGCATTACCAAGTACCGCAAGTAGAAATTGATGAATTTTATTTTTGAAGTCTACGCAGTTCAGGCTTCAGGAAATTCCACAATTTAGCTCCGAAAATGGAAAACGAATTAAGGTGAATTATCAGTCTTGGTTTATTAACATATATATTACCGGCATCAGAAAATCTAGTGTTATATGTATGAACGTCAGATGAACGAGTAAAAAGATCATGGATATTCAGAGACGCAGAGTTGGTAGATATGTCGCGCATAAGGGAACATACTGTTTCAAAATAAAGCATATTAAGAGGAAAGACATAAGCAGAGTAAAAAAAAAGGAATAGCATGAGATCTGTGACCAGCAAAGAACATTAGTCGAAGAGCTCGTTTTTGTAAGATAAAAACCCTCCTCAAATAGACCTGTGCAGCCTGGCCCCAGGCAGCAATTCCGTAGTATGTATATGGGAAAATCAGAGAACGGTAAATTTGTATTAAAGTATTCAGAGGGACAGAGTGCCTTAATCGTGATAAAACTCCAACAACCCTGCTACTGTTAGAGGCAATGTAGTCCACTGCTGACAGGTAATGAATTAATATTTCAAAAATGGGAAAAATAATGGGGTCACAGACTTCGTTTTAGAGATAAACCGTGCGGAAAACTAGTCTGATTTTGATAAATTGGTGCGCAAATCAGCATGGCCCCAGGGGGTTTTAGCTTAAAATATATGAAAGACTCGTCGGAGCCAAACTCTACTAGGAGTATTTTGTGTGAGTGAATCTTTTATGTTAATAATTCTAAATGTTGTCAACATTTTCATAACCTTTAACCCTTTAAGACGCATTTCAAACCACCGCACAGATAAACGAGGAGCTAAAAAGTAACGGAATTCAATGATGGATTTTGTAATCGATACATATTCTTCATTTTTTCGCTAAACGTAGAAAATCAATAGAGAAAATGATCCATCAAAAGAAAAATAGGGGTCACAAAACATCCAAGAACATTAAATCAAGGCAAAGCGAAAACAATGGCCATCTGCCCAGCATCTGCCCTATCATTGTTCATTTTATTACTTAGCGCGAGCTCGATGCATGGCATGTATTTGTTGCACAAAACCTGCAATAAGCGGACTTCAAGGGCTTTTAACTTGTAAAAGCTTAGCTCAGGACTCCCGTTAAGATTGTTCAGCAATGTAGTTTTGGACCCAAGTAGATTATTTAGGATTGAAAAATTGTCAGACTGGACATTGTGCTATGAGCAGTCTTTGATCTTACACTGTCTGCAGGTTTTGATATATAGCTCAATCATTATCCGGTCGAATATTGCAAGTGAATATATATGAAGTCTATAAAAAGTGAAATATTTCAAGTGCGGATAAAGATATGAAGACATGATTGATCATCGCAATTGTACCGGTCCAAGGGCGTAGCCAGGGGGGTCCTGGGGTGCCCGTAACCCCCCCCCTTTGTAAGCAAACAACATACAATATTCAGGTGACAATCTGGTGAGTACCCTCTGTATGACTCAGTCTGAACCCCCTTTGAAAAATCCTGGCTATGCCCATGCGGTCGAATATTGTTTGGAATCTGTGAAAAGTACTCTGAAGGTAAGGTCCAGAAGACTGAGCCTGAATCGATTGCAAATGCTTGCTTATATAGACACGAGTGTTTTACTGCAAAATACACCGTGACTCGTAAGATTCATACGAAACAACATCCGGGACTCGAGTGGCGTAATTTCCATATCCTCACTGATGAAGGTATCGATGATTTCACTGATATCAAGTTTGTATCTTAAATTGTACTTAAATTCGTTGGTGTATGATCAAAACATCTTTAGGTCTTCCTCAAAAGTCTTCGGCAATCTTCGGAAAATTTCAGAAATTTTCGGAAAATGTTCAGGAACGTTCGTCAAGCCTTCGGAGTAGTTTTGGAAAATCTTAGGAAAGCTTTGGAAAATCGTCAAAAACGCCGTCATCAGCATGTCTATATAATAAAAACAACATAACATGTTAGCTCGAAGATATGAATTTTATGTTCTCGTGGCAAGAACAATATCTCACTCG
>CM042749.1:6625485-6655485 GCA_022496165.2 Catalaphyllia jardinei
TTGCTTAAATTGGAAAATTTACTGCGAGGATCATACTTCACTTGCATTTAATTTACTTTGCGAAGATGTTTTGTGTTGAACATTGAGGCGCTTATTGAAAGGGCTCAACATGTTCAAGACATTTTGAAGTCAACACATAGCATCTTCTGTTGAATTTTACCTCACCTATGTTATGATCGATTTCTGCCATTCTCTTGTATCTCACCTAAGTTATGATCAATTTCTGCCATTCTCTTGGGTGTGCCTCCAGGAGCTCTGGCTCCTTTCCCAAAACAGCAGCTGGTCATCAGGCCTAACCTCTGTTTGTTATGTGATATTTGTTGCATATCCAAGTACACCTTAATGTCTTGATGACCTTCTTAATTATTAAAACAGTTTTTACTTAGAAGTTATTCAGCAAGCTGTACAATAATCTTGGCTTTGTTTTTCTGATCACTATTTAAATTTACATGAAGTAGAAATGATATTTCATAATTTGATAGACACTAAACTAATTACAAACACTTCACTGTCTACTATAGAGAATTAAATTGTTCTTGTGTCATTTTAGTCCATGTCAGATGAGTCTTCCATAGGCTCCCCTCGTATGAAGGCTCCTGATTTAAAAACAAAACCTAAAGATGCCCAGTTGCCATGGTGGGTGGAGGAAGATGATGAGGATGATAACAAGAAAAGAGAAGCTGCTCGACAGAGCTGGATAAAACCAAAGGCTTCCAAACCAGAAGTAAACAAGCCAGAACCAGATGCTGTTGATCGTGTAAGTCAAGCCATTTTGCCTCTTTCAAAGTTAACTGGATTGCTAAACAGAGAATGGATGCCTGAGACATTAGGAGCTTCCACTATTGACAGCCAGCTCCTAGGTGAAGTCTGCTCCCATCCCCCTTGAGGAAGGAGAGACAGGTACATGTACCTGACTACCATGGAAATGCAGGCACCCCATGTTGTTAACTCTGTTAAATTGCATCTAACTGCATGAAGGTCTGTAAGATAGGGCACTCATTTAAGCTTTCAGTCACCTGCAGCCTTGATCTTCACAACTGTAGGATACGTATTACCTAATGGGTAAATTATAGTCCACTACAGGCATGTTCACCCATATCACCAATACTTAGGGCTGGTTCACACTTTGACATAAGCATAAGCATAAGCTGACATACGCAGAAGCAGAAAGATGCAGATAATTAGCACCTTTTATTAGGAAAATTTCCGACAAAAGGCGCTAATTATCAACAACTTACTGTGCCTGCGTATATGTTGACTTATGCTTATGCTTATGTCAAAGTGTGAACCAGCCCTTAGCCATAACAGGTGTTACAGGTAATGGCCCTTGTTGATAGCGTTTTTAGCCAAACTGCCATTGACTTTTGTGGAATGTGAACTTTTCAGCAAGATTGATTTTTTTACTTGGTAAGAATTTGTAAAAGGCTTATAAAAGAAATCAGCAAATGGGTTGTTTGCTAATTCTTTCAGGGCTTTGTTTCAAGGTGACCAGTTGTCTTACTCTGAATTATTACACGACTCACTCAGAGGGCCAATAACTAAAATCAACCAATCAAAATGCTCTATTGCCAGTCCAAAACCTTTTGTCCACTAGTTTTGTAATAGATGAAATTAATTTGGATTTTTATTCTACAAAAATTTTTTGTAGGCTTCCATCCCAACAGTTGTCACACCACCTATACATCCTGATAAAGGCCCAATGACTGCCTTGTCCACTGGAAGTTATATTGATAGTTCAGCTTTGTCAATCAGCAGGGACAGCCTCGAGGAAGGTCAGTGAATGCATGTTTGATGCACCTGTATTTTCATATTCATATTCATATTCATGAACAAGAACATATATAATTTTAAAATCATTTTTAAAATGGGTAGTGGCTGTGGGTAGTGAGTATACTCAAGATCAGTGCAGTGCTTGTCTCCAGATCAAGTGATCCTGTTTTGAGCCCTGAGTGGAGAGATTTTGGTTTGTGGTAGGGCGAGACACTTTACTCTCACAGTTGATCCTCTCTCCACCTGGGAGTACATTGTATATAATGGGTACCGGTAAAATTTAACACTGGGGTAACCAATGAAGTTTCCCTGGGAGAGTAAATTAAAATAGTTACTGTGAGATGCTTCATGCTACAGATTCTGGGATGTGCTCTGCCTGATGGGGCACTTGGTTTGTATGCAGACTTTATAGTAAACAAAGGGCATACTCAGTATCAGCTCCATTTGACCTCTGTTGAGAGGTATCTATGGCTGTAAATTAAAGCAAGTGTCTGTCATGGAAAACTACTTGCCTTGAAAAGATTTCCAGCATAGAAGTGGACAGCTTGGTTGGTAGTCTGATTCAACTTGGAGGGATGTCTGTCTTAGACAGAAATGGAAAAGAGAGAAAGGCATTGGCGATGCCCATCTTGTAATAGTTTGAAGAGATATCTTCCCTTCTCTTTCCAGAGGTTTGTCTTGGAAAGGTGACCTTAGAGAGTTGTCAACCTGAGAGAAGTGTACAGCTCATTTCCTTGGGATGATTGTATGTCAAGCAGAGGTGTATGCACCTGGGATTAGTGTCCTTATTTCTGCTTGGAGGGGTGTCTGGCTTGGAGACATGTACTACTCCTTAGAGAGGAAGCCACCTTGGAGAGGTTTCCAGGTTATAAGAGGTGTCTTGGAAAGAAGATCAGTACTTGCTGAAGTGCGGTAGAGACTTCACATCTATATACTGTACTCTAGTGAGCTGTCCAAGGGATTGATGTACACTGTAGAACCCATGAAAGAAAAGGCTTGACAGGCTCATTAACAAGTTCTGAGCCTGTATACCTTAAAAACTACCCAAAGTCTTCAATTTCAGCTCTCTTTTTGCCTGGCCATCTCTTTTACCTACATCCCATGTAATAATGACTGTTAAGATGGGGTGATGTTAGTTATCTCTTCTTCTTTTTCCTGCCAGGGCTAGCAGAGTCTACAGTAAAGACAAAACCACCACCTGAAGAAATACTAAAAAGGTTTGATTTGTTGTTGATCATAGAGTTCTTATCAGTGTATTTATCAGTGAATTCATTCTTAGATATTTTGAAAATGATGTTATCAGAGAGGCTACTGGCACCAAAAAAATTGAAATCCAAAACCCTGAAACAACATTGTTAAGAGTAAGGGCTCTGTCAATTAAATCATAATTAAAATGCATCCAATTTGACCTTGAAAATGCTCAAAACCATTCAAGATTATCATGAAAATGTACTTTTAATGCAATTTCCTGGGAGATCTGCAACAACAAACATCAACAACAATGCTTTATTTACTCTTGACACTTAATACACATCTGTGATAAAAATTACTGAGAATAACTAAGGAAAAAGATAATATATGTTGAGCCAGAGGGATATATGAACCTCAAGTTATTCCCTGCCTTTTACTTGAAAACCAAAATAAGATCAAGGGAATGAAAGAGGCAAGTAAAATAGTCCAAACACCTGTATGAGAGACTGGGAGATTTCCAGATAATTTCAGAGAGTTGAGATAGATGCATTGTGATAACAACTGTATTTTGCATAATTTATGTGTCAGGCTTGGATCCGAGGACTTTGAAGACACTTTCTCCTACAGTGGTATGTGTCTCAGTGCAAGGTTTTTTTTAAGGTTTTGTTCTTGTTTATTTACAATATTTATTTATTTAGCATACATGTACATATAATTATGTTGCAGGTCAATTTGTTCCTTAGGTCAATTTGTTTCCAACCTAGGTCAATTTGATTTTTTTTTTTTTGCTTTTGTGGCAAACAAAAAAATATTTTTTTGCACCTTCGATCTTCTTTTCATCCTCCTTCTTCTCTTCATCTCCACTCTACCTACCTCACCTACTATTCCCTCCCTGCTTTCCCAACATCCCAACCTGTATTCTTTTTATCTCAATGCTTACCTTGGGAGCCTTGAACCACAGACCTTTGGTTTTCCTTTGGATTCATGTCCTGATGCCTTACCATTGAGCCATGCAGACTTCAATGCAAGTTCCACTATTTTTTTAATTACATATACATTGTAGTAGTAATAAATTTCCTTAAATTATTCAAATCAGATATACTTATAAAAGTGAATATACCACCCACTACAGTACATGTACCTCTGCCCTAAATACATACAAATTAATCTTACTGTAATTTATATCAAATTGACCTAGGTTGGAACAAATTGACCTAGGTTGAAACAAATTGACCTAGGTTGAAACAAATTGACCTAGATTGGAAACAAATTGACCTAAGGAACAAATTTACCTACAACATATACACTTTATTGTTCATTGTATTTATTATGAGTCTAATTTAGTGTAATTTAAGGAGTAATATAATTTTAATGAATTTTTCATTGGTGAGTTGTTACTTGTGTTGTTTTTATTTACTGTACTGTTCATACTGTACTCATGCAAATTTCATATCAAGCAAATAATTTCATAGAAGGAGATTCTGACTGCCAACTGCAATGTTTGTGATCTAACAGAGAAGCAAGCTCATCAGTTGCAATGTAACTTACAGTGTTCACATTGACTAATGTTGAAGGAATAATTATCCTTAATCAATGACAGGGCAGGAAAAAATTTGAAATCCACTTGCTCAGTGGGCCAGTACATGTAAATTTCAAATTATATTTCTTGTGGACGTGGCAGCCAGTATGGAATCAGAGGACAAATGGGAATAACGTATGCTTGGATTCCTAACTAATCCATGCTTTCAACTTAATGGTTAACTAATCTTGCAGTCATAAGTTTTGAAAAGGTCTCTGACTGGATATTATCCTTTATCAAGCTGATAATTTCATTCAGACTCACAAGACTACTTGGAATAATTTCACTTGCCTTCTGGACCGTGGAACTTCTATTTTCACATGCTCAAGAACATAAGTTACTTTCCCCAATTTTTTTTCCTGCCCTGAATAATGCAAATGAAAAGTGGATTACTGGTTGTGCACTTTTTGGCAGTTAAATTTACAGGTGACATAGTGATTTCTAATTTCAAACCAATGAAATGAACGTTGAGAGGTGGCTTCATGATTAGTACACTCGTCTCTGGATCAAGCAGTTTGGGTTCATGCCCTGGCCAGGAACATTGTTTTGTGTTCTTGGGCAAGACACTTTGCTCTCACCGTGTCTCTCTCCACCGAGATGTATAAATGGGTACTGGCAAACTAAATGCTGGGGGTAACCCTGTGATGGACTAGCATCCCATCCAGGAGGGAGTAGGAATGGCTTGTATGCAGAGTTTAACTTTACCTTTAGTTACGATTCTAGACAGCATATTTTGTTTTATCTTAGATTTTGTGAATTGATTTTTTTTCCCTTCGTTTCTACATTTAGGTGAACCAACAGGAACCTCTGTAAGTCCTGTCTCACCAGTTCCTCAGTCATTCACTACTAAACCTGCTGACAAGGGACTGGACACTATGAAGGAGTTAGCAGACAAGGAAAAGTTCTTTCATGATGTTGAGGATGGGGCATCAGCTGTTGACTACAACAAAAAACTTGGAGAAATGTCAACTTCTTATTCAGTTACTGGGAATACACAAAATCAGTAAGTCATGTAGTCCACATCCCTTATGCAAACTACATAATTTTTTTAAGAGATGTACTTAGTTGGTTTTTATAAGAATGAAGATTTTTTGGTCCACAGGTATGATATCAAGTTATACAAAGTTCTATATGTTTATCTTGATATATGTTGCTGAACTTAGTTTTGGTTAATAACTTTATTTAAGTGTCATATGCATTTAGCACTGTAGTGCTACATGTAATTGGGGACACTGTAAATAAGTAACTGAAAATTTCAGATAGAACATAAACTATTAGGAATACCAACTGGTGGGAAGCTGACCAGTTGGCTATTTACACAATGCAGTAGAGGAGTTGAACTCGGGACTACTGACAACAAATCCGGATAGCAACAGGGTGGAGGATTTGAACCACGGTCCTCCAGATTTCAAATCCAGCGCCCTGAACCACTCGGCCATGCTGCTTCCCTTAATTAAACTCTTGCATACATGTGCAAGATGAGAATGTAAGCCTTTTTCATGTTTATTTGCTCATGTACTAATCTTTAAATATTACATTACATTTCTGAATGCTAAGGTGGGATGATGAGAGATTGCAAGCCACTGGAGCTGAAGTAGGGGATTCAATATTCAACATGACAGGTCTGATCTATATTACAAAATATTTTAATAATAACTTTTTAATGGATGTATTACTTTAACTAAGTAGTGTGATCATTCTTGTCATCCTCCCCCTCCCCTCCCCCCATGTTTCTCCTTTTCCTCCATAGCCCAATTCCAGAGTGCCATACAAACTGTGAATTAAGTGTTAATGATAGCCAAGTGATTGACTTCCAGTATGTAGTTATTTGGAGTTCCTTTTAATGCCTTCTACTTAAATTGCAGTTATACAGCTGAGTATTTACATGTATGTACTACTAAAATGTCAGACTAAGACCTTGCCATATTGATCTTGAGTAATAGGGAGGTCGATATGGCAAGGTTGAGGTTTGAGATTTTCCTGTAAAGAACAAAGGTTCAAGGGTTATATATCATGGCTTTTTGCTTTGTTTTTGCAAGCTTGTAATCAACCTGTGGGCAATATCGGCTACAAAAACAAGCCATATAATTAACAATTATCCTGTGAAATCGTGCAGAATATCGTCTGATACTTAGCTGACTTGGCTGTAGGCCGAACTTGTCGGCTAAAATCAGACGATATTCCGCGAGATTGACGAGGATAATTGTTTTATTATTCAACAAATTGATAACAAAACAGCGTAACATTTTTAAATCTCTCTGTCGACATTTTCTCACTTCACTTTTTCTTTCCACGTACGAAGCTTCGTATGTCGCCAGATATCTGTTACCTACGGATGACAGATAACGAGAGCATCATGACCATATTTGGATAGTGTTACAATTTGTTGAATAATAATAGCAGTTACGTGAAAGGACATCCATGTTTGAACCTTATGTAGGGGCCACAGGTAAAATAAACAATGTCGAAGAAGTGGTTAAGGAACAGGAACAGGAAGAAGACAGAGAAGAAGACAAAGCAGAAGGAGGAGAAAAAGGCGGAGAAGAATACAGTGACAATTTTGAGGATGCACAGAGCCTCGATGCAGAACAAACAGGAGAACCACAGAGACCGTCAGCTCCGGTATGCTATACATAATTATTTAACTGTAATCCAGGAAACAAACTCTCTGCTTTGCTTGTTCAAACTTCATATACAAGCATTCTTAATAAGATGTAAAGGTAGTCCTTTAAATAAGCCTTATCAGCTTGCTTGGGATTTCTTCCCTTATACATTGCTACTAGGTATTTAAGTTGTAAATTTATACTTAATGAATGACAAAAAAAAGAACAAGAACAAGAATAAGTTTCTCTGGATCACTGACCACTATCACCTAGTCTGCTGTGGGCATTAAAATGAATATTGTGAAACTCTGCCCACTCACTAAAGGAGCAAAATGTAGAAATTTGTTATTTTGCTTAGCTTTGCAGTGTATGAAGATTTTATAAATTAAATAGAAATAGTATAAAAAGAGTTTTAGAGAGTAGAGAGTGTAGGACTTCTTATCACTTACTGTCCAGGAAATTGTCCACTTCTATCTAATATTTTCCATCATCCTCTGCAATTGTTCAGGAACCCACTGAAGTGACTAAACCAAGTATGCTGTCAAAAGGTTTGTGTGTAAAACATGACAAGATAATAATTTAAAGAAGATTCCAAAGAGTAATTTGCATATTTTGAAAACTTGAATATCTCTGGAATGAAATAGATATTTGCGAATAGTAATCAACATTTTACTTTTCATACAGACTACTTGTTTATGTTTTAAAATGGCTTTGATTGGAAAAGATGCGATTTTCGTCTTAGTACCACTTAAAGAAATATGTGCATGCAATTATTATCAACTGCACTCTGTGACTGGTATGTGCTACAAGATAATGTTATTCCTGGAAATGGGCAGCAAAGAGAAAAACACTCAGGGCTGTCAAAAAAAGAACACAATCAGGTTTTTTATTTTACATGTTAGCCTTAATCTTGAATATTGGTTGTAGTTATACATCACTATCTCAAACTTAATTTCCATATAAACTCAAATCATCTGGTGTACTTTTTCAGTCATTAACTATGGGCAATCTTGACCCTCCAATAAGGCATCTAAAGATCTTACAAGTTACATTATTTTCCCTTTGTGGCTGGGAACCTTACAGGACATTGTTTTCTGTATTATCTAACCCAAAGTGGTAAAATTGGGTAACATCCTGAATTGCTCTGTTTTTCATTAGTTCTGCCCAGGAACCGGTGCATGATGTTGAGAGCATTATTTTCTTTTTTTTTGCACACCTTTCCAACATCCTGTCTTAGACGTTTTTTCATTTAGTTTCTTTGATGGAATCCTTGGATTCTACTCTGGAAACCAAGAGACCTGCTGCAGCTCTTAACCTCCTATCACAACCGAAAAAGCCACAAGTTGCTATCTCCGGTGAAGGTCAGTACCAGACTAGTATTTCAAATTATTTCCTAGGCAGTGTGGCTGAGTGGTTAGGGCTCCGGACTTGAGTTCTGGAGGTCGCGGGTTCAAGTCTCGCTCTGACCACTAAGCTGGAGTTGTTTCTCTGTAGACCCTAGTTCAACTCCTCAGTCATGTTTGTAAATAGCTAACTGGTCTGCCTCCCACCAGTTGGGATTGGTAAGCCTGTTATGTTTATTCGAAATTTAACAAAAATAATTGACGTAAGTTTTTCATGTGTCTGGCCTGTTATTGATCATGAATTTCGTCCTAACATCGTCAAAGTAGCTGTGGATCCTCAAGGTGATAGCAGAGTGGATCCGCAGACTACTTTGACTACTTTGACAATGTTACGACGAAATTCATTGTCTATAACAGGACAGATGCATGAAAAACTGCCGTCAATTTGTTTTTTACGATAACAAACTGTCAAATTAAATTGACCGCTATCCGTGATCGCTCGTTGCCGCATCGCACAAATTATAAATTCACGTGTCTGTCCGCTTATTGACGATAAAAATTAGCCAATGAGCACGCGATAATTTTTGCTGTTATCGAAAAAATTGGTTTCTTTCAGTTTAAGTGGTATGTACGGTGGCCCACAAGGGTCACTACATAAAAAAGGTCAACCGCATATTAAACACTGCACCCTATACAAATAAAAAATGTTGCTACAAATAAAAAAAAGATGTTGCTGCAAATAAAAAATGATGTTGCTGCAAATAAAAAAAAGTTGCTGCAAATAAAAAAGTTGCTGCAAATAAAAAAAGTTGCTGCAAATAAAAAAAAGTTGCTGCAAATAAAAAAAGTTGCTGCAAATAAAAAAAGTTGCTGCAAATAAAAAAGTTGCTGCAAATAAAAAAAAGTTGCTGCCTATCAAAAAGTTGCTGCAAATAAAAAGAAGTTGTTGCAAATAAAAGAAGTTGCTTCAAATGAAAAAAGTTGCTGCAAACAAAACTTCCCCCATGACAAGACAAGCGACATGGAAACTAGTACCCAGTATTCCTCTCGTGTTGGGTAGACTAAAAATGGCGGACAACAGATCGGAAAAGCAAATAATCAAGGGGATCAAAATGATGTTATTCTATAATTTTTAAGTTTATACCATAACATTACAATCAGTTTAAGTAGTTTAAAGCATCGTTTTCGGAGGGACAGGAACGAGGTGAATGAGCAGGAAGTGAAAGATAGTTTTGGGTGCGTTCCTTTGGGGTGATCTGGATCAGGATCAGTGATCCAAGATCTGTCTGGATCATAGTGCATCAATGGAACCAGCGCACCCATGGCCAGAGAGGATTTGTCGGTTCCTTTGATGCACCATGGTCCTGACAGATCTTGGATAACACACCCAAAACTTGCTCATTCACCTCGTTCCTGACCCTCCAAAGACTATAAGCGCAAAGACGACGCTTTTAACTACTTACACTGATTGTAGTGTTATGGTATAAACTTAAAAATTCCAGAATAACATAATTTTGATCCCTTTGATTATTTGCTTTTCCGATGTGTCGTCCGCCACTTTTATTCTACCCAACACGAGAGGAATACTGGGTACTAGCTTCTATGTTACTTTGTTTGTAATTACGTAATCAATTTATTTACAAAAATATTTAATTAGATCTTGATGGCTGGCTCACCTAGACAAACACTAGCTATCCACTGGCCAGTCAATATGTTAAAATGTAAATATAACAGAAATAAAGATTGTTGTTGTTGTTGTCGCCTGTCTTGTCATGCGTCAAGTTTTATTTGCAGCAACCTTTTCTATTTGCAGCAACATTTTTTATTTGCAGCAACTTTTTTATTTGCAGCAACTTTTTTTATTTGCAGCAACTTTTTTTATTTGCAGCAACTTTTTTTATTTGCAGCAACTTTTTTATTTGCAGCAACTTTTTTATTTGCAGCAACTTTTTTTATTTGCAGCAACTTTTTTTATTTGCATCAACTTTTTTTTATTTGCAGCAACTTTTTTATTTGCAGCAACTTTTTTTTATTTGCAGCAACATCATTTTTTATTTGCAGCAACATCTTTTTTTTATTTGTAGCAACATTTTTTATTTGTATAGGGTGCAGTGTTTAATATGCGGTTGACCTTTTTTATGTAGTGACCCTTGTGGGCCACCGTAGGTATGCCTGTGAACTGGCCAGCTGTAGCTAAGCGCATTGTCCTCTATTAGTATTCAACAACAACAAAAACAGAAACAACAACAACATGTTCTTGTGTGTTTCAGTATCTAGTGAAGGAACGCATGTAAGTCCCAAGTCTGATGAAGATCAAACTTTCATGTTGAGACCAGGTGATTATGAGGCGAGTGGAAGCACACGAGATATTCATGAACTGCAGGCTGCACTTCAAGCCGCTCAGCTCACTACTACTGATACGGGACCTAAATACTCAGGTACCTTGTCAACAAGTTAATTCATATTTTTTTCTCTAGCTCCTCAGCGGTCTGCAAAGCTACATGTAAATCCGTGAATCTGTTGGCTAATCGCCAGTGCGAGTGTGTTGGGCAGTTTTTTTAAACCTCAAAAAGTGCATTGTTTTCTTATAAAACATAGGAACACCATCCTCTATTTCGTTTAGAATATAGCGCGAAAAAGCAAAACATTTACATCTGAGAAGGATCCGTGATTATGCTGGCAACGTAAAATCCGGGACATACCTGCTCTATAATTTGCAGTCGAGCACCTTTAAAAAGTAATGCGCACTCAGCTGTAATAGCGGGGATACAGCAGCTATAGTCTAGTAACGTGTTTTACTGAAAAAAGCAGAGCAATTACTTAATATTTATTTATTTTCTTACAAAAAAGGTCAACTTAATTTCACAGCTGGTTAAGCTGTATGTATCAGAACTGCGATGATCAATCATGTCTTCACATCTTTCTACGCAGTTTGAATATATGCTCGTTCGTGTAATCGCTGTTATAGTAATAGACCTTCATCGCAAACTTTTTTTCAGGTAATTTCGAGCTTCCTCCAGCCGCTGCAGTGATTCAGGGTGTGGGGCAGTTAAGTTCTGGGCAGATTGTGATCGAGAAAAACGACCAAGGTGAAACACGTGCACGGGGATTCGATCTTCAGCCTGTTATTGTGACGGATGACAGGAGTGCTGCTGATGACAGTGTTGCCATAGAAACCAGACAAAGAAAGCTCAGCTCCTTTGTTTCAGATGAAAATGATGAAAGAGGGTTTGGTTTGAGGCCCGTAGGGTCATTGCCTGTTGACTTGGATGTTGAATCATCTGTCGATGAGATGGACAGGAGACTTGCCTCAAGTAGGTTAGAATCACGAGGAATTGACTTGACTCCTTCTGTTGCTACACGTAACGAGGGACGTGGATTTGATTTACACCCAGCAGACGATACCACTGGCTTCACTCTGAAGTCAGCAACAGAGGCAAGAGGCTTGGATCTGAAGCCTGTTGTGCTCGCTACCTCGTCCGGTTTCACGGAGGGGCGAGGATTTGATCTGGAGCCGGTTGAGCAGATGCATGGGTTTAGTTTGCAGCCTGTCGTTAACTTGCTGCATGCTGACCAAGAGGAAGCTGAGGCGGTGGATGACGAAGACGACGACACGCCTCCCCCGGAAAGTTTGCAGAGTATTAAGAGTATAGCACGCGCTAGGAAGAGTGCAGGGAGGGAGAGTGCCAAGAAAAGTACTGAGGCCAGTGTCACGACTAAGAAAACATTGAAAAGTAGCCGAGAAAAACCCTTCAAGAAAACTACGACAAAACCACAGCAAAAGAAGGACAAGGGAAAAGTGTCCAACAGTTCTGTAGACAGAAGTAATCTATTTAAACCTTCTCCTTCATCAGGCCCATCCTGGTCACCAACACCCACCATGAGAGAAAGTAAAGCAAAGGTGTGTTCCTGGGCATGGGTCAAATGGACTGTAAATAGTACAGGAGGGGTAGTGGGTACTTCATACAACACGGAAACCATAGGTTCAGGCTTTGAGCCTTGGTCGCCGCCCTCATGTTGTTTTTTGAGCAAAACAGTTTTCCTTCAGGAAACCTTTCAGGGAACCTAGCAATATTATAAATAGATAATCTACTGTGGGCTTTGTGTTATCCAGTGAGGGGGGGGGGGGGGTAGCTATTCTTCATGCTAAGGATTCCGTACCCGAAATGGACAGTTACTAGGCTCCGGGTCACATGTGAAGTTGCAAACGTCTTAAATTACGTTTTGGCACATCCCGAAGATCGTCCGAATGGTAGACAATACTGGTCATAATTCATAAACTGTTTTGCTGTAAACTAGGCTATCTTTCATGTAACTGCAAATCACTTCTCAGGATATTCTCTTGATGTTGTCAGATCGTTAAACTTTGATCCCCAATTCTTTTTTTTTTTCATTTTCCCCCAGACTAAGAAATCGTTTGGTGCTAGTAAAAAGCTTCATCTTGAAAGCCCTGCTCTAAAAACCGCCGACTCGAGTCCTTCGGCCAAACAACTTGCCGCGTCCGTAGAATCATTTGCGAATTACTTAAAACACATTGTCCGCCCTGGGAATGAAGAAAGCGAGCCACCGCCGGCGAGGTGGTCAGACGACGAGCCTGCAAGATCGGTTTCCCGAACATCCTTCCGTAGACCATCCGACGAACACCGACTTTCCCGTGAACGAGCTTTGCAGGCCGAGGTAGAGAATTGGCAGCTTGCCTGGAAGGACGAGAAAAAACGAAACGACAAGTTGATCGCCGATATGGCGTCCCGTGAGAAGGAATGGTCCAGGCGAGAGGAGAAGTGTCGTCTTGAATATGAAAGTGAAATCCACGAGCTTAAACAAGAACTGTTTGTTGTGCAAGCGAGACTCAACGAGACGGAGAAAGAAGCAGACACGAGAAAACGAGTAGTGGCAGGAGGGAGCCTTGTGGTAAGAATTAAATGTTAAATCTCCTTACCTATTGCCATGCATTTCATTAATGTTATTTCAGATAATTTGGTTGTACATCAAGATAATATCCCTCAGTTGATTAATTTCTGTATTCTCATCACCTATCTGGAAGGCGCAGTGGCCTGTTGGTTAGTGCGCTCGTCTCTGGATCGAGAAGTCCTGATTCGAGCCCTAGCCGGGGACACTGTGTTGTGTTCTTGGGCAAGACACTAATACTTTCAGTTCCTCCCTTCACTCAGGTGTGTAAATGGGTACCGGAGAACTTAATGCTGGGGGTAACCCTACAACGGACTAGCATCCCATCCAGGGGAGAGTAGAAATACTCCTAGTCGCTTCATGCTACAGAAACCGGGATAACCTCGGGCCTGATGGGCCACCTGGCTCACATGTAGACGTTTACCTTACTATATTGTAAAAAGAAATTAGATTTTAATCACATGTGTTCTGTTCCCAGGGTGCATCTGCAGAGGAAGTGAAGAGGATGGAGAAAGAAGTTCGTGAACAGGAGCAACTGTTAACAGGATATCAGCAAGAAAATGAACGGCTTTATAAAGAACTCAAACAAATGCAAGCCAAGGAAAAGGCTAATGAAGCTAGAATGTTCAGTGAGAACCAAAAACTGGGTAAAGAGCACTTTTTTTGCTCTCTTATAGTACAGTGGAGTCACGAGTGTCGAACCTCCTAGTGAAGCCAAATTTGCTTTGAAAAATCGGGTTCGAGAAATCGAGGGTCAAATTGCTGTTTCCTCTAAGAAAATAGACCCCGAACAGTCTCCCTTTTACTCGAAAATCCGTGGGGAAGAACGCAAAGCAAGAGAGCGCGCGAGCGGCGAGCTAGCGGCGACTGAGGGAAGGGAAATGATTTTTGTTCGAAAAAATGAGGAGATGGAGAAGTTCGAAAAAATGAGGGTTTGAGAAATCGGGATTGCACTTTATTTGCCATGTCTACAGTTTTGTTAAACAACTGATTGTTTTCTGTTTTACTTTGCCTTTCAGTAAGGTAAAAATACTCTGACGATTTACTCTAAGTTCGTATTCTATTGGGAACAACAGTTTCCACCAAAACTGGCCTGGGTTGACTCGGCTTAGATTTTCTCGTAGAATACTTCTAAACGTTTGTAATGTAAATGATGGATAACCCTTGAGCCTTTAGAGAAACCAACCGTGAGACAAACAGATAAGGTATTAATAAAGACAGAGAAACTGGGAAAGCGAGAACGAGGCCGTTAATTTGACAACAGTTTTTTCTTCTTGGTAGCGTCTGAACTCGCCAACCTGAAGGAAAAGATCGAGCGGCGAGATAGCGGGGCTCTTGGGCCAGACTTGCCAGCTCCAGGCTCCGCCACACTAGGCGCGGATAAAATCTCTCAGCTGACAGCAGAGATGAGGTCATTGCGGAGAAGATTGACCGAGGTACAGGATGAAGCTGATGAGCTGAGACGAGCAAAGCAAGAGCTGGAAACACGCATCAGAGGAGTGGAGAATGAGAGAGATGTTGCAGTGAAGCAAAGCAGTCAAGTCTTAGGTTAGTGGGTAGCTGAATAACACTTGCATTCTCATGGTTCAGGGAAAAGGGGGCTCGTGTAATAAAGCGCGCAGGTCACCAAAGGTCGTGGATGTGGAGGAAGCCACAGTAGGCCATGAAATTTTACAAGGAGTCTTATAGGTCGGTTAAGCTCCTTTGTTTCACCATAGAAGCTGGTTCTACATACAATGGACAATAGGCCACGTTGGATACATCAATATTCTTACATGGCTTCGAGGCTTCTATATTCGGTGTTGTTTTCTTTGTATCCAAGTCTCTTTTGGGAATTGAAACACAGAGGAAACTTTATGAAGTTGCAATTTTGACCCGAAAACCTCGTATCGATGTTAGAATATTGATCGAACGTGATCTATTCTCTCTATGAGACGCCCCTGCAGGGAATCATGGTAGTTGTATTCGTTTTGGTCTGGATATTTATTTTGATGAATGCAACCCCCATGATTCCCTGCAGGTACATCACATAGAGGGATTTGCCCATTGTTACGGGAACTTCAAGGAATAGTGTCACCAAAATTAGATTTCAACTACAGCTAGTTTGGAGACGAAGCATCGGTTTTTAGTCATCGCGATGGCGTAAAATCGCCAATCACAATCTAGCTGTACCCAACTGATGAGGTTCTTTGCGCTGTTATAAATCATTTTGTTTCCAACTATTTCCGCTGATCGCAGGCTCAAACACCAGAGAAATCGCAGAACTTGAAAGCCGACATGCAGCGGAGGTCGAGCGCTTGCGCACTAAGCTTAAATGGTATGCCGAGACCCAGGCCCTGCTCGACCGTGATGCTCTGACGCTAAAGAAGAAAGAGGAAGAGATTAACGAGCTTAGAGAAACAGTAGCTAGGTTACAGGCTCAGCACGGTCAGACAGTGGCAGAGAAGAAGCAGAGGGGAGTGGAGAGAGCGACAGATGCTAAAAGGATACAGGATCTTGAGCGACAGGTAAGGGAACGTTTTATGTGGTTTTCTTTATGAAGCTCTTCCTATATGATGAACAACAGGGGTGGATTTAGGGGAGAGGGGTTGATTGGGTGGCTAGCCAACCACATCTTGGAGAAACAAAAAATAAAGAAATTGAAAAAGGCTGTAAATATTATTGCAGAAATAAAGGCAAACTCTCTGGACGGGCAGAGACCATTTTAAAGTGATAGGGCTAAAAAAAGTATTGCCAATTCAAATAAAAGTTATGATCAGCGTTCGCCATTTATCTTGTATTTGCGCGCCATCTGGAGCCCTAGAAAATAAATACCAGCAAAAAAGTGGTGGGGCTGCAGCCCTACCAGCCCCTTGCCCCTCCGCGGTCCCTGCAGGTACCACCTCATTGTAATCTCTACTTTGTGGTATTCTTGTGAAACGATTTTAAGTAAGGTTCAAATTCTCAAAATGAAACATTCTGGGAGCCTGCCCATTGATTCCGCTACCTCAAGGAAACAGCCGCCGTCCCTCCCCCATGAAAATGCTTGATTATAATTGAATTGTTTAATATATTTTGACGTTTATTCACAGGCATCGGCTTAAACTCACGATTCGAGGAATCGATCAAATATTAATGATTTATGTTCACGTATCGAGTGAGACGTGACTGCCTAAGTGCGTGGTGTTGTGTTACACATTAGGCCGTTGAGAATTTGAGCGCTCTACAAGGCATTGTATGGAATTTAAAATAAGGAAGGATAAAATCGCGCAATGCAATAAAATGTTACCTTTTTAATGAAATTAAGTAAAGGAACTTACCTTGCCTGATTTCTGTTGTCCATTTGGCCCATTTCGTCGTTTTTGGGGGGTTTTTAGGTGTCGTAGCTTTCTATAGACGAAGTCAAGGCTGGACACAAGACCTGGAATGCGAGGCCGTTTTATCACCGAAATTCGAATCCGCTGCTCGATTTTTCCCTCCAACGCAAAGAAAGATGGTCCATTGGTCCCCTTTTCCGGTCGGCTTGGAAAAGTCTTCAAACTTCCCGCTCCAATTCGAACGATTTTTGCTTCACTACTGGAGCTTTCAACTTTCCGACGCAGCTTGTTTCCATCCAACAGACTACGGCACAGTAGCGACCGCTCCTGCGCGACAAATGCGACTTACCGGACGGGTGTACAGTCTGGAGAGAGGGTTGTATTTTAACGGAAATTTTTGACTGAAAACCTGAAAACCCCCCCAAAACGACAAAATATGCCAAATGGACAACGGAAATCAGGCAAGGTGAGTTCATTTACTTAATTTCATTAAAAAAGGAACATTTTGTTTCATCGCGCAATTTTGTCCTTCGTTATTTTAAATTCCATACAATGCCTTGTAGAGCGCTCAAATTCTCAACGGCCTACTTTGTAACACAACACCACGCACTTAAGGCAGTCACGTCTCACTCGATACGCGTACATAAATCATTAATATATGATCGATTCCTCGAATCGTGAGTTTATGAGGCCTGTGCTTTATTTTGGGTTTTAGTTGTTGTCCAATCGGATGCTAAGAAACTCTAGGAGGCAGAGACCTCAAATTGTTCGTGTTTTTCGCGCTTTAATTGGCTGAGAATATTAGGAAACCCAATTAACGTTGTCAAATCGGGCGTTTTTCTAAATAATTTAATTCAGACTATGATGGCTGTTCTTCCTTTACAGGTTCGTGAAATGGAAGAGATTATTAAACGTCGGTACCCAAACTCCCTGCCTGCTCTTATTTACGCGGCTGCCTCGGCACCAGGCCAGGCGCAGGGTGTAGCGACCGAGTCACCTCGTAAACAATCTCCTACCTACGCATTCCTCGAGAACCGAGTGAAAAAGCTAGAGACAGAGCTTGAGGAGAAAGACGAGGAGGCCAGCAGGAGAATACGTTGCGTAGAACAGAAATACAATTCTTTGAGGCTCGATTACGAGGATAGGATTAAAGAGCTGCAAAGGGATTTACAAAGCGCTAATGAGCGACACGAGAAAGCGTCTCGTTCAAACACGCGAGCTCAAATTTTCGAGGAGGAACTGCAAAGAACCCGTGAAACGAATGACCAGAGAGTTAAACAACTCCAGGCTGAAATTGAAGTGCTTCAGGATGCTTTATCCAAAGCGACAGCAATAGACTCTTCCGGCGGAAAGACCAGTCGAAGAAAGCGACTTGAACTTGAAAAAGGAAAAAGTGACAATTCGACCGACACGATTCAACTTCTTCAAGATAAACTTGAAAAGAAGGAGTCTGAGTTGGAGGATTTGAGACAGACGTGCAATCGATTGCAACGTGAGAGAGAACAAATGCTTGCCTACGAGGGAAAGCGAGTGGAAAAACACGCGAGCCCCAAACCACACCCACAAGTGGAAGAATTAACACAAGAAAATAAGCGCCTTAAAGAGCGGCTCTCGCAAATGTCGCTCGATATCGATCAACAACGAGTTCGGTTTCAGGCCTCCCTAGCAGAGACCGAGCAAAATGCTCGGCTCTCTCGCGAGGAGGCAGCTGACCAGCTAGCAAGTTTGCAGGCTCAGCACAAACGTGAAGTGGATCAGTTGAAGGCGGGATTTGCTGCTGATCATGGATCTTCTAAAGTAGCGGAGCTTAAGAGTCAACTCGCGGGACAGGAGATTGTTATTCAGAGACTTAAGGCAAAGTTGGCTGACGCTACTGTGAGTGCAGAAACCATTGCGGCAACCAGGGTAAGAAAAGTTCACTGATAACGTGTCCTGAACGTCTCTCAGACACATCTGCTACGGTTATCATTTCTTGCAGTTCAGGTATGATTTTAGCCACACATTAGTAATCCAAGAAGCCATTTTATGTAGGTAGGACATGTCATTGAATTATTTAGTGAAATCATTTTTTTACTTTACGTTAGGTTCGCGAGGAATCTCTCCAACAACAGGTTAACCAACTTCAAGCAGATCTAAGGCGCGCGAAACAGATGTTTACTCCAGAAATGAACCACTTCGACTCACTGGAGACTAAAATAAATGCTCTTGAACAAAGACACTCTCAAAGAGAAGTAGACTTACAAAGGATTATCGAGAAAACGCACCTTACAGCAAAAATTGAGAAAGAGGAGACGGACGCAAGATGGCGGCAAGTCGTTCGACAGAAGAATCGAGAGATTGATGAATTTCGTTGTGAACTGGACGCAATTCTTGAAGTTCTAAGTGAACTGAAGCGTCAGGGTGTGGTCATACCCTTTACCAATGGTGAGGAATTTGCTCCGTGAAAAAGCCCTCTTGGATTTGTCGACTCCATAATACCTGGAGTAAAGTCACAAGTCAACTGATGTGTTCTAATGCGAAACCGATCAACTGAAGGCTCATATTGAGCACTTCTTCCATGTTGTACTGCCTATTGTGAGGAACAAAGTGGTTCTAAATTCTAATAGACCATATTTGTATCCCCGGCATAGAACTGAGACTAGCTTGCAATAGATGCTTATGTGGGGGAATATCATTAAAAAGAGATTAATGTCATATTCTCGGTATTGGACTGGAACTAGCATGCAATGGATTCTCATGCGGGGGAATATCATTAAAAAGAGGTTAATGTCATTCTTGGCATTGGACTGGAACTAGCTTGCAATGGAGGCTGGTGCAGGGGAATATCATGAAAAAGAGATTAATGCCATTTATGTTAGAAAAGATTCCCCGCATTCGGCTCGGTTGTAAGCTAGTTCCAGTCCTATTCTGAGGATACGAATACAGTCAATTCCCCGGATGAAAGCCAATAGGCCAACTTCTGAGTTGCCTCGGTGTCAGAACGAGTCCGTGCGAAACCATTCATATTAAAATGAGTTCCTCCACAGGTTCATGGAAATCAAACACATTCTCATATTCATGAAAGATTTTTCACGAAGGTTCGTCTTTTAAACGGAGGCACAGGAGAGCTCGGAAATTGCCTGTTGGAGTCAATCTGACAACGCGAACAAAGCATCCGTAAGTGCACGGTATAGTTCAGTAACCTGTCGATGTTTGCGTAGAATCATTTTCATCCATTCGTGTTTCTCGGAGGAGAATTTTAGAACAGGGACGTCTAGCAGGAAAAGGAAAGTTTAATCACATTAAAAATCGAAAATAGAGTTGTTAACCCTATACCTTGTGTACATTGCCATGAATACCGAACGACATTTTCTAGAGCTCAAGAGAGAAATTTGGAAAAGGGTTTCCTAACATTTCCATTATCGAATTTAAAGGAGAACAGTATGGTATTTTGAGTTATTTTGACCATCGACAAAATTACTGTTAAATTGGAGGAAACCTGAAAATAATACTTTACAAAGATAGAAAAACACCAAAGAGATAATAATAAACCATAAAGGAACAAGGATGGTTAAGGATGGAGAAGACACCACTACAAACAACGAATTTGAAAGTTAGGCTTAACTTTTCAATCCGTTCAACCGTGACTGTTGGAGGACCTTTAACTTTAACCTGTAACCATGACATTTGGAGGTTATGGATTCGAAATGCGCATGCGCAGTGCGTTTGACCGCTCTGTACCTTTGGATCGGGGCAACCTTGTGCCCAGAGTCTTCGTTCCCTTTGACCAGCGGTCGCGGAACGATTAACTGCCCTTACAAATCAGCTGGAAACAGATGCTCATGGTAACTATGGTACTTTTTAATTAACGGAATTCTCGAATTTTAAATGTTACATGTTTTCATAAAAGAAAGTTACAAAACACGCTAAGAAGATGTAAAAACATTAGATACAGTTATGAGGTTGTTGTGCTGTTAGAGCGCTGCAGGAATTTACCATCCCTGGCGAGTTTTTCTCCTGTGTTTTTTCTTAGGTTTCGGTCTCCGCATTGGTTTGTTATTGTCGTTGTCAGCAGATTTTTCTTTAACAGATCGCTCCATTTTATTTCGTCGTACAACTCTTCTTATTCTGTGGACTATCAAGGCTTTCCTGTCAGACCAGAAAATGAATAACTTTCAGCGTTTGGAAAATTGTATGTACTTCACCGAGATGAACAACCAGAACCTCTTTTTAACACACATTTAGGCCACTTGTTTCTCTCCGGGTGCTAGTCCATCGCTAGGTTAGCGCATTTCCGAATTGCATTGAGCCTCTTTATCAAAGCGGGGCCTGGTGCACAACCATTCATATAAAAATGAGTTTAATTTACATGTGAATAAAATCTCATTTTCATATGAAAAGATGAGCACCAAGACTCGGTTTAAAAAAGAGGCTAAAGGTAATTCGGAAATGGCCAATTTATTTAGTTTCTTTTTTCATTCCTCTAAGCCTCAGAGCCAAGTTAAAGTTATATTATATCGAAATTGGTCTATTAGGCCATCACGCTGTTGCATGTTGTTGTTACAGTGGTCAATACACTTAGCTACACCTGAAGTCTTGGACAAATGAAAAGAAAAATTAAGACCACCCCAAATGGCGCGTTTTGATTGTATCTCTGGGAGAGCTGTGTTTCGTTTCTTATTTAATTCTGAACAAGATTGTAGCTAGTTCACAGACATGTCACTTAAACTGAAAGAAGAAAATATATCACCGGAGACAGACCAGTTGGCTATTTACAAGCATGACCAAGGAGTTGAGCTAGGGTCTACAGAGTAGTCAGAGCGGGACGCGAACCCGCAACTTCCGGATTTCAAGTCTAGATATCGATCTTCAAACGTAAAAAAAGTAAATAAGATACTGAACAAACGAGATCAAATAGCGCCCGGGCTCGGGAATATGGCGGCGCACCTCAATGAACCTCCCCTCCCCCTTGCGCACACTATTTATACTTGCCTTCGTCGTCGTAAATAATCCACACCGTGACGATACAGGCGCTGGAATGAACGCGTGATGGCGTGCACAGCCAAGAAAAAGGTTAACAAGTAAAACAGGCCGAACCAGGTCCAGTTTTGAACTCGGTGCTGAAGGTTTGTCATTTTACCTGAAAAACATTAAGCAAAGGGAGCCTCACTAGTGAGAATTTAAGTTTATAAATGAGATAAAGAAAGAGGAAAGAAAGACAGCTGCGTTTTCGATCTGCCCAGAGCGGTACACGAAGCAATATTTCGAAAGTGATTACGACCGAGAACCTTTTTTTGTGTATTGTACTTGTAAATGCATGGTCTCTGTGATAATAGTACAAATCCTCTCTGCTTGTAGACCTTGTAATACAGGTATCAATGTTATGCCCTAGGGAAGGGGGGAGGGGACCACGGGATGAGGTGGAGACTTTAAACCTCCGTGCGTGGGGAACTTTACTGAGCAAACTTTGAACATAAATGCTGGCACCGGAATCGGTAGGTTTGAACAATGCTAAAACGACGAAAGCAACCAGGGTTTAGAATGCGGGGAGCTTGAATGCGAATGTTCCGCCTTCTTCTTCTACAGCTTTTAAACTGTACTACACAACACTGTGATAAAACACTCCAGACATTTGAGAGCGCTTGAGAAATATTTTTCTCGTGCTCTCAAATGCCCCTCGTGTTTTAAAACAGTGTTAGGCTTCTTCATTTTGCTTTTACGCCTGCAAAACAATAAAACACGCTATTTCTGTTTTATTCCATGTTTTATACTCTGACCTGACATAGGTTTTTGACCAATCAGAGCTCGCGTAGGGTATAAACTATATCTGATTATTGCCAACGAGCCAGCAAGACGCTCGGCTGGGGAGGCGGCAGAGAATAGTGCCGCGCGAAGATTGGCTTAACGAACCGGAAATAAAATCTGCAGAAAATATTTGTTTCTAGCTCGAAATTTTGTTCGGTGACCTACCTTGATTTCTTTGCATGCACGCACCATTCACGATGGCACTTCAAATATAAAAGTTTCGGAGGAAATTATCTAGTGGAATTTTCTGTAAGCTATAAATCGCGTTTTCTTTAAATATATTTAATTCTACTAGATAATTTTTTTCCATACTGTCTGAAAAGGTAAAGAATTTAGGGAACTTTCCAACAAAGAAATAAAAATGATAGGTCACTGAATAAGTTTTTCAGATAATTTACAAAAACTGAAATTTAGTGGACGTTTTTGCGCACCTTGTGCGTTGCCATGGTAACTGATATGACGTCACAAGTGTCATCAAAGTATAGCCCAGCAATAGAGTTGCAAGGGGACCTATAGTTTGCCCACACCATGAAATATCCTTCTTTGTAATCTTCCATCCTTTCACAAACACTGCAGCAACGCAAAACCCTTTCGAGCCTCCTTGAGCGAAAAAATTCTCGATCAGCCTTTGAAAGTGTAAGTGTAAGGTGTAAGATGTAACAATGGCTTAGTTTAAGCCAATTGCAAGGACAGAACTATTGGAGCCATTGTAGTTTTTAACCAATCAGGAGGCGCGTTACATCTGCACTTGTGTCGTGTTGTGTCTTCTATCCAACTGTGAACAATTTATAGTCTTAGAACATATCGCAGTACCATGTTTCCTCTCTCGATGTATCGAACTAAAAGTTCAATCGGGCAGTGTGCCCTTTACAAAACTCTTCTTTTCATTCGAATATTGAGGGAAATTGTCAGACAAGAGCAAATCCAAGCCACAAAATCGACACGAAACCGAACCAGCGTGTTCACCACAGAATTGAACGAATGTGTTCATGAATCGAAACAGTTTATTCCTGCTCTGTTTACCTATATCGAACTGAAAGTCCCATTGGGCAGCGTTTCTTTGAAAGTGTGTTCAGCAGTCGAACCACTAGAGCAAATCCAGTTTTCAAATCTAGCATATCGAACTGAAGGTTCAGTCAGCGTTTCCGAACAAGTGTGTTTATCATGTAGTTGAACCACTGGAGCAAATCCAGTGTTAAAAGAGGCCCTGTTGGGGGGAGGGGGGAGGATTTAGTCATCCCTTATCCCTAAAATTCCAGGGGCAGTTATCCCTTATCCCTAAAATTATCGAGACTGTTATCCCCAAAATTACTTATCTTTGGAATTTAAAGAGTTGAGTGACCCGTTAGATAAGTGACCGGTCATTTTTTATCGCCTGGATGGGGGGATTTGGGAGATCCCCCTTTAAATGTTATTTTATTGAAGTAATCGCCTTCATAAATCTTGATAAACTTTGTGATTTTTCCCCACCCCCATTTCTTCGCTCACATAGTCACCTTTCGATGCACATATTTAGCGCTTTTAACGGTCATATGAAAGTGCTATTCTGTCTAACAATGATATTTTTACAGTACAATGAAGCCGCCATGGTGCAGTCTCTTTTTATCTGTGTGATCTCGATATCTGATCAGGGTTTGTTCTTAGCAGACGTTTCCACAGGTCTCCAATAAATTATGACAACCGGCGTCCAAGGAGGCAAGCCGACCTAGAAGGGTCCAGGGGCATGATTCCTGGAAAGTTTTGAAATTTTAGGTTGCCGAAGATGTGACTTCATGTATTTTGGAGGAAATAAAACAAGACGAAAAAAGCGTTGCCTATGATCAGAAAATGTGACGTAGCGAGTAGCGCTGTTTCACCTTTTAAGTGCTAATTTCTTCTTGAAACTTCTGATTCTGTAATTATCGTCATGAGCGCAAATTTTCATAACATTCAATTTTACCGCCAGTGGAATTCTGCTGTTCTACTGAGAACCCCAGCCTGTGACTGATATCAGTTGACCTACCAGCAATCTAACCAGGCAGTCCAACCATGCCAAGTGCTTGAAAACTGCAAAGTTACTTTTCGAGTGCTAAATTGGGGATGTGTCATTTAGCGGTCCCTTCCCCCCTCCCTTTGGGGTCTCAGTTATGACTGATCATGTGATGTCATGTTACACGCGCGCCATGAGGTCAGACCGAATAAAAGAGGCTGGGAGCAATTCTTGGACATTTGGCTCACCTTGCGTGAATTTGGTCTGATAAATAACCCGTTACTGTTCGTTACCGGTCGCTGGTGATGCAGGTCCTCGGCAAAAATGACCAAACGAGTGACAATTGAGAAATCAAAGCTATTTTTTTGTTATCCCTAAAATTATAAACAATAATTGGATGAGAATTTTGTGATATCGGGAATAATCAAGCTCGAGGCAAGAGTAATCAGCCGAGGCCGGAGGCCGAGGCTGATTACACTTGCCGAGACCTTGATTATTCCCGATATCACAAAAACCGAATTCGGTTATTGTTTTATTATACATTGTTTTATGGAAAATATGTGTGAAATGTAGGTAGATTTTATTTGTGCTTCTAAAATACAGGGACAAACGCACCAAGCGGCCGCATCTTTCGAAACCATTCAAGTGCTCGCGCTCTTTAGCCAAAGGTGTATTACGCATGCGCACTGCGCGAGGTATAATCTGCACATATAATTGGATAGCAGATTATACCCTAATCACGCTTGTCCACAAAATCACGTGAATTCTCAAAATAAGCAGGGGGCTCTTGGCCAATCAGAATGCTGATAGTGAGTACAATGTATAATAATTAACACTTGATGACTGTTCCCCAACTGACCAGTCATTAAGTGATTTGTTATATAGCAAAACAAAACAAAAGCAAATTTTGAAAAACGCACTGAGATTCCAGCAACAGCGGTCAACAGTTCGCGGGTAACAGTGAACTGTTTCCCGTTTGACGTCATAGTTTTCGCAATGTTGCACGCTCATGGCATTTGGCGGGAAACAGTTTCATTGTTAGATGTCATGTGACCATAAATTAGCCAATGAATGGGCACGCTGTAGTGGGAAAAACGCCAGCTATATAACAATCTCGGTTATCCCTTATCCCTATAATTATTTAGTCAGTTATCCCTTATCCCTAAAATTATTTTGCCAGTTATCCCTTATCCCTAAAACCCCTAACAGGGCCTCTTAAAAACATAAAGCGGACCTGTTTGCCACAGAATTAAACGAGCGTGTTCATCAATCAAACTAGCGTGTTCACTTTCACTTTGCCCATCGTATCGAACTGAAAATGTTCGACCGAGTAGCGATACATTGCAAAACTCTTGATATTCAGGGAAACTGACAGACAATGCTCCTGGATTGCGTGACGAACGAAAGCAACCTTGCTCTCAAGGGGTGTCATGTACTGGCCGGTAAATCCGTTATAATTTTCTCTCGGTAATATTTGCAGCAGAAGAGAACCAAAAATCTGTATTAATAAACCCTTATTATACCACAAATTATTTGCTCGTTGGCACTCTATCGATAGGTATACCTAGTTTTATATAAACAATAGGTATAGCGTATCACATGAAACTACAGCAAGTGGGCCAATAATAACTTGAAAAAAACCAAGATAAACTTTAACGATAAAACTTTTAGATTCTATGAAAAACTGGAATGATTTTACATTTTGACTCTAGAATAGTGAGTGGTAATATTTTGGGGTCGGTGACAGCTGAGAACAAATTATTGAAGAAAACAAAGTCAGATTGAAGCTTGTTTTCAAGGCTTTATTACTACAAAATTTTTTCTATAAAGAGAGCAGAGCCTTCCCACTGCCTTTCACTGGAGTAGCATGATCAATAAACGTCTTGTCAAATGCAAGCGCATATTTTTACTTCAGATGGCTTGAACTCAAAACCTTTTCCCAAGGTGGGGAACTTTGAATTGAAATCTTATCCCAAGGGTTAGGAAGTTTGACTCCAAATTTTTGTTTCTGATCAAAGTTTGATTGGGCATAACATTGACAGCTGCATAATGGTAATTGGAGCCAGACTTCATTCAGCTAATTGCGGGCGAGCAAAAGCGAGCCCGCAGACTAATATTGACGTTGGTTGTCAGCGGCACGTTTTGAGTTGAAGCAAAATTTGGGCACATACTTAGCATTCCTTTGCTCTTCCAACTGGAATGAATGATATGTGAGGAAACAGCGGAGCAAAACCCCTGGTGTTGAGTTCAAGGTCCGTGGCATGGGTCGTGTGAATTTTCACGTGAATAGACAACTATAATTTCGCGAACGTTAACTGCTCTTTTTCTATCACCAACATGAACAAAAAGGTAAGTTTACTTAACCCATCAAGAAGTAGCCAGTTAGTTTTTGACAGTAATTGTTTCATCATTTTTGACCCTGTGCTTGTACACATGTTCCCGTTATTTACTGCTCTTGAACAATTGTTACTGTTTTGACTTACGTAAGTAATTTCGTTTATTTTCAATAAAATTTTCATTCCATTTAAAGTGCGACTTCTCTGCGTCCAAGCCATTTGGGCGTTCAGTTAAGTTTTCGTTCTTGTCCTCCCTCCAAGAGGTTTCCAGCGGTTTTCCCATCTCCCTGTAAACCTACATTTCCAAATTCCTATTCCATTGGCCACTTGAGGAAGAACTACTTTCAATTTCGACCTGGTTTCCTATGTTAACAGTAGTCCTAATATCATTATCATCATCAACAACAACAACAACAACAACAACAATAATAATATTAACAACAATAATAATAATAATAATAACGATATCGAAAATAACAACAGCATAAGAGTAATATTATTAACGACAAAAACAACTGATTATAAATAAATCAACAGCAGGAACCCTCAGCCCCGCGCTTCTCCCTCGCTTCTCCAACGCTATCCTCAATAATGTCTGTTCACCCTCGTAACAGACCACTCCCGCACTTCCTAACCATTGCTTACTGCTAGTCAATATAGTTTACTTACTTTCCAGAAATCTGTGATAACCTTCGAAGGAAAATCCTGCGGTAATGAAACTATCATTCCAAGATGAGAACATGATCACTGAGCTGTCGTTTAATCCAGCTAGTAAGCGTTTAGCTCAAAGTGCATGCTATCTGCACTTCTATTCTTAAAAACAAATAGAGAGAGTATTAAAAACTGCAATAACGTCCTCAGTGCACGAACGCAATGAACGACTTCAAAAATTTGATTATTCATAAGCTTACCTTTCTATCGATTCAGCTGGAAAAATTTCCAGGATATTCTCCTCTAGTTTAAGGCCGGTCCAGAGACTTAACACGTCGAACCGAAGATGATTACCGCTCTCATCCAAATAAACTATGACGTTACAATGACTATTTAATCATAAGCTCACGCTGTAACGATTTCGCCGATGAGCGCGCGCGCGCGTGTAAAATAAAACACTGGCAACTCCCTTTGAAACGACTGTTGTATCTAGAAAGAACATGTAAAGAAACTGTTTGGTTTTTTCATTGTCTGAGTTGTCTAATAGACGTTCTGGGAGTGAAAATCCTATTCACAGAACTTCATTGAGAAGAAAAACTTGTCAGAACCTCTCAGACTTATGATAGATTAGTGCCTGGAGTTTGAATAGAGAGGACTTTGCGATACAGATATTGTGCTATAACAATACCAAAGTTCTGGGTGGTGTAAGTAGGCTGCTGTCAAGTCAATCATAATACGGAGCAAAGTCATTTTAAAAACTCCAGGTGATCATACTACGATAAGGTTGGAAATGATTTTAGAAATATTGCTTCGATATTGCTGCGATTTTATTTTAAGCTTCTTTATCTTGTTATCAAAATGCTAATGTGGCTCAGAGGCCTTCAGCACAAAATTGAAAAAAAATGTTTTGTTTCTTTTGTCTCTCAATTCCCGGAAGAGACTTAGCCTGTTCCAGAAACTCGGTGGTTGGGGACGAGCGGAACAAAGAGGGCGAGCAAGAGAAAAAAACAGCGCCTTCCCTTCCTCTCCCTAGTCCCCAACTAATCCCTAGCCCCTTGTCGTTTCTCTCGCTCGCTTTTTTTCGCTCGTCTCCAACTACCAAGAGCCTGGAACAGGCTAAACGAGACTTGAATACAAAAAAATAGCACCAAACGATTTTACAGAAGTTCATCCTGAAAGTCGTGAAGTAAAGTTAGAATATGACATATTAAACGTGGGCTATTCACCTCACTTCAAAAAATGGTTGCCCTGAGACCCGATCGTATCAGTTGCAGTTACTTTTCCTCGCCTTACGCAACATACAGCATTTCACATAGATCGCTGTACTTAACTTTGTTATGCGTGATTAAGTGTAGAGCTGTTACTAATCCACACCATTAACTTCTTTTGACAAATCACGTGATACAAACTGCTGGCTAAAGTTTTCTCTGATTCCTAACAACTCTAACACAGCTTTTCAAAACTGGCGGTCACAGGTAACAGTACAGGATATGGCTTATTACAAGGTTTAGCTGCACCAGTGTCTCCACCAAACGATAAGCCGAGCTTGTGAGAATATCGGAGGTAATGTGGCCAAGATAACAAGACTAACTGTTTGGCCGGATTAACGACAAAATCATTTCAGCAGCGAACAAGCCAGTCCGGCTTCATGGCAACTTAAGATTCAACATTGCTTTAGAAAGAATCTCCCGCAATGCCCGGCATTAACACGGACCGTTTCAAGAACACTTTCTTTAATAGAATTGTTTTTAAGTAAAATGTAGCTTTGTAAATAGTTTACTTTTTGTATTTGATTTTTGCATTTATTTCTATTTCTATTTTAATCTTATTTAGAGAAATACTTATGTAAATAGCCCACTGTTATTATCACATTTTAATGTAAGATAAGACATGTCATTTTATCTTTTGTACAATAAAGACACATTATTATTATTATTATTGTTATTGATATTGTTATTATTATCATTGTTGTTATTACTATTATTGTTATTGATATTATCATTATTATTGCTGTTATTATTATTTTATTAGAGCGTTGGCTTAGCCGATTTCGTTTGTTTTACGTTTGCGTATTCTAAGATACACCATCAATGATATATGTAGAAGTAAAAAATAGCTATCGACCAAATGAGTGCTGAAGTACCTTTTTCGTCATTGTAAAAGCTAGTACCGGCGTAAACACTCCTAACAGCCAGGCGGTTATCGAGATTTTTTTTCATGGCATTCTTTTGTAACGATAACTTTGAAGGCGATGAATTTTTCATTGCCACTTACCTCTCCCAAACAATTGCAGTTTTTTGATAAAGAGATGACGAGAAAAGAAAACGTTTGAGGTGCTTGGTTTTCACTGAATTTAACTGTACAGATGTGATGTGGCAGATAAAGGCATCGATCTACCGCCCGCTAAAAGAACCTCGACGACCATACTAGAGGACATGTTCAAGAGAATAGCAACTGGCAAGGTGAAAGATACAATTATTACTAAGATGTATTGTGGTTGTTACAGGCAAACTTGAGACACTGACCTGGGGTTTCATTTGTACAGGGATCAATGTTCGCTTTTTCTGTGT
>CM042749.1:6660485-6663728 GCA_022496165.2 Catalaphyllia jardinei
GTTGTCCCTTTTTTAAATCAAGAGAAAATGTGTTTTAACATAAGAACAATGGGAGCAATTTGTTAAGATATTTCCATTAAAATACATGGCATCTACTATTTAAACTAAAGAAAATATATAACATCCAAAAAAGGTTATGGTATATTAGAAACGAAATTTCATGTCTTAGGGACACATACATTGTTTGGAAAACGTAACTGTTTAACTTGAGACCATACATTTCTTTTTTCGAATTTGCAAACATAGATTGCATGCTTTTATATTTATTCCTTGTGTTTGTCCCTTGGCTTTGGTTCAAGGTGCAGATCGCGCGTAACAGGAAATGTCTTCTCCTTAGATAATATGCGCGCATCAAATGTGTTCTTCTTTTTGAAAATGTACGTCTCTCTTATTTAAAAGCTCCTTCAACTCCGCTTCCGTTCATTTGTAAAACTAAACAGAGCTATTCCAGAGCGATGCATTCGCAAACAGCTGCCCAAAACAAAGTGGACGGTGAAAGACGCCTTCGTCGGCCAGAAATTTTAGACCACGCTAGAAGTAGGGCTCTAACAAGCGGTGTCAGACAACTGTGAAGTCGGAATCCCTCTCCTGAGCGAGAACTCTTCGTTCTGAGCGAGAACGTCTTTTGTATCGGGTCGATCTGTTTTGCTTTTCGTGCCAAGTGGTACTGCAGTAAAATGAATCCCAGCAGTGCAGATCTAGCTGCCAGCGCCTCAAGCCAAGTACTCTCTGAGTTATTCTGCCCACCAATACAAATATGGGATTTAAACGACGAAACCTTGTTCAAGATAACCGCAGCAACTACAATCATTTTTTGTCCTGTTGCCATTCTTCTCAACATCTTGGTGATCTTATCAGTGAAAAAGAGGAGAGACTTGCAAAACAACAACTCGAACATTCTGATGGCAAGCATGGCTGTAGCTAATGTTTTAGTGGGAGCTGTTTCCATGCCATTAACCATCATTTCAGATGTGTTAGTTCTTGTCAAGGTTTTGAACGCGGGTGTTTTTTGTGGAATAGCTTTCGTTAACGACATGGTGTTGTATATCGGTAGTTGCTCGTCTGTATATCATGTCACGGTAATTGCATGGGAGAGGTACGTGGCGATACGAAAGTGGGCGGATTACAACGTTATCGTTTCCAGAGGCCGTGTTAAGAAGTTTGCAAGGCTTTCTTGGCTGTTGGCTGCGTTGGTACCCATTCCACCAAGCATAATGAAAATCGTCGACGTCGACTACAAGTATCTTCTGGCCGTCGACATAGCTTGCGTTCTCCCGGGAACTGTATGCATAGTACTTACCGGCTACTTGTACTTGCAAGTTTATCGGGGTGTGCGCAAATGGGAAATCGAGAAAATCAGGCAGGTCCGTTGTCTGATCAGAGCTAAGTTGGCCACAAAATGCGCCAAAACAACAGCCATGTTGACAGCAGTCCTGTTAATTGCATTCATTCCGTCGTTAGCCTTCCTGCTCTTCGGAGAGATTTTTCACGCACTTCGCAGAAGCTCGTTTTTCCGTTGGTCGATGATGCTGGCTCAGCTCTACTCTCTCTTCAACCCTATTCTTTATTGCTGTATGGATCGCCGCTTCAGAGATGCATTTTCAGAGATGTTAAAGATAAAAAAGCCCTCAGCCAGTGCTTAGAGAAACAACCGACGAATTGGCCCTGCCCAGTCCTTGAACAACTTTCCAGCGCCCAACGTCGTGCCAAGAGGAAACACCTTGGCAAACCTAGCAAGCAATGATGCTGAAAGGGCTGATAGGCAAGTGAGACGAGAAAGATGTATGTCTCTTCCGACGCTTTCAACAATCAAAATGAGTGTCAATGTTTGCAAACCAAAAATCACTATTACAACAGCGTCAGGAGTCCAAGATGAAAGCGGTGCGACAGCAAGAAGGAGAAAAGGCCATACTCAACAAACTGATAAAATCTAACATAAATTAGTCTATATTTTCTTTTTTGTTCTATTTTAATTTTTAAGGACTCTTTTGTAAATCACTTATCAGTGAAATTGATCTCCTCAATAAAGATTATTATTATTTATTTAATCTTCTTCAAGTTCAAAGTTATTTTCAAGCTGGGCCGCTACGCAACTCGGACAAATACAAGTATATATTTTGTCCAAGCTAGCCGCCAATATAATGCGATAATGCTGTCTCTTAATCGCAGTAGTAAATCAATGCTTAAACGCGTTTCAACATCAAAGGACTTTTTGTTCCGGAGGTAGATCTAAGCATGCTGCATACGTGCCTATTTTTGAGCAAAGTAAGGCAAATGTTCCTATGATATTGTTTATTCAATGCACTTTTTTATTATAAGAATGTATTTTATAAGAATATCGAGACTGAAATTCGCCAAATTAAAAGAACATTTTAAGAATAAACCTGAGATTTCGAGAGAATATAATTTAGTTTGTTGAAAATTCAGTTTAAATACAGTACAATACGATCATGTTTTTAGCTAAACATTTAAAATTTTTCCTTTCTCTGACTGGCAAAACTGGTCAAAAGGAATAAAAAACACCACTAGCTAGCCGTATATTAGATGGTAATAACATTTCTGCAAGAATTACTGTTGCGTGTTTAATAAAGTTAAAGGTTTATCTCCCTCTCTCTCAAATCAGGCTTTAAGGCCTGCAGGTTCGCTCTAAAATTACTTAAACACGATCCAGGCAACAAAGACATTCGAAAACAGAAATGTCATACGCTATAATTTAAGAATATTCACAAGAATATTTTCAGCTCAAAATCGGCAGAAAAACAAGAATATTCACCCTCGGCCGGAAAAAAATATTCTTAATTTCAAGTGTAGTTCAAGTAGTTCCTGATCAGTTAAGTCTGAACAATCATTCTCAAACTCATTAATAATTTATCAAGTGATAAACCAATTGCATGCCTGCATTTAGGTCACATGGATGTACCTTGATACCACAGTAAAGAACAGTGTGTTGGGATATCCAAACACATGTGCTTGGAAATCAATTAGAAGAAGCATTCTCAAACTCATTAATTATTCATTCATCAGATTGCTTCAATTCGGCCAGGTGCATGGATCTTGATACCCAATGAACATACAGATCAAGACACATCCGATGTTAGTTCAAAAACTGATCGAGACACACATCAAGAAACTTGAATTTTAATTAGTTTACATCAGTACAGTGCTACACAATTATTCCTTCTTAGATACTGTGACATTAATTGTACAGTTGTTAAAATTTCCTTTCTGAAAAACAACATCTTT
>CM042749.1:6663828-6691328 GCA_022496165.2 Catalaphyllia jardinei
ACCTGGTACTTCTATTTTGTTAACGGTGGTCCTTGCAAACAGTAACTCATCTGTCATTATATCAAAAAAGGACGACTAGCCGGCAAGATAAGCAAAACAAAACCGGCCTCACTCTCCCCCCCCCCCCTCCCACCCCTTAGCTCAAGGTCTGGATCTGCCACTGTATATATACTGAAAATGGAGCTTACAGTAAGAGGAATAATTGCTTTTCTGAAAGTATTTTTGTTTTAAACCGAAAAAGCTAGCTTAATTAAGTATTTGTTGTCGTGGCCAAACATGAAGGAAGGAAGATTTTTGGGTGAAAAAAAAATCCATTTTCTTTTGTGAATTGTTTAGAAAAAGCAATTTTAATTACCGAATGTAATTCGTTCGCGGTCCATTTCAGCCATCTGTATTGCAAAAGTCGTTAAAGAGATCTATAGTCCCCCGGGGGTTTCCCATATAAAAAGAACAGGGGTCATAGCTTTTAGGGGTTCAAAAATCGGTTTTAGTTTCCCTGGGGGTGTTGAGCCTCAAATGACAGGAGATAATGTGTTGTTTTAGAATTTGTAACTCCTAGGGGGGGGGGGGGGGGGAGGAAATTTTCAATCGACGCCCACGAAATAGGAACTTGGCACCCTTAGGGGTTCTTTCAATTTCCTACGAGCATCCCCGTCTTTTTTATATGGGAGATCCCCTCAGCCCTCAGGGTATATATAGCTTAGCAGTAGCATTTCCGCGTAAAAACCTGCTATTCTATTCTCAATTCATGGACACGCTCATATGTATAAAGTTCATTTCAATTTTAAATATCATTTTTTTTTCTCCGTTAAACCAAACATTTAGGTGGCAAAGAATTCAACGTTTTGATTTTGATTGACGGTTACGGAAGGTGCCTACAAAATACAAAGGTTTTTGCGCTAGATTCTTTGCAAGGGCTTTTTGAAGCCACAAAGATGTCTAAGAGAATATCTGTTTAAAATTAACCGTTGTGCATCGCCTTTTTGCGAGTGCGGTCTTGACACTGAATCAGTGAAACACTTCTTTTTGTTTTGCTCCAGGTATGCCGCCCAACGTAATCTTCTCCTTACCTCTGCTGCCAATATTCTCGGTGAAACATGGTCATTCAGCAGCGATGCTAAGAAACTAAATTTTCTTTTGTATGGCGTTAAATCTGCAAATTTTGATATCAACTGTGCTCTATTTTGCGAAGTCCAGACTTTTACAATCAATGCTAATCGCTTTTCGATGGCCACTGTTTAACTGTTTAATTAATACATTTGTAATTATGTAAATTTTTTGTTGTTGTAACTTTGTGTGCTGTTTGTGTCTTTTTTTTAGCCTGATTATTACTTTTTTAGCCTGATTATTATATTATCGTAAGCCCCCTTGATAAGCCTAGGTGCTTTTGGGGCAAACAATGGAAAATATGTTAAAAAAAGAAAATGGGAGTAGCCACATCAGTTTAAAGGTATGAGTATACACAATGTTTTTGTTGAAAGACTAATGCTGTAAAGCCAAGTGACGCAGTTAGCGGAAAAGAAGAGGCGCCTACACTCAAGGAGTCCTTCCTCATCTCTACCAACTCGCCTAACCCAAAAGTTGGAGCTTATACCAGTTTTTTTCTTGTTTTTTTGTTTAGTTTATTGTTTTATTCCCATAATCATTGTTCCAGGATGTTCCGGAATGTTCCACGTTGGGTTTCATCGCCCTTTATTCATCGACAACAGACAATTTTTTGGATTTTTACACAAGCAAAGCTGAGCACTATCTACAAACTTAAACTTATTGGACCTTAACGAAACATAAAGCTTTTCTTACAATTTAGGCGAAACTCAAATATGCAATTGTTGTTTGTTACTACTTGGTTAGACTCAGACAAAATCCTCGAAAGCGCGTGCGTGGAAAGAGGAGGAAAACTTTGCTGCCATATCCAGATATATCCAACTAGGTTTTTGCTCTATACTATGGCCGGAAAAAAAAATGTTAATCTCCAACAATGTGAAATTTAGAATGGGTTAATGTAGAGCTCTTCTCAGAGAAGCTGCGGAACACAACTTCAGGTCAGTAATATAAAACGGTACATATCTATTACTTCACTCAAACTGCAGCAGTTTGCGACGAAAATACTAAAGAAAAATTCAACAGACATAAACGTATTGACTTCTGGGCCAAAAGCAACAAAAAATATTCTTGTTGTTGTCGATAAAAACACTTACAGCGGTTACTCGACCTTCAGCGCAAAAAAGTCTAGACAAAACTTAAGTTTTGGTGGACGTCAATCATCTCCACGTCCTTGCCGACTGTCATTACTGTACAAAATTTACCTGAAAAAATAAGTGAAACCTTGCAGCGATCCACTCGTAAAAATAATCATTTTACTTTCGGCATGTAAGGCTAGCTCCGGCTAGCTCACTAACTACATGAAATCTATAAATGAAAACAGGCGTTTGTCGGGTTTTAACGGCCCTTCGCATGTATGAATGACCCCGAGAGCAAGCAAATATTATTTCTGCGCGTATTCGCCCTGGAATTACAGGCGGACTGACCAAGACGTAAACGTCTTCAAAACCTTATAATAAGGTAATAATTTATTAGTTTTATAGAATTAAGTATACGTATTGTTCAGTCCGTAGCCCCAAGAAAAATACGTGCAGAAATAATTTGTTTCCGCGTAGATTTGCTTACTCTCGGAGTCATTCATGCATGCGAAGGGCCGTTAAAACCCGCAAACGCCTGTTTTCATTTATTGATTTCAAGGATGTAGTTAGTGAGCTACCCGGAGCTAGTCTTACATGCCGAAAGTAAAATGATTATTTTTACGAGTGGTACGCTGCAAGGTTTTACTTATTTTTTCAGGTAAATTTTTTATAGTCGGCAAGGAGGTGGAGATGATTGACGTCCACCAAAACTTAAGTTTTGTCTAGACGTTTTTGCGCTGAAGGTCGTGTGTGATTGATAACCGCTGTAAAATCGACTTATTTTGAAGAAATGATGCCGCTGGAGTAATTTTAACAAGTGCCCGTAAAATTTTTAGAAAAGCGACGGCAGTTTCTGCATCAAAATGTTGCATTTACTTCGATGTATAAAATCTTCCGGGCAGCAAGTTTTCGACACCAGGTGAAGTCGTAAAGACTGAACTGAACTAATCTTTTCGACGGTCAGTATAAAACATGGACTTCGGACTGCGGACTACGGACTACGCACTGGGTATAAAACACGGACTCAGGTATAAAACGCGGACTAAACATAACGGACTGGGTATAAAATACGGACTCGGGTATAAAACGCGGACTGAGCATTACGGACTCGGTATAAAACACAAAGAAACGTTCTACAATGAATAAATTCTCGCACGAACGTCTTCATAATAATAATAGAAGCTACCTGTAATTATAGAAGTCTCATTTCCCGAAAATGCTCGCTCATACAGGTTAACCATACTCGATTGCCGAACAAGAAATAGAAGACACCAGAAGTCACAAATATTGACGAGCTGAACGAATTTTCGAATGATTAGCTACTTAAGCTAGGAGCCTAGTACGCTCCAGGCCCTCGAGTATAAATAAAGTTTTCAGTTCAGTTTCATATGCTGCTAGGAGGAATCTTGAGGTGTGCTGCAAGAGTTACCTACATTTTGAAAATCGAAAGAGAGACAAAACTGTTCACCGGCTATTATGTTAGACTGATTTTATTTCATCGCGAAATATATCCTTATTCTTTAAAACTCTTGTTTCTGTTTTTCGTTTCTGGTTATCATACAGATTATTTACTTGCCTATCACGGAAAAAGGTGAAAACATAATATAATTCTCACAGGATACGCAACCTCCACGTCTCATGAAAGGTAACTCTGGTTGACGTATCACGACGTAAATGAAATTGTTTTACTCCCAATACTCGACAGAGCTGAAAACCACGCGCAGTCGGTTTTCAGCTCTGTTCCAATACATTACAGTTAAAAAAAAGAAACATTTTAGACATGAATCTGTGGTGTTTTACACCCCGGAGCCCTCTATTTTTTCCTGTGCAAGACGAGTCTTAGCAAGAGCTCTGGGGTCGAATTTTACAAGCAGTACATAAGAGCGCCAACTTAACAACAATTCAACTCCAATCACCATTTCAATGGTCCTGTTCTCATTGCCTCGCTACCTTCCAAGTGACACCTGCTTTCACTTCGATTCAAAATTGCCTATTTACAAATTTAATGCAGTTACGTAGATTGTAATATTTACGAAATTTCTCAATTGCAATTCTTGTGAAACATTCTCGATACTAGAATATATTTATTGAATATTTTCAACTGCAGTACTGATCTCTGGTATTATTCTCGTTCGTAACTCTGCCTGCGGTGTTTTTCTAACACCCATGACAACTGTTACTCAACCGGCGCCTTTCACCAAATGCCCCCCTCCCCAAAAGGGACCTCAAGCCCTAACGAACACGAATTCCAAGATGCCCCTCCATTGCTTGTCACCTGGGCATCTCCTCAACTGACGCGAGAAGGCGCCTCATGTGCCTGGGGTCCGATATACCGGCATACTGGAAGTGCCTTTCTTCCATGTCGGGCATTTCCGCCATGTTGTCATATTCCACCTCAGTTAAACTCTTCACGTACATTGGTAGTCCCAGTGATGTCAGCCAATCGTCCAGAGATGCCAGGTTTCCTAGCGTATCCCTTGTAAAATCTAATTCTGACACGTGACATTGGACCTGTAAGAGAAATGAGAAACGCCGCAAGTTAACTCTAGGAATGCGAATTCTCCTTACGATACTCATAGAATTCTTATATATCCGTCCTGAGAGTTTGGTTGTACATCAAAGGCAATACATGATTTGCTTTATTCTCGCCCCTTCCCCTTGAGACTTCCTTTTAAGACACAAGTCAACTTTTCGTTTACTTCTGTTAAATTATCCAAAATTAACAGCAATAACTATTGTCTTGAAGTGGACAATCAGGGGTAAAACGCTGCTGATACAAGAAACAAACGCTACAAAATGCCATCACTGTACTTACAACTAGTTTTCCAGCTTCCTTTAGTTTCCTAACTCTTATTCTCTCCAAAATACCAGCGAGTTCTTCGTGTGGTCGGTGAAGTTCTTCAGCATATCGATCCACTAGATTGACCGGTACACCCCAGCAACCATCCTAAACATATCAAGTAAGTTGAACAACACCATTATGTTAGATTGCCGTATTTACTCGAAAAAGCGCGGCCGCTTTTATTAAAGTTTTCGGCATTTTGATGCAGTGTTTATTCGAGGCAGCGGTTTTCAACCCAACAGTTCTTAGTCTTACGCATCAACTGATATAGAGATAGCGACAAAATTTAACAAACCCCAACACTCTTTTTTGGACGTTGTCCCAACTCAGAGATTTCGTCAAGTTGACTTGACCATTTACTCCCTAAGAGTGCCAATCGGCAGGCAACGTAATAACTTTGTGAACATTTGATAAATTTCTATGACTTTTTGCCTAGAAAATTGTCTTGTAAAGATCTGCTTATTGAAGTCATAAAATTGTAAATTTGGGAAAAGCTACCATTCGCCTTAGGGGGGTAAAGCGTTAAAAATCCTCTGGTATCCATACTCACTTCTGGGGAGAGAAAAGTCTGCCAAAAAACTACACAAACTAGTAAGGCCAGCTTCAGATCCAGCTATACCATTTACTCTGAACTAGACAAAATCACATACTATTTTATACCAAATCCTTACGCAACATACCGCCTAACCCATATCTGACTTACCCTGTCCGTGTAAGGTTCCTGAGTCAAATCGATGTTCTCTATATGAAGTTTTCGCTCAATCATTTCCCCTAACGAGTGCGGGGCTCGCTTGATTCGCGGCGCAGGGACTGGGGACGGTTTGAGGTTCGAGTCTTCTTGCCTTCCATTCTGTGCAGCTCTCGGTTCAGTTCTTTTCACATTTGAGGGTTTGTTCTCATCCCTGTTAACGTTTGTTTCCGACTCATTCCTGCTGGTTTCACCGAGAGTACGTGTATCACCTGCAGATCCCCGCAAAACAGGGACGGGTGGGGGTACCTCTGTGTATGGCTCATCCAGTTTATCCGGGGTTAGAGTCCTCTTATGGCGTGGTCTTGGCTTAGGTTTGGGTTTAAACTGTGGTTTATCGATCGGTTCAGGTTTTGGAGGTGTTTTGTACACCTCATCAGTAGAAGCTGCTGTTTCAGAGCTCTTGTCGAGTTCTGTCGATGTGGGAGACGGAGGACTTGTCTGAGTCTCTACACTGCGTGCGTCGTCAATGTCTGGCTCTTCATTTAAGTTTGACGTACTCGTTGGGCGAGGAGGTAAAGGTGGCGGTTTATTTCTAGGCCTTCTCATCACTGCAGGCTGTATTTCAACAGGCGCAAGGTACGCCTCATCTTCAACTGAGCTCCCCGACGTTTCTGCTACTGCGTCTCGAGTTTCGTCAGCTTTTAACTTTGCAGAATCGAGTTTGGTAGCTTCAGTTTCATTTGATAACGATTGAGGCTTTCTCTGCTCGCCAGTATCCTTAGGACTTGGTCGACTGGGTATAGGAGGTGGCGGTCGATGAGAGACCACCATTGTGGAGCCATGTCTAGATGGAACATCAGGAGGGACCCTCTTCAGGGAGCCTGAAGGATTAGGAGAAAGAACGACCTTCTTTGTCTCCATCAAAGGAAGTGAAGTTTTTCTTTCAGGAGGAGGTGGACGAGATTTCTCAAGTTGTTTGTTGGATGCGTTGTTAATAAGTTGCGATGCATCTAGAGAGAAAATTAAACAAGAGACATGTTACAATGAATATAGGAAATTACACAGTTTGTCATAAATAAATTGTACCTTCGTCTCCCTCTTTACACTTGTTAGCAATGGACTGAGCCTGTTTCCCTAGCACCACTTTCATTTCAGACATAAAGTTGGGCTGTCTGTGTGGAGGGACACTGCTTAATGTAGGTTTCTCATCCACTTTCTCCATACTGTCCACACTGCTGGTAGAGCTGTGCTGCGACTGAAATTAACAAGTAAAACATTAAGGTATGTTCTCACGGCACGGCATGTGCATGCTATGGCCTGAGTAAACGTACCCAGACTCAGTTTCGCTTTCTTACTTTTAATCAGCAATTAGACCATGATTTCTGTAAAAATAATGTCTAATGCTCGCATGTCAACCAATTTACACCTAAAATGTCAAATTAAGTATTGAATGTCAATTTTATAATTCGGCCCAAAATATTTTTTCAGGACACACGCACGGACGAATGGTCAACAATCTCATTTCCGTAGGCAATGATTCTTTTGATCAGCTCTCAGCATCAAAAAGTTGAAACCTCCGGGAGATTATTCAGCAATGCATGAGGCTGGTTCACCTAGTTACCAGAAGGTGAGCCAGGGTTATTTACAGTGGCTACTCTCTGAATACATGTTGAGAAACCGTTACTAAACTTGAATGTCTGGGCACAGTCAAACCACCACCAGAATTTTTCTGGTTCTGGTTCTGGTTATAGTTTTCGATTTTATCTAGGGTATAGGGCATCCAGTCACCGCTGACATAACTAAATTTTCCCAGGTTCTGGAAGCAAGCCACGAATTATTTTTTCCCTTAAAAACCGCAGTTAATTAGAAACAATATGTATCTTCAAGACAGTGAGAGGGATAAGGGAGAGCCTGCAGCCTCAAAAGCACTTAAATTCCAAGCAGTGTCTATCATTCTTGCATCACCTTGTTTAAGTCTTGAATGTTTGCCAGGAGTCTCTTAGGAGAGGGGGCTGGGGATGAGTCATTAGTTCCCAGGACTTCATCTCCTGAGCTCACACTGCCATCAGCACTTGCACCATCTTCTTTGTTTATGTACCAGCAAAAAGAAAATCGGTTAGTTTAACCAAGTTGACAGTTAGAGGTGCGGGCACTAAACTCAACTTTTAATGGGAACCACTTGTCTGACTTACCAGTGTAAAACACAGAGTTTGGTTGATCATTACTAACACTAGGGAGTCTAAAGGATGAAGAAAGGACACCAGACACTCTCTTGATGCTAATGCGTGAAAATCCAGTACCCTTTGGCAACTTGGGTGATACTTTTACAGGCTGATTGCACAAAGATAACAAAAAGAATACATTATTAGAGACAAAAAAATAAATAAAAAATGGAGGCAAAGCAATTTCTACAACTTTCACAAAACTGACCAAATTGTGTCATTTTAATGATTTGTTTTTTCAAAGCAAATTACTCTTAACATTCTGTCAGCGTAATGCTGATTCACCTTTTTTCCACGGAGGCAGTGTGAGTAAAGTATCTCATCCAAGAACACAAATGAGTACAAAATGGATTAAACCTCTTGACTGCTCAGTCCAGAGTTCAACATGTCAATCATATAATTATATATTAAATTGTAAGGCCACCATAAAACCAGACAACGATCTCCTATTCAAAAGCCTAACATTTATGACATGTGAGAGTTACATGTGGGAGTTTTGACCCAGCCATATCCAATGAGTCTGACAATTTTAGAAGACATTAAATTCCCTTGCCCTGAGGTTGGGATGTGTTGCATGGCCTTTCATGAATCACCAAAATGCCCTTTACCACTCTCTGACAATGTTCAAGTAGTAATTAACCTTCCAGAACTTACCACATCATCTGCATCAGATTTCTTGTGCTTCTCTTCATAGCTAAGTAAATGAATAACAAAAAGTAAGCAGTTGCAATATACTCTCAACTATATTATACACAAGATGGTGATTGATATTCTTGTTAATCTTTGAATAAGCCCCGCTGCTGCAACCTAGCAACTGTGAATGTTCTGAGGTAAGTTTACTGATATGACTGTAACTGCTGGGTGTGAATTAGTTGAAATTTCCTTTTCTAATTATTTTGTAATTTCTTTCTTATTAATTTGTATTTTTTAATCATATAGTAGATATTGTGAAGCGCTATGAAGAATTAGTTTATATAGATTAGCACTATATAAATGCTTATTATTGTTATTATAGTCGTTGTAGTTGTTGTTGTTATTATTATTATTATTACCACAAAAAGCTATGTTGTAGTTGATCCTTGAATTTTGATTTCAACAATATGTGGTTCATTTTCTTCTAGTTAGTTAACTTTTATTTCAATTCACTCCTAGGCAATTACTATTATTGACTGGGGATAAATTGAAAACAAAAATAATTAAACTAAACAGGAAGAAAACAAATCCCCTAGAGGTGAAATAAAAGTACTGTAATACAATATATATAAAAAAATCATCTCACACCTGATAAATCGTTTGAGAGCTTGATCAACACTCAGTTCTCCAGACTTGACATTTCTCATTAAATTAATTCTATCTTCTTCACTCATAGTTGTCATTTCACATGCGATAAACTCAGATGATGGTCGACTGTTGGGCTTTCTCTTGGAGCTCTTTCCAAAAATGCCACGTTTTAATTTTGGTTTATTTCCAGCTTTGTCGTCATCATGGCTGGAAAAGTCACCCTATAGGAACAGAAACAAACAAAAATCATGTTTCAAAATACATGTATGAAAAAACTAATAGTACATTAAAGAACAAAAAATTTACACGAGTAAATTCAAGGAATGATTTTTGTACATAGTAAATTCCAAATACGTAGTGAAAGTTGACAAGGACAAATCTTTGCAGTTTTTAAACAGCTAGATGCCTCACATCTCTAAAACATTTAACAGTCAAACTGTTCAGGGCTAGAAAAAAAAGTGAATTCCAGCTTGCCCTCTGGATCAGTCTTAGTTTGCCCTTCTAATGATTTAGTTGGCGAATGAGTTGTGTGATCTCTTGACCATCGGAAAAGTGAGTCTGTCAGAGAATGAAAAGTTACTTGCTCCGAAGAAAAATCTACTTGTCTAAGACAACCAGACGGCACTTTGTTAAGCCCTGACACTTTGTGTATATTTTCTCTAATAAATTGTAGTTATACAAGACACCAAATAACAGATGCTAGCTAGCAAAATCCAAGATATATTCCCATAAGTAATAAAGAAGAAAAAATCAAAATATAGACCACTAAAAGTTAACTCGTTTTCTTAGCAAGGTGGAAATACTTAAGTACAAACCTTGGGTTTTGGAAAATCATCTTTTTTGCAATCCTCTTCATATCTGTAAATAACATACATCCATAATCAAATTTTCTTTGTTGTTGAAGTAGAATATCAAACACGAAAGATGTTTAACCACTTTTTTAAACAACAGGAAGTGAATTCAAAATATGACACACAGCAGAATATTTTGACAAACATTGAGTTGTTTGGGAATGTGGTCAAACACTGCCTTGGGTGTTTCATACATGATTAATTTTTCAATCAAAACTAAAACTAAGGATAACATGGAAAAATAAAATTGTAAAACTCTCAGCTAATTACAGGGGCCGTACCCTTAATCAGAAACAAATTTTCAGGACTTTTTGAGAAAATTGATTTTTCAAGGGCTCTAAAATTCACATTAACCCCTACACTCCCAATATCTCAATGTTAATTCTCCTTACTGCCTTCCATATACTTAATATTTTTTTTCTGAGTTTAACAGATTTCCAGAACTTTCCAGGACTTTCCAGTCCTGGAAATTTTTTATTTTATTTTTAATTTTTATTAGCAATATTTTTAGAATACAATATGGACATTACTTACAAGTTACAATTAAATTTCATACAATATAAAACTACCTATAACAACACAACTACTAACCAATACTAACCTTATTCACAAAAAAAGCACAAACAGTTACAGATCTTACAGTTACAAATAATTACTGTTATTAACTAGAAGAGCTAAAGGTAACCTTAAATGAGACAGAAAGGAAAATAAAAGTATGCATCTACATGGATTTTGATTTTCACCTACTGAAGGCTTTTGATATCAAATGAGAATGGAAAGTGAAAAGAGGTGCAATAGACAATTTACGAGACATCGAAGGAGGTTACGAAGGAAGAGAAATATTCTAAACTGGGGGCCCTATCTCGTATTCGACAAATCCAGATGAAATATCTTGCAATTAAAAAATAGAGATGGATTTTTGGGGGTTTTGAAAGCATTGGGTCTCAAACCAATTATTATGACTGAAAAGGTAAGGTCCATATCCTTTATTGTTGTTAAGTTTTTGTCATTTATCAGCCATTGCTTAAACTTTTACCAAAAGCTTGAAGTGATGGTACAAAACCAAAACAGGTGAGTTAAGTTTTCTAATTCAACTTCACAAAAGGTACACCTATCATTATTTTTGATATCTATTTTCTTTAGAAAATCATTTGTTGCCAGTCGCCGATGCAGTAGTTTGAATTGAAAAGTGATTTAGTTATTTTAGTACAACTGAAAGGAAGTCGGTAAACCGACTTCCAGTCAACTGCTACGTTGTTCTGGAAAATGGTATAATGAAATTCAAGGACTTTCCAGGTTTTCCAGGACCCATACGAACCCTTTAAGATCAGATATCCAAACACCAACACAGTCGTGATTTCCTATGTTTCAACTCGAGATTTATCAATGACAGTTTATCTGGCAGCTTAATGTGCTCAAACAATTTGTAACAAAAGGAATAAAAATGTCAAACAGTCGAAAATATGAGAAAGGTTTCAGGTGTAACAGGATCAGCATGTGGCCTTTAGTTAAGGTGTTAATATTACACTAATAGTATATACTTGTTAACTCAGTGTCCAAAGTGGCACTTGTAGTCAATTTCATAGCATCAATCACGTAGTTATGCTGATCCAGTTACAGCAGCAAACTTTCTCCAATCACTATCTCACTACAATGGCAGTTAATTCTTGGCCAAGGAAGAGAGAGGTTCAACTACATGTACAACAGTACCGCTTCAACTGTTCAACAGCTTCCTCCACTGTAAGTTCCCCTTGTTTGACCATGATCATCAATGCCACGCGATCTTCCTCACTCATTTGAATAGCTGATGCCAGCATGTCATAATCCTGCTTGCTGCTTGGATTTGATGGCCTCTTCTCTAGCGGTTGTTTCTTAATCTTGTTATTGTGGTTCTTTTTCTTGCTGCCATACAACCATTTAAAGGGTTTGGATTTTAAAGAGGACGACTCTCTATCCCTTGGCTTTGGTTCCACATTTACTGGCAGTAAAATAAAACAAATAACATAAGTCATTATAACTGTAAAAATAAAGTGAAACAAAATTCAAAAAAAAAAAAGAAATAAAAAAGTTTTTAAAAATGGTAACTGCAATGATCTTTTAACAACTTTCTACCTGACATATTTAGACCCAGATACAAGTGTCAAAGAGTACAATGTAACAGGGCTGTAGCCAGAAAAAATTATGATTGAGAAAATGTCCACAAAAAATTATGACTGAGGCAATGTCCAGAGTTAAATTCTCTTCCTAAGTATTTAGGGTGTATTTATGATGACTATAAACAACAGAAACAAAACAATTGAATGAGGTAACTACCTTGGTTTGCCTGCTACTAGCTATAGCCCTGTGCTAGTATATACATGTGGCTAATAAAGGGAAATGATAATAGCGACAAAAATTCTAATACATGTAACATCTGTTATTGTATTTTATGTTTGCCCCTTTTACCTTAGAGAGAAAAAAATATTTTGTCCTGGTGTACAAGAATAATGTTACATGAATGTACTTTGAGTGGAAGAGGATAACATTAAACATCCCATACATGTGACTTTTCTCCACAACTTCTTTCTTATAGCTCTATTGAAATTCTCTGCTGAACTAAATGAACTTGTTATTCGATATGATGGATCCATAGCTAACTAAATTAACAATTCAGAGAAGGAAAAAGACATTTATTTCACCTACAATAAAAAACAACCATAAAACAAAAAACAAAACCAGTCAAACACATTACAGTATAATGAAGGTGAGAATCTGTACAGTATGAGTAGATACCCTGGTGGCCTAACAGCAACCACTTTGTTCTTACCATGTAACTCTTTGAGAGAATCTAAACTCCTGGACAGCTTGGTGTTTCGTTCTACCTTCCTTCGCTTTTTGGACTTCTTCCCACGCTGGGCTGGACTATCCACATCCAAGTAGTCAGCAGGGTTCATAGCCTACCATGTACATATAACAGAGTTGTAACATTTTGACATGCTGCAACTTTATGAGTAGTTTCCCCGACGTCAGGATTACAAACACTGAACTTTCCTTTTAATTATTTTCTTTTAGTTTTCTTTAACTTCGTCAAGTCAGGACCATGTTAGGTATTAAAATTAAAAAACAGGGACAAACAGCTGCTGTGTTAAGACAGTGGACAAATGAATTAAATTTGCCATGTGTCTCTTTGGACAAAATGGAGTCACTGTATGGCTCTAGAAAATATCCATCCTTACCCTAAGGAAGACAAATACACTTTTTCTGCGAGGATTGCAGGGTCTCAAGAGCCATAAAGAGGACTTCTAAAAGTAATGGGGGTTCAAACCAAAGCCTTCCTTGGGGCAAGATGTGGGTGTCGATATTCTCTGAAAACACATTGTGCAATATTTAGTGTGCAAAAAAGTTTTGTCTGATATTCCAGTCAGGCTGCCGGATTCTGTCCTTTGCTTGCCTGACAAATGTGTTACACTCTAAGGGGGGGGGGGGGGGGGGGGCGCTTTTTGGGAAGATTATAATTTACAGACTTGATACAGGAGGTGTAATACAGTGTATTTCAATTTTAATTTTAATTTTAATCATGCTAGTAAGAAATTATTTGAGAATGACTTTTGGGCTGGTGAATCATGTGTACATGTATATAGTTTTTACGATAACTGCAGAAATTCATGTGCGCTCATTGGCTAAATTTTATGGTCAATATACGGACAGACACATGAATTTGAAATTCGTGCAGCGCGTCAGTGAACGAGAGCAGGAAATTCGGCAATCTGTTATCGTAAAAAACAAATTGATGTCAGTTTTTTATGCGTCTGTTCTGTTATTGACAATGAACGGCAGAATCCGGCAGCCTGACTGGAATAATCTTAGCATTTCAAGCTCAATTAGCATTTTAACTTTTCTTTAATTAATATATAGATTTAGTCATTTTCAATTTATTTTATAGTGTCCCCATTTAGTGGTTATCTACTGCTATTTTAGTCTGACACTTAAATAAAGGTATTCATTCATTCATTCATTCATGAATTTCATCATCACATTGTCAAAGTAGTCTGCGGATCCACTCGGCTATCGCCTCATGGATCCACAACTACTTTGACAATGTGATGACGAAATTCATGACCAATAACAGGACAGATGCATAAAAAACTGACATCAATTTGTTAATCAGCTTTAGAAAAAGTTCTCTTTGTACCCTGCTTTCTAAAACCTATTTCATACGCCAACTAAAAAATGTTGAAAAATCCACTTAGCCTGAAAGGGAAAACATCCCCTATTTATCCTGGTCTATCAGACAGCTATTTCTAAATACACAATAACTACGAAGTGAGTTCATGAATTTTGGTACATCTCTAGAAATAAATGTATATACTAGATGATAGTTTAATATCACAGTTAAACCCATTTAGTAAGGTACTGGTTCATGGCCAGGTGTCTGAATTAATTGAAATGAATGGACTTTGGTAAAATAATAACTTAACTATTTATAAAGTATTGAGCAGGTGTCCACACGACAGAATTAGACTAGGACATAGAAGCAATCTACAAATACAATTAATAGCAAGGTACTTACAACTCTTGTTGGACTAGTTTGGTCTTCTGAAGAAATAGATTTATGTTGAAATTCATCTTCAGAGACAGCTTCATGTCCTTCTTCATCATCTCTTTCCTCTGAGCTGAGAGACTTGTATTTTGAGGAGTGCCTTGCTCTCTCTGGTGCACGAGGAGCTGGAATCTAACATTTACAAAGCATGATTCCAGTCAACATATATTCAAAATATTTTAAAAGAACTACATTAGAAAAATCTTTAGGCTCAGTGGTCTGATAAATGTAGGTACATGTAAAGAAAACATCATCTCTGAAATTCACTTTTTGGATATTTCCTCAGACTACAAAGAATTTGACACTGTTACTTCAGCATTGCTAAATGATCATAAATTAATTTAAATAACTACATTTTAATAACTTATGTGTGAGGTGGTGTTACGGTTAGTGTGCTTGCCTCCAGATTGAGTGGTCGGATTTTTGCAAAGAAACAGTTTCGCAAGCTTGGGAAAGACTGAAAGGATCGTGTGAGCGTTTCTTTGTTGACAATTTTACTCAAGCAAGCAGACCTTTACTCGTTGATTTTCTCTCTCAATATTCAGATATGCTACCAGGTTCTCTTCGCTCAGGTATACTCTGTGAGATTGACTCTGATTTATTTGTTTCTAGCTATCAGGACAGTTTTGTAAATATGAAAACGACTCGTGTATAAAATCAGTAAAATTTCCATCATAATATTTGCACATCAGCATATTCAGGCTTGTTATGAACCACAGACGTACCGTTGCCTGGTTTTTGCATTACTCGTGCGGCTTTTCATGTGTTCCACCACTACATTGGTCAATAAAGTTTTTTTTTTGCTGTTTAAAATGAAAAAACAAGTGGCTTTCCCTGACTAGTTGAGCGAGTTGACCTTTCTTCCTGTAATTGAGAGATGAACGCGAGTGGCGAATGGGATATAAATAGCGCTTATCTGTCACTTTGTCGCATTGGCATGACGTGACAAAGTGGGAGTTCTATTGTTTTCGGATGAAAGAAACCAGTCAAGTTCACACGTATGCTACATCGTGATAGTGTCCCTTTAATCCTGGGGATACCCCTGTAGTATATATTACTAGCATTCAATCCAGGGGGTAATACAAATACTCCTAGTCACCTAATGCTACCAAAACCAGAGATAAGATACAGCCTGATTGGCTGCGTGGCTCATACACGGACTTAACCTATCACTTGACAGTGTAAAAACTAAAAGAATCCAGTTTGATGTGAATGCCCAAAATATGTTTTATACCTGCGAGGGAGAATCGTCAAAGGTTCCTTCCTTTTCTACTTGTCGCTGTCGCAAACTTCTCAAGGCTGTGAGCACATCATTTTCATAGGTATAAAACTTATCAGCGTATATTGTCACTAAGGTTTCCAGAGATCCTTCAGAGCCATCCTGGGAGAATTCAAATATTATTCAAAATGAAATGATAACATTACAGACCTTGAGGGATTACTACCTCAAATATTTTGTTCAAATACAGTGCTACAATTCATTATAGAGAAATGTATACAATTCGTCTTAAGCCTCTGGTACAATTATTCCTCTTAAGCCTCTAAATGCACATGTTTGTTATGTATAAAAAATTTGATTGTCACTGTTGTGTGCTTGTAAAAGAGTGCTGCAATTCTCATCACCTAGAGGAACAGTTCTTTTAAAATGATTTTTAAAAAAGTACATGTAGCAGAATTTATAATTAAAATAGTTTGAAAGGACATTTGAGACTAAATTAGCCCAGAAGTGATATTTGGTAGCTTTGCTAATATATGGGAGCTAATATTTAGGTGCGTTACTGATACAGAACCCATACCAGTACCAATATTATAGATATGAGGACCAGATCTGTGGGTAATAATTTAAAATTTCAAAAATTCTTGGTACTTGAAAGGAACAAGTAATTTCTGTGAAAGAAGCAGACTGTCTGGGAACACTTGTAATTTAAGCCTTCAGATAATAAACACAACAACAATACAAGGTGAATGTTTCCACACCAAGGATTCCGCAACAACTAATATTTGTAACTTCCAAGGTCTAATTCATAGTGACCTGGGGTTGGGTATAAAAGACCACCAAAGGAAATTATTGTTTATGTAATTAAATTGACACAGGGTTGTTCAGAGTAACTACTACTCGCTTGTGTCGACAGCTAAAGGTAAACAGAGATTATAACCTTTAGCCATAATTGTTTCCATATGCAATAAAACAGCAATTTAACGCTTGGAAAGTACACTAAAAAGAAAACAATAATAATAATAGTAATAAAAGCAATTTTCAAATAATGAAAACACTTTTTCCCACCAAAAGCGAACACTGGTCAATATATGTTTAACTGTGGTTTCCTGAATTGGAAAAACGTCAAACCCTCCACCATATAGCTTTGAATCTGACACGCGAGTGCCAAAAATTTTGAAATTACAACAAATATCGAAGTTCGGGCAAATTTCACAAAACAAAACCTTGTTGATAAGCTAAGGAAATTTATTTCTCTGTACTATCAAATAGAGTACGTGAAAAATTGTTGGCTACGAGTGAAAACTTCAAAGTACGTGAGAGTTTCATAAATCGCGGGCTTCGTTTTCGTTTCAGAGTACTATTTCCTTCGATGACTTAAGCATTCTTCAAATAGATTACGCGCAGACGCCACGATTCGTACAAAAATAAACTAGGGCAGATTAAGAGCTCTAACTACTTACCGGGTGAGAATATGGAGCACAAGTTAGATCGAGTTTGTCTTCTTCCAGTTTGTCGAACAACATCATTTTCAGTGAAAGCGGGGCGTATGTGTCCCGTTCGGGTTGAGCTTGTAATGGCTCGCTGGGACCCCCTTCAGCTTCAAGTACAAAATATACAGCGGTACCACTCTGTTTAAGGCGAGCAACAGCATTTATGATATCTGTCCTGTCCTTAAAATTCTTAACACCGATCGCATCCAAGTCCTCCTTTCCAATTTCTTTGCAAATTTCAAGTTCATCGTAGCCATTATCAAGGAAAGCTTGGGTGTAGTGGATGAGGCCGAGCGATCGAAGCCAATCTTCCACAGAACTACTCATCTCCTATCACAATCAGAACTTACGTACATCGCGAAAAACACAAATTGGACCATCTGCGGGTTTTCAATTACAAACGGAAGACCACTGAAATCGTTTAAAAACGCGGCATTGCTCAAATCTACTGTCTTCGCGTCAGTGAAAACACAAGTTTATCGCTTCCGTTGCCTGTGTAGCCTGGCCTAGAACGGCGGGGCTACTAAGCATAATGGCGGAACAGAAGGCAGTGAGTACTTCTACAAAGCAACTGGAAGAGAAGAGTGAAAATGAAGGTCTTAGTCGCTACTTTGGTTTTCCAAGTGTTGGAAAATGCATAGCTTATTCAGTTGTACTGAACTTGTGCAGTATCTGTATCTAATGTACAGGCAACACCACCCAAAAGATCACGTCCGCAGGAGAGAAAAGGAAGCTTCCAGAGATCTCATCTCTGTCTCACAAGGTCACCGACAAACCCAAAATTTCGATGAATCTGTCCGGATCACAACAGAAAAAGACAACTGGAGTTAGTATAAAGTTGGTAAGTTATCTCTTCAATGAATGTAGCACTGAGTCCCTGATAAATCAATGCTTAAACAAACATGCATACATGCAAGTTACGCATTTTTGTTTTTGTTGTGCTAATGTATGAAAGCTTACAGTGTAAGTTTACATGTAAGCTTAAAGTGGTACTATGACGAAAACCGCATCTTTCCTATCGAGGCCATTTTAAAACACATAGAAGTAGTCTGCATAAGAAGAAAAATGCTGTTTAGTATTCTCAATAATAATAATAATAATAATAATAATGATAATAATAATGCAAATTGCATTGGGTGAACTTCATAATACTGTTCAAAGACACTTTAAAATAATTAGATGAAGGTAAAAGAGATGCAAAATCCTAACACAAATTTCTAAGCTTAGACTTAATTAAAATTAATATTACTCAACCCATTGGATGAAATAAGAGGAAGTGAGTTTCTACAATAACTGCAGGAATTCTTGCACACTCATTTGGCCAATTTTCATTTTCATTAAGCAGATAGACACATAGAGTACAATGCATATATCTTATTAGACATTTTGTTGTGTAGTATTGCTGAGTATGTTTATAAGTTGTGCTGTATTTTGATGAGCCTGTAGGGCGAGTCAAAATACAAACAACAAGTAAAAATTCTCAGGGTTATTCTACTGTAGGCAGCCAGTGCTCTCCTATTGTATTATATTATTCATATGCTATGAAGTGCAGTTGGATAATAAAATACAAAAGTATATCAATTAATTAATTTGATGTGTTGAAAGAGGTGGCCCTTGGATTCAAGCTAGGGGCTCATGTGTAAAATGCATGACACCAATAATTGAATTTATAATAATTTCTGCCTTTTTGATACTCTAAAAAACATATTGACATCATTTTTTTATGTGTCTGTCCTGTTACTCACAATGAATTTTGTTATTACATTATCAAAGTAGTCTGTAGACATCACCTCGTAGATCCACAGCTACTTTGACAATGTTATGATGAAATTCATGATCAATAACAGGACAGATGCATGAAAAACTGAAATCCCCCAATTTGTTAAATTTAAACAAACATTTTATAGGAAGTTTAGTCTCTATCTTGTAGATGTTTGGCACATATAATTATTTTATTTAATATTAGACCTAAGACTAAAGACCCCATTTTAGTTTTCATAGTGTTTTACTTTTATACAAAAGACCAAGAGCCATTCACCATTTATAGCAATTTCTCTGACAGCAAAAATGCTTGCAGAGTGTCTCACTCAAGCTCATTTGAAGAAGCTGTAAAGTATTATTTCAAGATTTTCAAAGATGTCTACTATTCTCTTCCAACACAAAACCCAAGTCCACACATGAGCAAACCTTCACATAGCATTAAAATGCCATGTACCTGTAGTTTGATGGTTTAGGTCAGTTTATGTCAGGAGTCTTACATTTTATAGTTCGAAAGTATTAAGATGGGGTCTTAGTTTTTGTGCTATGAAAATATGGATAGGCTGGGACAAAAACTAAGATAGGATCTTAGATTTTGTGGTATGTAAACTAACTTAACCGGTTGACTCTTGGAGCTTTTACCTCAAAACACATTTTTGGACATTTTGGAGACTTTGAGCCTGGAAATGGGCCATATTAGCTCTGATCTACTCAAAAAGGCATTTGCAACATGACAGCATGCCTTTTTTCCACTAGCACCACATTTTACTTCATTTTTGCTCAGGCATGCACATAAATCAAAATTTCAAGAAAGTGACCTACTTCTTTAGGCTCTTTGCTCTTTTTAATTGTTTTCATCTTTCCTTTTTCTCCTTTTCTTACATTTTTTTGCAGCACTGATTGAGCTTCTACTGGACTTGCTTCCAGTTCAAATTTTTCATAGAAAGCATCATTCAGATGGGCAATTTTTAACATGGAGTAACTACTGTAAGTGAAGTCGCAGGGAATTTTGCTGCAAGTTTTTCACTCAATGCAAATTGCTGAGCATTTTCATGCTTATATTTGTCAGGATTCATTGAGCTGATCACCATGATCTGGATATCATTGGAAAGATATTTTCATCCTGCAGAAAGTCAGTTCAGATGATGCTAACTTGGTCAAAGGTGATGTCATCAGAAGTGAAACAAAGGCCAACACTCGTAAAGGCCAATTAAGGGCAGCACAGGAGTCATTGGGTTAAGATGGGGTCTTAGTTTTCATACTATGAAAACTAAGGTGGGTTCTGAGACCTTAGGTAATAGTTTTAAAGGGTCTTAATTTTCATGGCTCCCGTTTTGGAATGAGTTATTGCAACTACATTTTCAGTTAATCAGTTACAATTCAGTTCTTGAGCATTGCTTTTATCTTCAGGGATCTGATCCAAAGAAGCAGAAGGCAGAACCAGTATTAGTGCAAAGAAAAGGGGCTGTCGCATCTGCTTTTAATGATGAGGTAAATGTTAAATTAATGTGAAATGGAGTAGCCTTCAATATGGAGGGTTTGCTGCTTAAGTGTAAGTTTTTGTTGTATAGATATTTGGCATATCACTGCAAAGAATTATGTGGGTTTGCTTCATATTCAGAGTGACGAAGAAGAAGAAGAGATGCCAGCCGAAGCTAAAATGAGGATGAGGAATTTGGGAAGGTAAACACAATTCAGTCCACGGGAATTGCTTTGATCTACAGGGATATGATCTGGAGAGGTAGAAGACGAAACCAGTCTTAGTCAATAAGTGCATAGAAAAGGAGATGTTGCCTCAGCAATTGATGAAGCATTAATTCTTGTGAGTTCTGATCAAAAACTGATTGGATAACCATTGGCACATTTTTATAACTTTAAAAAAATATTGAGCTGCTTTTTGTATACATTAACAGGTATCAACAAAGATAGTTTTGCTCTTCCTGCAATACTCTCCTTCTGTTTTAAAAGAGCATGTGGGCATTTTTATGTCTCTGATATATATTGCCTGTCTTCACCTTAACATGTAATATCTTAAGTTTAACACTGACAGTCATCACAATAATTACCATGACAACCACCAGACTCAAGAGAGAAGAAAAAGAAAGTCCAATAAAAAAAAATTGAAATGTATTAATCACAAATTACAAACATGATCTTTTGAACCAGTATTGAAGTAAATAATCTTTGTTCATAAAACCTATTAATTACCAAGACAATTGAATGGCTTTGTGCAAGACGGTCGTAAGTGACTTTTTCGGATAAAAATTTTTTTCCTTCAAAAGTGCCTGAATTTTTGCATGTGCTTTTCAATTAAGTAGTAAAAGATTCCCATGTAATTGTTTTGGGTGGTTTGCACTTTGCTTCTGAGAAAAACGAAGTCAAAATATCGAAGCGTGCACAAAGAACGCAACAAAGTGGAAAAAGTAGAGAATTTTAGCCAAAAAAAGATACAGGAGAATGTTTTTCTGCTTTATTGAAAAGCACATGCAAAAATTCAGGCACTTTTGAAGGAAAAAAATTTTTACCCGAAAAAGTCACGACCGTCTTGCACCAAGCCATTCAACTGGCAGCAAATGCCACGCTTCAGTGACTTCCTCGTTTCGCACGTGACCGCAAAGACGCTAATTCCACTTAAAATCCAGCAAAATATTGATCTTTCGCAACGTGTAACCTTCGAAAATGTCGATTACTGGTAAAAGGCATTAAAACTTTGATTTCAGGTAAACGTGCGACCACAAAGACGTTAATTTCACTCAAATTACAGCCAACGGTTTACTTCACGCAATGTGCAAGATAGACACTCTTGATATCAGGTCATTTACTGACAGTTAGAATTTTGATTTCACATTATCACGCCACCGCAAGGACTTTGATTTCACTTAGAGAACAGCGAGAAGTTCATTTCACAATATGTAAGCTCAACTGAAAGGCCGCGTGCAAGAACGTCCCCTAGATGTTTTGCTAAAATCGAACAAGGCCAAAACAGGTCCAAACTTCGCAGCTGACTTTAACCCTTAGGGTTAAGAGTTCCCAGTCTTATTAGAGTTAGGTTTAGGGTTATTGATGGTAATGTAAATTGCAACCATTCATTGAGTTTGTCTATTCTGAGTATGCATGTTATTGAATACCACTGGCTGTAAAACTTTTGGCAGATTCATTTCCCAAATGGGGGCATTTACTTTGTAGATATGTAAACTCAGGAACTCTAACAGTAGGGGCTCTGATAATCATAACATACAATTTTACATTCAGATGAGAAAGCAGACTACATAATTATTTTGCCTAATCAGCCTATTCTTTTTAAGTGTCTTAAATATCTCTTTTGATGTGGGGTACTTATTGGAAGGAAGCACTTTTTGGAATAGGGGCAATTATTGGAAGGAGGGCACTAAATCAACTAATTACCTTAATGGTAACCTGTTTTTTCTTAACAGAGACACGCCCACCTCAGCCGGACCCAACTCTTTCAATAAGGGAAGTAAAGGATTTACAGATCATCGAAATGCAGTGGAGAAAAGTTTTAAACTTGAACATCCATCACGGTCCAAAGAAGTGAAACAATAATGCCTCAGCATACTATTGTTAGCTTCCTTATGTAACAAATTGTGCAACTGAAAGCAGGTAGCCATGTAACTGACAGGGGATGATGGTCACTTAATCACAAATTCATTAAGGTCATCTCTCATCTCACTGTCTTGGTATGTCAAACAATGGCTGTAACTAGCTCTTTGAAGATGGGTGTTTGAGCTTTCTTCACTTTAAAAGAAATAACTTTTAGAAACATACATAGAGATACTTAAGCAGGGTTAAAAAAACTTGAATTCCAGCTTGCCCTTAAGACAGGAATTGGCTTGCCCCAGGCAAGCCTTAGCATATTTTTTTTAATTTATTAGTAGGCAGATGGTTGCCTGGGCTGGCACGAAAACTTACTTGTTGTGGACAACTGGACAGAACTTTTTTGAGCCCTGTGTTGACCAGTTTCGTTTTCCTTCTACTAACTGGTGTAGCATCAAATGTTGAGAATTTATACTTTGATACTATTTAGACTCAACTGATAGGCTGTAATTCTTTATAAACCGACCAAGAATTAAATCTCTATTGTGAGCCCTTACTATAATTTGCCTTTTTTTAGGAATTTTCATGCCTGTTTTTAATAAAGCTTAACATAGAAAGAGCCATTTCTGAAAATTCCAAAGGGAAGTACAAAGCTAAAGATGATTTTTTTGGAAGGGTGGAGACTGGGATGGAACACCCAACCTCAAAAGACTTTCAATGGGGTGGGGGTGGGGGAACACTGGTGGACAGACAGTATCGTTGTTTCAATATCGTTGCTTGTCATTAGTGACGTATTTTTCTTTACTATATCTCTCAATTAGTACGCGTGCTGTGATTGGTCAATTTAGCAGGGTGTATTTTTCTGTACGGCTAGGCTGTTCACAGTCTAAGTCTGTTCACAGTCTAGGATTCGCTCCGACGAAGGGCTAGCGCTCGAAACGTCAGCTTCTGAATCTCTTTACGGTGGCTAATTCACATTATCAACTCAGTTGATAAAACCAAATTATCTTGTTCACAGTCTCTCTACTTACTCACGGAAACGAAAAATGGGAGCCAAGCGAGCGCGAGGCACGTGGGGGTGGGAGTGGGGTTTGCGAACGAAGCGAGCAAGAATATACCCAGTCAAGTCTCCCGTTTTAAGCAAGCGTCCAGTTCTCTCATGATTCTCTCCGCTCGTTCAACGATCACACTAAAATACTAGAAAAAAAGGGCTGTGAACAGTCTACTATATGGCCCACTAGAAGCCGTTTTTTGTTGCCAAAATGTTTCGCGGTTTGTCGCCAAGTGTTCTTACATAGCAAGTAAAAGTTAAAAACTTTCTTTTCTAAATTGTTTAATAAAATCTGCTAACGACTTAGCTTAAGAGTCACTTGACAACGATTTCAAATTGACCTTGTTTGGATTTTGACGTGCGTCAGAAATTTGAAGTCGTTCCGCGTGAGTAGAAATCGCCCCCAAACCCATCAGACACACAGTAGAGATATAATAAATATCTTACTAACCTCGTCTTCCCGGTCCGTACTGTACGGTACGTAAGTTTTCCCCGTCGATTTATGGCTCTTGCGCCTTGCGGCTTGGGTCATAACTCGAAGAGGAAACACCTCGGTCTGTAATTAACTTACAGTACGGACCTCGTACTCGGTTAGTAAAAGGTATCTCAAACAATAAAAAAGGAAAAAATTAATCGCACACTGAGAAAACAAGACAGCTGGCAGGAGTTATTTAATTTCAAACAAATCGGTTGAAAACGAACTGTCATTAATAAACGTATAAGTATTCAGTTTACTTTTATTTATTTCGCGACGCATGATGAAGAATCTCAAACTCCTTAGGTTTGTTTACAATTTTTTTTAGTAATTGCCCTTTTAGCAAAGTGCAGCGCAGTTCACATTTGGCTGTATATTTAGTTACTATTTACAGTAAACTTTCATTTTGTCTGTGGCTGTTCTGGAAGTTGTTGTTCATACGACCGCTGCTTTCTCGCGAAGAGTTTTTCTTTTGAAGCCCAAAGAACTGCAACAACGCCTTTCTAAGTTCCTTGTTCAATGCGGTGTACAGTAAGGGATTTATAGCCGATTTTGAGTACATAATACAGAGAAAAAGCCGGAAATAAAACGGCGCAATGTTAGCCGCGGAGAACTTGTGTAAAGTTTGAACAACAAAGAAAGGAAGCCAGCAAAAAATAAAAATTCCACCAACCAACGCGAGCAGCGCTGCCGCACGAAACTCTCGTCTGCGTGTGCGCGAAGTTCGTAGCTCGCCGTTTGGTTCATTGTCCTCTCTCATCTTAAAAATCTGGCGACGCGCCACCAAGAAGATCTTGGTGTAGCTCGTTCCCATGACGATGGATGGAATGATTACGACAAAGGTCCAGAGGGCAGATAAGTATAGGACTTCAGCGAGATATTTATCACTAGATACGGCACCGCTCTTGCAAATGGTATCTGTTGAACGCCAAAATATCGGCGGAAGTGAAATCACCACGCTTCCCGCCCATAGGCCCGCGATAACGTAACGTGCATGTCTAGCGGTCATGACCATGGGATAGTGAAGTGGTTTGACAATGATAAAAAACTGGTTCAGTGCGACTGCGCAAAGGTTGAAGACGGTTGCGGCTCCAAATAGGACACCAAAGGGTGTTGTGATGTAACAGAAAAAGGGATGGGGATACCACACGATTTGGAGAGTGGATAGTAATGTAGTTGGCATCTTGAGAGCGGAATGCAGCAGGTCAGATACAGAGAGACTGACCAGAAAGCTGTAGAGGACCGTGTGAAGGTTTCTTCTCCTGTAGATGACGAGGCACACAAGAGAATTAGCAGTCACGCCTACGAGGATGACCAAAGCGAGGAACACAGACTGAATAATGTTGCCCATTGTTATATCCTGCCCACTATTGCCCGAATGGGGGAAATTCGGCAGTGATGAGGTTAAGTTGAAGGTAAGTGAAGAGTTGAGTTTCTTCATGGCTGAAATGAAAAAGTAAAAAAAAATCATGAGCCATTGGTTAATTATTCACGAGAAGCGCAACTGTAATAACGATAAATGGAAATTTATTAGTAGCACCTCCAAGGAGTGGCTCTTCTTCCACTGCTTCCAGATCGAATTGGAATTTGAAAGTGTTGGTTTTTGTGAAAGAGACCCTGAGAAAAACCCTGAGAGCAAGACGAGAACCAACAAAAAACTCGCAAAGTCAAACCTCATTGTCCGGCCACATTGGTGGGGGGCACACCACGCCACACCAACTCCTGCTCACCACACCCCCTCCCCACCCTGCTTTTCGACAGAGTCAAGAGTAAAAGTGCATGTATCACAATGGAGTCGAGATTACACTCTAACCGCGCTCTTTCAAAGAAGGCTAGCAAATTTTTTGGCGCTTTTTTAAATTCCCTCGACGGGCTTATGAAACATAAAGCGCTTGGTCTTTTGCTTGGCTTTTTATGCTGTACAATTTCTTAAAGCTGTAGCCCATGTTACGAACTTCTAGAGACCATTTTTGAAAGATACCATTCAGTTGCTGGAAATATACAGTACAAAACTGCATATAAGAACCTTATTTTTAAAAACCTAGGCTAACATTTCGCTTTTAACCCCTTTTATAAGAACCTGCTTCAGTCTAAAATTTGAAACCAGCTCTTATTCCATGGAATTCATAAATAAAATGAAATCCACTGTGTAACAAATCTCTCGCATTGTAATTTCAGATACGTTGTGCTCTAAAATAGTTTAGCTTTGTTTTAATAATGTTTCATCAGTATAAGGGTTCGGATTTGTTTAGATTGCAGGCATTTAAACATGGAATATATGCTTTTTTACCCACCTTCTTCCAGCAACCGTGGCAGTTTTCGCGCGCGCTTTTGCTGATGCAATTCAGCGCACGCACAAGGATTTCAAGAAACAACACCGGCACTATCTGTGTTTTTTTTCTCTCTAAAGGAACGCAGTGTATTGATGGCTTAAGTTTTTTATCACAAAGATATGTTAGGAAAAGGGAACGTTGCAAAGAACCCAGCAATTCTCAGCTTCCGTTTGTTACTAAAAAAACTCAGTTAAATACAACGCATGCGCAGTTGCTCGAAAAATTGAGACCGATTGCTTTTGCAGAAACGCCGATTTCTTACTATTCAGTCAGTCGTTAAATTTTCAAGAAATTTGGCAAAAAAAATTGTTCAGAAACCACCTGAATGATCTATCACAAAAAATCTGAATTTTGTCATAGGGAATTTTTAATAGTACAGAAAACGATTTACGGCGAATTTCGAAAATCTCTTATGTCAAAATTTTATTAGGACAGTTCTGATTTAATGTCAATTCGTATTGGGCAAACGATGAAGACAATCTAACGACTGGATTATTTTTAAATAAACAAAAACCATTTTAAGCCCTGTTTATAACCAGCCCCGTTTTCATGGCAACAGCGCACACCCTAGCCAAAATGCGAGAATAAGTACTTCTGTGGTTAACCTTAGCCTTTCACGCAGGCGTTCTTAGGCTTGTCACGCGTTCCTCCCCACGAACGTCTGCTCAACGGACCGGTCACTTCCGTTCGTTAGCGGTTAGCCAATCAAGAAGAAACATAAGAACGTCTCTACAGAAACGCGTAGCTTCTCGAAGTAAAGCTACGGTGTCTCCGAAGAAAAACCGGACCAGGATAAATATGATATGCGTGATAAGAAGCAACGTACGCTCTACTTGGAAATAGTTCTAATGAAACAACCGGGCCCAGCGCCACAGTATAGAATGCAGTACGAAACATTTCACGGAAAAATTCTTGTTTTCCACATTTTGCCCCTCGAAAGCAAATATCTTGCATTATTTATTTTTTTATTTAC
>CM042749.1:6696328-6701328 GCA_022496165.2 Catalaphyllia jardinei
ACTAACCTCTTGGGATGTACCAAGTTATTAATTACAAAACTTTTTCATTTCGAATTAATTTAAGCTTGTCAATACATGTTTAGTTATCATGTACGATGTTTACTGTCCAACGAAACTAGAGTAAAAGATTAAAAACAAGGACGAATTTCGGCCCACGTTAATTAAAGCTGAATAACAAGATATTTAGCATGAAACAATAGATCAAGCAAGTTTCTTGATTAAAGTAGAAAATATGAACTAAAAACAATCATCGGGCATAAAAGAACGACGCCGTTACTCCTTGGGGAGAAGGTGGTCATGATTGGAAGGGGGGGGGGGGGTACTCTTAGTACGTGCTGCCCTTGGTATAGTTTCGAAGCCTCTCTATTGAATTATTTTGCACTTTTAGACTGAAATGGTGTTTAGAAGAATTTACGAGACCAACATATCACTGAATAAAAACGTCAAATTAAACTTACCAGAAATATATTTAAAAAGAGTCATTGAATTTACATCCTCAAAGCCCATCAGGGTATGCAATAGTCAGATTGCACCCCCCCCCCACCGCCCCCCCCCCCCAAAAAAAAACATTGTGCACGCGTTCATATGCCAACAGCTTTAATGCCTCCGCTCTGAATGATGTAAAGGAAAATGGAAGGCCTAACGGTGTAAACAGCCGACTAAGTTCAAAAGTGCAATATCTAGAATGGATGCCAGAGAATAAAACGATGTCAGTTTTGGTTATAAACAGGTAAGAGTTTCTAGGAGCGACACCCCACCAAACAAATTCAGAGAAAATTTTCCCCGCCCCCTCCACCCTTAACTCACCGCTCGCTCCTACTGCAACGTTCGAATACAGAGGTAAACATAAAACTTGGAAAAAAGGTGTAGAATCAATTGAACTCATCGAGTATATTAATAAGGAAGAACCGAAAGTGTTGACCAAAAAAAGATGTCTGACATCCGAAAGCTCGAAAGTTTAAATTTTAACTTTGTATATTGCCAGTGAAAAATTTTATTTTATTTTATTTTTTTGAAAAAAAAAATAAAAGTGTTGTTTTAAAATTAAAAAGCACCCCATGGAGTTAAAATTAGGGCAAGTTGTTTCTTATGCAGCTCAGTTTTAATTATTCTTTTTTCATTTTAACAGCAGCTGCAGGGGTGTTCTTAGAAACATAAGTGCTAGCCTTTTCCAGGCTCTCGCTCGGTAATTTCAGGGACGAGCAAAAAAAAAAAAAAAAAACGAGGGCGAGCGAGAGAAAATCGATGGAAGATGTGATGGATCGATGTCTCAGTGTTGGCCTGGACGGCGAAAAGATTTGAATGTCATGGCAAAAATACTTACTCAAAACGTCTTTAAAAGATAAATCTACAAGCAATTTGGAAAATGGAAGATCAAATAATTCAATACATTACACAGGAATATACGTGAACATAGCATAATTGATTTGAACTTTACCACATTTCTCGGTGAAAAAAAAACTTTCGAAAAAGTTTTCAACGTATCACTTACGCCATTCGAATACGGTCGACTATTCTAAGATTCTCATTTTCCCCAAGAGTGCCCTATTTTTGTCCCTTAACCTTGCTCTTCCCGGCCAGGAGAAACCAAACAGCCCCTTTTGTTGTATATAACGAAATCACATCAACGGAGTTAATCTATCGCGTATTCTTATCGAAAACAGCTTTTTTATATTTCTGTCACAGAAGAGTTTTCCGTGCGGAACTGCGTGGTTAGGGACGGATATGGACTATCAGCATGGGTGCTGTGTGGAATTCAGGGATAATGGCGGACGCACTTGTCTTGGGGAAAGCTCGGAAGAGTACAGGCTTGCTATAAGGTACTCGTTACTCAATGCCAAAGGCACAGGGTCGTTGTCTCTCGTCAGTCGGACAGTAAATCAGCAAGGACTCTCATGGAACTCTCTTGTCTTCTTTATTGTAGATTAAACCTCGTAGCACATAGCTCAAAGGTAACTCAGGGTCGATCAAGGTAGATCAAGATAAATCAAAGTGCACAGTACGTGCCTACTCAGTATATATGCTCACGGGTAATAAACTTTAAGGTCTACAGCAAAATAAGCAGGATAAAAATAAAAAGGTCAAAATTGCTAAGCGTTTAGATCTTCCGTTTAAGACAAGTTCGAGGAAATTGCTCAAATGGGATAGGTAAATAAAGGTGTTAGTTGACAATACGCTACTTCGCATATCTGCATGAGAACAGGTATTATGAATAAATCACAACTACTGGACAAAAAGTAATCTTAACACTGATGAGAGAAGTTCCTTTCTATATCAACATTTGTGAATTTGTAACTATTCTACATTTAAGATTCACACATTGTTACCTTATGACAATTCCTGTAGATTACAATAAGTTATACAAAATAGCAAATATTACGCATGAACCATTTCAATTGCAGCCTGTTTTAGGGGATATTTCTCTTCTGTGGTATTTCACTCCACTCTATAACCAATTCACACCTTGGACTGTGAGTATGTGAAATTACACCAAATTTCATCGATTTAAATCAGTGTTTGCTACAGAGTCTAGCCAAATTCAACGGAAAGGCAGCCGAAAAACTTTATTTTCTTTTCGAAGCCCATTTCGGATTCAGCAAAAAAAAAACATCTGCCCGAGAGATTTTCGACTAGAAAAATTGAGCCGGTAATAGACGCGCGGCATTTTCAGTCGAATACTTTCATTTGTATCGAAAAATAAAAAACCCAGTTAGTACTAACGATGGACGTTTAAAATTACAAATATAGATTATCGACCAAAACATTTTAGCGCAAAACGTGAAACATTTAGACTTACCTCGAGCTTCGGCGTTTACGGCTGAGCTCAGCCCGGACAGAAAGAACTTCTAATATCGAAGAGGATACGAGGTCAACCTTCGCTGGATCACGTGGTTTGTTTGACCAATTTCGCAAATAGCTTTTGGAGCGCGAATTGTTTAATATAATTGCATACATGTCTTGAAAGATCTTCGCTCACGTAAATGTACAAAAGTTACCAAAGTTACCGCCACTTCTGTCAACCACGATAGTTTTGAGTTTCCCATTAGCTGCTGGTAGCAAAGATTGCGCACGTCAGATTAATTCCCGATTGGTGAAATTCAATCATTCAATAAATTGGTTCTTTTTTTTAAATGGAGTACTTAGCATTTAATTTCTTCACCAAACTGTGCTGGCAGATGCAACCAGAAAACTTTTGTTGAAATGCAATTGATTTTTGAAAGGTTACATTTTCACTTCACCAAAGAAGTTCTTTCTGGTAAAATAAGTGCTTAATTTTTGATAAGCCAGCTGGTAATAAAGAACAATTGTTAATCCTCGCACAATTCGAATTATACAAAGTATAGGATTTTTTAGAAGTTCCCGATAACTCGAACCAAAAGTTGTTTCCCTGTCCTCTGTCGAACACTGTAATTTTATCCCTGATTTCTTAAACCACCCGATTTTTCGAGTCAATTTTCGCCGTTTCCCTAATCGGGATCTACTGTACTGAAAGAAGCGCCAAGAAAGCGAGCCATCTCTGACAACTAGTTCGGCCCGTGAAAATAAATCCGACACGCACGTGTTTTTTCCTCACATAATGGCTCTTCTCGTTCAATCATTTCCTTAGCGGGGAGCAAAGATGATTCATTGTTACTATAGCTTCCTTTTTAAAAAAGTTTATGCAACTAGGTGGCGGACTAAGAAACGATTTAACATAAAAACGTTATAACGCTGTGACTAGATGAGCAATGTTGGTTTATTTACGCTCTGCCATGTCGGTTATCAGTTTTTAGTATTCGACCAGATAAATTAAGGCAATTAAATGTAAACACGCCCTAAATTGTCGGCGAAATATGCCGTGTCCTGCTGCTAAACCCATATGACGAAATATAAATTTGTGTTTTACTGCCGGGTTCGAAACTATTGATTGTTGCAACCGAAAAACTCGTTCAGTCATACATGAATTAAAAAATCGGAGTTCGCGCTAAAAGGAACTTTGGTGAATTTCTCCAAGTTCTTGATGTTATCTTCTTTCGCGGAAATATGTGATTAGCATGGACGGAATACTTTTTCTATGAGCTGGTTCTTGTTGATTTACATATGAGCGTTCATTTGATACAATCTCACTAGTTGATTAATAGAGTTGCAACCAGTAGCTCCCTGGATTTTGGGTAACCGTAAGGTTTTTTTCGGTTTGCGTTAAAAAATGACAATTCATCGACTTCTTGAGGTACGAAGCCCAGAACTGGCACCGGAGTACAAGCCGACTATCGCAACTCGATCATCGGAGCTGTAAATTGTTGCCGTGAATTTTTGTTTTGTTTACAGCAATGGTTAAACTTATTTCACATACAGCCAGCCTTACTGAACTAATAATGAGCGAAATGTTTACCCAGTAAAAAACAACATCGTGAATGAAGCGAGATGAAGTGATAACATTTTGCATTTTTTATGCTTACCTTTTTAATTTGTTTGCTCAGCGCTGGAACAAATTACATACAGTTAGTTTCTCCGTTCCGCTTTCAGCCAGATTTGAAACCTACGAATTGCCGCTGGATATTTGCAATAGAAGTAGCCATCAAGTCAAGAGTGAAATCCTGAAAGACTTCTTGAAAATGTTGATCTTTATCCAAGGGGGTTCTCGAAAAGTTAAGAGGCGACTGGGAAAAATGGAAGATTTAAAATTCACCCGGAGAATAGCCAAGCAGCTGGTGGGAGCATTCAGCGAATCAAACACGGGCGCTTTCACCTGGATCAAGACCATCAACACGACATAAACAAGATCTTTCAAGAGAGGCATTGTAACGCCAATGGAACTTTCCAATAGTTTCAGCCAATAATTATTATTCAGCTACAGTAGTTTCCGTTCCTCCGTTATATCAATGCTCAGCACAGGCAATGTTTCTTTTGTCTAGCTGAAAGCAAGACCGATGGTCGCTGGGGAGGCCGATGGTCGTAAACGAGATCCTTCCGACTTGTCCCACGGAAAATCAAAACAAACTTGAAAACTTGACTCGTTT
>CM042749.1:6706328-6715231 GCA_022496165.2 Catalaphyllia jardinei
CTTGTCCTCAATTTCTATATTTGCCCACTGCATTAAAAGCCTTTTTGGTTTTGGGGGTAATTGGCCAAGATTGACTTGTTTATGTGTACTTACAACAGGTAAACGAAGTCCTAAATTAACATTTGGTAGTTAAAATACACCTTTTCAGTTGTGATTAAGGTATATAGATATAATAAGTAGGCACATATGAACGAGAAATTACCTCAGTTTACGGCTTAATTGAAACGCAGTGCAAATGGTCTCTGTACGGGGTATCAAATAATGTCCAATTCTGCCTCTGTAGTTGTAAAACGAAGCTGTTCCTCACTCCGCTAACCGAGAAGTGTTTTGATGTTGTTTTAGCTAGCGTACAGTTTTCTGGTGGTCTAATTCAAATGAACACTCCCCGTTGTTACTTCAACAAATGTAACACACGTCTTTGTTTGTTTGAGTTTTATAACAGCACGGAACCTTACCAAAAGCCATTACGCGGTTGAAAACATGTAAAATGCGCAGAATGTTTTGACAAGCGCATGCAGATGGCGAGAGACTGAGCGGGGGTGAGTCTTATTTCGATTCTTGCTAACCAATCCAACAAAACCTGCGAAAAAACTCCGAAAGATCTCGCCCAAAGCTGGCTTAACCCAAACTTTTTCGAAAAATGTATTCCGGCCAATTCCTTAAACGATTCCGACCGACAAAAGCTCTGTTTTCCGCCTTAACCCATGAGCAGTAATGAGTCAGTGTCCTATTTTCCAGCAGATGGCTGGTCGCGTGTCAATCGTAAAACGCGCCAGGGACAAAATACCTGGTCAGAAACTGCCAATTGATGAGATTAGCAAACAATAATATTTCTTTAATTATTCTCCTATATTATAATATATATCCTAGGCTTGTGTACGGGAGGAACGCAGGCTCCTTTCCCGAATAGCGATTGCCAAGCGACCCTATATATGGTTATCTCATACACTTCAGTCTATTTCCCTTGGGATTTTTGTAGTGCAGCCATCTCTGTGGCTCGTGTAGTTGATGTTTCCACAGCGTCGATCAGTGCACTTCTAAAGCTAGCTCTCTCAAGTGTCTGTACACCCGCGATCGTTGTGCCACCAGGCGAACAAACTTCGTCTTTCAACTAAAATGAAAAGAGTTCAGACAAGAAAAGTTTTGTGAAAACCGTGCCTTGTAACTACAATCCAAAACCGGGTATTGTAAGACTTGGAGATCGAAAGGGTCCCGAGTTCAAATAGCCTACAAGCAGGCTCTCCTGAGTGTTTGGGTTTCGCACTAAGCACTATATGGATTTTCCATTTTACGCGCGCGCGAGCGAGTTGTTACAAACGGCGTGTGGGGGTCTCAACTCCCCGCAAACGCGCGCCGGCAACTGTCGGCGGTTTGCCGAGGGTGTGTGTCTTTCGCGTCTTAGCCTCTCGCATCCCCCGGCCCAAACACGAGAGCATGATTGCAGGCTAGGTTTCAAAGGGCCCTCTCTGTCCTTCTCACGTCTTGGGCTCCTTTCCCTGCCTCTGTAACCTGTAGAGCTTGTAAGTCATCGATATGTAAAAACACATAACATGGGGACCTTCTTTCGATCACTTAAAGAGTGAAAATGTCAAGACATAATTTTCGGGAGACAAAATTCGGACAAAAAAAAATCTTGCACGACATTTTAGCAAAAATTTGACATTTTTTTTCTCAACATTTTGAACTTCAGATTCCAAAATAATACAACGCGCAAACAATGCGCTATAGCAAAGATATCAGTGACGTCATCTATTGTTATTAATATGCGAACCAGAGAACTACTGGCTGCTGGAACAAAGCGTTCTTTTGTTTAACGTTTTCAACATTCAAATAACAAAAACAATGTTTGTAAACAAATATCTTCGCTATAGAGGTTTTGCAAGGCAGCCATGTTGCATGGCAGGAACAATAGATTCTTCTTCCTATGGGGAAAAAATGTCTTTCTTATGCAAAATATTTTCATTGTTCCTGTTATGCAACATGGCTTCCATTGCAAAACCTCTATAAGTACATAGTGAGCATAGTAGCAAATGACAAGGAAAACTCAAGCAAACAACCAAGCAAACTGACGAAACAAGACTTCTCGTCCAGTTGTCCGAAAGCCCGTCCGAGAGTCCATCCTTCTGAACATTGCCTTTGTTAAATACCGAAATCAAGACACCATGCAAAGGAAAAATTGCACTTTTCAAGAAATTGACGCAAAAGAAAGCATCAGCTTTTTCTACGTTTTCAGGTTAGTCCCTAGAGTAAAACACCCACATTACGAAAAAGTCACTAAGGGTGCGTTTTTCTAGGCCGAAAATCCAAGATTGGATTGTTAAATCCATAAAAAGGGATTTTGCCTTTATTTAACCAGATGATGATTATTCCAAGTGGTACGTCAAAGGAACCGTAAAATCCACTGTGGCAAGAACTCTTCAGTTCCTTTGATAAACCACGATCTGAGTTATCATGGAATGATCTGTTTAGCAAAGAAACACAAAATCTTATTTTGTTTGCAATCTTGGATTTTGCCAAAGATCCACACCCTTATCTGTAGGTGTGTACATCCACTGTCTACCTGGCCTGGATGCTTTCCAGTTTCTTGTACCAGTCGAGCTGCACCTATAAATGTCTGGGTAGCAAGGCCTGTCGCTAAGGCTCTTGGCAATCCAACCCTGACACCGCCATCACACATGGCTTCTATAGCGAGGAACAAGAAGGCAAGTCCACACCCGCTCATAGAACTGACTGCATTCATCTGGGACTCTTTCACCTCGACACACATACCTTTCAATAGAATTACATAGACCATCAAGTTTAGTGTACAGTTGAACCTCTGTAAGTGGACACCTCTGGGACCAGAAAAAGTGTCACAGAGGTGTCTTAATTGCCAAGTTAAAAATGCAGTGAACCATTACCAGGTCTTCCCTTACACTTTGACTGATTCTGATGAAGCCATTGATGCTAATTATGGAAGGTGTTTCTCTCACCCACTTGGAGTAATTAATGTCAAGGAGGTGACAGCCAAAGAGAAAAAGGCAAATGCATTTAAGAGGCTATGTAGAATGAAACACCATAGGGACTCCAATGACAACTTTGAAACTTATGTTAGCAAGCCAGCCAGCACTATTGAGGCTAACCATGGTGCTCTTCAGACAGCCAGCAATCAGCTAGTTTCAATAATAAAGTGTATTGTTGTTTGTCTTAGGATGTAGTCACTTGAGATGTAGATTGCAACATTGAGTCTGCTTACTGCTAGTCCTCTAGCTTCTTACAGCTAGTTTCACTAGCTGAAAGAGCACTTATCAGGAGCTGAACGTTTACAAGTAAACATAGATTTCATGTCATTTTTGAAGGGGCTTAGGCATGTGAAATTTGGCAAGCTTGATAAGAAGACCTCTTAGTTTTTCTGAGCTACATCCCCCCAAACATAAAAACATTGAAAAATCTAGTCTTACCACTTGTTTGAAGAAGTTTTGTCACCAGTTCTACATCCTGTGCTTTAACACAAGTTCCTTTACAAAAAGCAGAGACACCACACTGTAGCGCACAAGCCAAATTTGGTTGAACTCTAATAACCCTGGTGCTGGGTGCTAAGTGCTGGCAAACAAGAAGAGAATGAATAATTCATATGTTTCCACTCTAATTTCCAGCGGGACCTACACATCCCCTGCTCAAGGGGTGGGAGGCTGATTTGAGCCCTCAAACGAACAGACAAGGAATCCCTTAATACTCTAGCTCCTAGTAATGCTTTAGGAGCCAAGGAGCAATTAAATGAAAGCAAGCAGCTGTTGCCTTGATGTAACCAAAGCCTGACATTTAAGAAAGGCAAACGCCAAGAGAAACCTTGACAACTAAGGCTGGGAGTAACTGGCCATCAGGTTAATCCCCCAGCCAGCTTAAACACCCACTAAAATCTTGTCAATTACAACATAAGGTTGTAGTGGCATATATGGAAGCTTGCAGAGTGGAAGCAAACACTCTAGTTCTCCACTTTTGGGGAATTGGCCACTCGACTGGCTGCAACTCCTAATTTAAAGTAGATTTATTCGAGACTATTTTCAAGAAAAGTTATACTTTTTCATTAAGCAATAGACCACAAGTTTCTGTGGGTTATAAGCTGATAAACCACATGGGATGTTGGTGCAACACAAGAAGAATTTGTAAACCACGAGCCGCAGGCGAGTGGTTTACGAATTCTTCAAGTGTTCTACCAACATCCCAAGTGGTTTATCAGCCTATAACTCATAGAAAACTTGTGGTCTATTGCTTTTATAATTATAATAATTCAGAAGACGCGCAATTTTTCGGTGGGTTTACTGGCACAATAACCCACAGCTGATTGACCAATCAGAACGCACGCATTGATTTGATTATTATATAAAGTTGTATATTAGCCAGTTTGTCAAAGGATTTGTCACAGCAAGGTAAAACTAATACGTAACTGTTACTTACCGCTTCAATTACTTCTGTAGTAATAGCAGCAGCTACAGAAACAATAAGGTGTTTGGAAGGGTCGATAAATGAAATAACCTCTTTGATAACTGGAACTATCAGGTGAGGTTTCACAGCTAAAAAGACGACATCTGAAAACTCGACAACTTCCTTGTTGACCAGTGTTGTTAGACAACCCATACCCTTTAAAAGAAAAGAAAAACACAACATAGAGACCATGATGTTATTTTCTTATTTTCTAGTCCTTTCCAACTGGATATTTCAGAGTCATGTTTAAACTGGAAACATGTAACTAGATATAAGGAAATAAAAAATAACCCCAGGACACCAATGTAAATTTAAACATGTAAATACACATACATACATATAAATTTCGCATTTTGTAATTTTTAAAGTAATTCTAGCACAAGGGAATTAGGTGTCCCCAATGCACGTTGTACGCTAGAGATTCTGACACGTTTATAAAGTTCTTATCTTATCTTATCTTCTTATCTTATCTTAAATAACAATCACCAGGCATGGATCTTTGACAAATGGTAAACAATTTCCAAAAAGATGGATCTATGAACCAATTGGACTGACGTAGGCTTTACCTTTTACAATAACAGCATAGGGACAGAATTAAGCAGCCACTGCAAGGAAGCAGCTGTTGTCAGTAAGTTTTGAGCAGGGATTATTGAGTGGCTGGGATGATAAAAACCGGGGCTGTCAAAGAGAAGTGGCAATTAAAAGGAGGTAAGGGCTCACTTTGTGCTACTCTTTTGAGTATGGCCTCTATTACTCCTGAAGGAGAGCAGGCTCCTTTATCAAACATCTGCTGGCAATCGAGTCCAAGAAAGGTGACAAAAAGTAGAGGTTCAAATGTATTTCAACCTAGATTTAGAGAATGGATTCAAAGACCACAAAAATGGCCAATCACTGAGACACGAAAATAACTTGCCTGACTCTTTGCAGGTGGTTGTGATAGGTTCAAAGGCCGGGTAGTTGGCTACTGGAAGGTGGATCAAGCAGATCAGGTGTCAATGTAAACTGAGAGGATTGTGATTTGTTCTTTGGCAAGACATTTTATTCAGACATTGGTTATGTGTGTGTGTGTGTGTGTGTGTGTGTGTCATCACATAAGGTTTTAAAGGGTATTTTGTGATTCTTGAATAGTCTTATTTCTTCCTCAAGAAGAACTTGCATATAAAAAGGAAGGCAAGTGCTTGTCGTACCTTTTGTGTGTTGGAAAAAGTGGTTTTGGTGTGTCTTAGGTTATTTAGCCTAAAAAGGTCCACAGCAAGAGCTTTTGCAGTACATTTTAGGCTACCAAGCTGAAAAAATTATGGCAGGAGATAATGTGTTATGTAAGAATTGGTACCTCTTTGGGGAGAAAAAAATTCAAGCCACACCCACGAAACAGGATCTTGGAACCTCTTAACGGTTTGTTTTCAAAATTTCTGAAGAGCATCCCAATCCCTTTTACTCAGTAATCCCCCCCAGTTTCCTCTGCCCCCCAGTTTCCTCCCCATCAAATGTGAAATGGTTATTTTTTTTTCCTCATGAACTGTGATTTTGTAGTCATGAACCACGATTTTCTGAAAAAAGTTTCTGTAAAATGAGAAACAAACATTTAATTCCCCATGGATCATTAGCTTGTGTTTGACAACCATTGCATTGTGATAAGCACTGCATAGAGGATCCCCAAGGGGACAGGAAGAAGAGAGACCCTGGGAATGAGATAAACATGAAGATTCAAAATTTTATTAACATACAAGTGCATGTGAAAGATGCCATTTTTTTGCAAGTTTTCTGTGAATAGGATTTAGCAATTATTGAATGAGGCTGATTAGGATATGAAGAATTCTGCAGAGGCTGAAGGCCGAGGTGAGACCTGCAGAATTCTTCACATCCTATGAAAGCCGAATTCAATAATAATTATTGCTTTACTACTCATTCAGATCATTTCCCCGTTCTTAAAGGAGTTTCACCATTTCACTCTGTTTTTCTGCTCACCAAAAATAACAGCCTCATCCCCAGGTTTTCTCAGTCAACAGTTCAATAATCTGCAGCGGGCTGCACTTTTGACATCATTTTGACATCATCGGCTCAATAATTTACAGCGGGCCGCACTTTTGATGTCATTGGTTCAATATTCAGTAAACAGCAGCGGGTTATAACGAATTATGCATGTGGTTTTAACCAATCAGAAACGGGGAAATATTTTGAATGAATAATAAATATATCTTATTAACCAAGCAGAGGGCCATACTGGGAGAATATCGGTCCGAGGTCTTGACAGTATGGACAGAGCGCAGCGAGGTCCGTACAAAAAAGACCGAGGGCCGATATTCTCCCAGTACGGTCCCGAGCAAGCTTGGTTAATTCTTTGTTTTCATGTGATGTCATCATTTTCCTAAATTATAAATTAGCAATCCTACTGAAGTTTTAGTGCCGTCTGATATAAGACTCTATCATAACTTGACGTTTTACGACGTTTAAGCTCAACAGGGTGCCTCGTTTTGTTATAGAAGACATTTGAATTTCTAAGTTTACGCGTTGCGTGACATTAAATAGCGGCCTGAGAAGGATCTCGTGTAAGTCAAAAGAGCAGTTATCGCCTACGTTTTTGGTAACTGAACAGTTCTTGCACTAGAGGAAGTATTACTTTCAATGTGTCAGGGCTCTAGAGTAATGATTTTTCATTTCAATGGCAAAACTCAATGACAGATGTTTCTGTTGCTCTACGGCTGGCTGCCATGTTGGTGCCCCTCGGAAGGGCACCAATATAGCGTTTCCATACAAAGCTCTATAAAATTAGGTGAAACTCTTTTCCGAATAACGCGGGAATGAAAAATCGCACAGACCTAAATCTTGGCGAGGTTCTTTGTCTATCAATCATCCATCAAATACCTGATTCTTCACTTCATTTATTGAATGGTGACCATTTTTATTTTCAATGTAAACCACTAATAAGAAATTCATTGCAAGTGAAGTATGATCATTGCAGTAAATTTTCAATTTACGCAATTGGAAAGAAGAAGCCTGAAAAAAAATCAAGGCTTCAACGGGATTCGAACCCATGACCTCCGCGATACCGGTGCGATGCTCTACCAACTGAGCTATGAAGCCACACACTGGGAGCAAGGTGAATTTATTGAGTTCATATCTCCGGTAAGGAGTGAAATGATGTAAAGTGTATATGAAGAAATTTATTATACAACTGCATGAAGAAAGCTTTGAAGGTTTTTCACAAGTGCTGTATCATTCGGGACAATGCCCGGTCCAATACTGGACCGGCAATAGAGCATTTTGATTGGTTGATTTTAGTTATTGGCCCTCTGAGTGCCTGAGTCGTGTAATAATAGCTGTTATTGCCTGCTGTTTAGAAAGGCAAACAAACAAGGATATAGGGTCAATACAAAGCAGAATTGACCCTTTGGCCTTGTTTCCATGTCAAACTGCTAATAAGTGTCATAAGAGCTATTGTAAAAAATGTCACACCCTGTTTTACCCCCCCCACCTAACCCCCCCCCCCCCCCCGTCCTAAACATAACACTCATACGGCAACCTGAGCTGACCTAGAAAAATGAGCTTATTTGTAGAGAAACAACAAATATCTTGTCAAACGCCCATTGACATGGTAATCATGACGATACATGAAGGTCACTGATAAAACTGATGACGGCCAAAATTGTTAAAACAGGTGGAGGTCAAGAAGATCCAGTGGCGGATCTAGGGGAGGGGCCCAGCCCCCCCTTATTTTGGGTAAAAAAAGAAGAAATGACTGAACGAAAAAAGGGCAGCAGAGTAGGTAAGTCAAGTTGGCTCCCCCCCCCCCCCCTTCCCTTAGCTCAGGGTCTGGATCCGCCACTGAGATCGACATGTCCCGTGTCACAAACAACTCGCCGCATAAAAAATTAATTACGTCGCAACTAAAACTTCAGGTCAGTCAGTTGCTTTCTTAATTAGAAATCCCTTTAAGCAAAAATTAGGCTACATTTCAATTGGCCCAAAAGCCCCACAGGCTTACAATTAATGACAAACCTTTTCAAGTCTCGTGCACATGGCGCAGTGCGATCAGAACTAGCATATTAATTTATTATCTAAAACAACTTATTTTTTCACCTTCCAGACAGCTAGCGTTTTTGTAGTGGTAGCACTTGCGATAATGTTTGCTGCCTTAACCATTTCCGAAGTTATAAAACCTCTGGCTATCGCCTTCGCCATGTTTCCCCCTCCGAGAAATCCAACCTTCAGTTCGTCCGCCATTTTCAAATACAGGGGGGCATATACTTCATGGTAGTTCACATATAGTCTCCCACCATAGAGTCACCCATGTATACTACCCATATCCCATGTATAGTCATGTAAACCCCTGTATTCTTATGTACTCCCTTGTATACTCCTGTAAACCCCTGTATTCCTATGTTTACCCATGTATACTCCTGTAAACCCCTGTATTCTTATGTACACCCATGTATACT
>CM042749.1:6730231-6750231 GCA_022496165.2 Catalaphyllia jardinei
GTCTAGTGATGGTGAATGATGTCTAGTGATGGTGAATGATGTCTAGTGATGGTGAGTGATGTCTAGTGATGGTGAATTACGTCTAGTGATGATAAATAACGTCTAGTGAAGGTGAATGACGTCTTGTGATGGTGATTGACGTCTGATGATGGTGAATGATGTCTAGTGATGTTGAATTACGTCGTGTGATTGTTTATGATGTCTAGTGATGGAGAATGATATCTACTGATGGTGAACGATGGCTAGTGATGCAGTATCATGTCTGTTGATAGTGAACAGTGTTTAATAATGATTGGTTAAAAATCCTGTTTGTATAACTCGATGGAGACACAATATTAGCGGGCGCTGTTGACGTAGTGATGGCGCGAGCAAAGAGAATTTACATTTTGATAATCAAAGTTAACAAGTTGTTTTCCTTTTTCTCGTCGTGGTGTTTTCTAAAAGAAATAGAAAACATGTACTCCGTCTTTGTATCGAGTTATACAAACACTCGTGAAAGTTTGGGAGAACTCGAAAAAGTTGTGGAAAGCAGGCTCGTGTTCCCACAGCATTTCTCGTTCTCCCAAACTTCCACTCGTGTTTGTATAACTCGATACAAACACGGTACATGTTTTCTATTTCTTAAATGATGTATATCAATGTATAGTGTCGTTTAGTTATGTAAACTTACGTCTAATGACCGTGAATGACATTTAGTTCCATATATGGTAAAGGAATTTTTATTAAGTTTCTCCATTTCGTGTATATAGGACACGAAATTTATAACCTATAAGCTCGTGCCCAGGTCTCTTGGGTTCAGCTTCAGTCTTCGTGTTTCTCGCGAAATCGGGGGAAAAGAGGCCATCTACCTTGGGCCTCTGTTTCAAAACAAGACATGGCGCAAAACTGAACTTATTTTCAAATGAATGGTTTCCAACGAAGACTCGTTTTGGCACAGAGGAAAAAGGCAATTTGGAAATTACCAATTTAATGTAATAATGACCAGGCAGTGCCTATTCTCGGTTTTCACCAGTCATGTGATCAAAACTTAAAATCGTAACCATTCAATGAATGAAGTCAAGAATCTTGGATACAATAGATGATTGATATATAAACAACCTCGCCAAGAATCAGGTCTCTGCTGTTTTTCATTCGCGAGTTATTTGCAGAAGTGTGTCACCCAAATTTATAGAGCTTTGTATGGAGGCGCCATGTTTGTGTCCTTTGGAGGGACACAAACATGGCGGCCGTATTAGTAACAGAAACATCTGTCACTGAGTTATGCTATTGAAAAGAAAAATTATTGCTCTAGAGATCCGACACATTGAAATAAATGTTTCTCCGAGTGCAAGCACTGTTTAGTTAGCAAAAACTAATGCTTCTTTTGACCTCCGCGACAGCCTTCTCGGGCCGCTATTGTCATGTCACGCAACGCAAAAGCTTGGAAATTCAAACGTGCTCTATCACAGTAAGAAGAACCCTGTCTAGCTAAAACATTGTGAAATTTCAAGTTCTTATAAGGTGTTTTATCTGTTGAAACTAAAACCTCAGAAGGAAGGGTATTATTTAATTTTGGAATATAATTACGCCACATGAAAACCAAGAATTCCGGGACTCGCTGACTTTTGATAACTACGAATGCGTGTTTGCGCGTGTTTTCCGTTATCAGCAAAACTATATGTATTGACCAAATTCAGGTTGTTACGAAAAAGCGCGCATAGCAGGAAATTTTCCACTTAAAGTCGACATTCCTATTCGGTCAGAAGCCGAGATGGGTTCCTGATTCGGTTTAGTTTCACAGTTGTTTTCGCACATTTGGCGTTCAGAGGTCGCCTTGGTTACATCTGCGAGAAAGTCAAGCAGATCTAGATGACGTTAGAAGAGTTGTAATGAGTATTCGGGATGGTGTTTCAAAAGTAACTTCAAGAAGGCATATGAAGAAACTTAATTCAATCGGTTTCCTTTGAGATCATTACCCACTCTGAAAGGCGTTTCCCCTGGGGGCTTTTTCAAAAAGCACCGGGGACCTAGCAGAAATGAAACATATTAGTAAGAGTTGATCAGTGATCTATTTTAAAACGCCATGTCTAATTCCTTCCTGTTTTTCTATTGGATGATTTTGCTGTCGGATAATTTCACACTGAAAGAGAATCGACCAATAAAGAAACTAATAATGACCTTGTGAAACCTTGAATTGCGCACTACGTGAAAGGCAGCGGATTTCGCAAGACGGGAACTTATATATATAATACATATAGTCGACCCCAGCACTTTCATCAGATTCAAAGAGTCTCAGTTCCACGATGGGGTGCGCTTCCTCGATGATTTCTCACAAGTCTCAGAGTAAGACTCCGATCGTAACTAAATTTCTGCACACAGCAAAACAGAAAGAGCTCATTCGCCATTCTTGGAAATTGCTTCAAAAGAGACGAACTGAAATAGGAGTGAAGGTTTTCCTAATGTAAGTATAGTGATTGAATTTACCTGTAACATGTAGCATCTTGGTACAATTTTCAGTCGTTTTGCTCTTGGCTGTGGACTGGGCAAGTGGTGATTTAAACTATAATTTTGTCCTTAACATAAAATTTGACGGCTTCCATAATATCTTAGACCATAACGAATGAGAAGCCGTGAAACATGATAGAATTAACATCACAAATTACAGGTAACACGGTTAAGTCGTAGCATATCCGGAGCGGCTGTGTACATTTTGTACTGGCGAGACCGTTAGCAATACAAGTTCTCCATCGAAGCCTCCAGACTGCGCTAAAATTTCTTAATACTTTTCTGCTGATTTTTCGTTATGTTTGTAAAAAATGTGCTCCAAATCGAGATACAATCTATGCTCAGTTCAGTAAAGTCTTAACCAAAACACTAAGAATAACGATTGAATTACTTATTAAAGCTAAGTTGCTCTTTCATGCACAAGAAAAAAATATCAAAATTTGATAGAAGTATATATTGTTTTTCCCGCTTCGATTTCGCTTAATAAATTGATTACATAAATCAATTTTTTAATAACTTTACATGTATTTTTTAAGCATTTGAAAAGCTGCTTGTTTGAGGTAACAGCAAATACTTACTGAAGTATATATAACATGCGTCTTGTGAAAGGAAAGGAAAAAGCTATCGTTTTATAAAAAAACCCCGGCAGTCATGATTGAATGATGATTGTAAAAACAAATTTTTATTGATCACGTATACTTTTAAAAGCGTTTTTTCTACAAATCTGTGAATTAGGGATAATTTCAATGACTCGATCATGTCATAAAATAAATAGGATAGTTACTAATTACTATTTGGCAACAGTTTTCTCGTCCGCCATAAAGCAACGGAACATTTGTTTTGCCGACGATATAAAAAGATTACTTATTTAAATTGATCATTACCTAAAATCCGGCAGAAGATCCTTAAAGCAAAATTCATCGTTCGTTTAGTTTCTCTTTGGGTCCCTTATTTGCCCATTTACACAATTCAAGTATCTTTGAATAAGTACTTGAGCGCGAAATTATTTTGAACTAGTCCATACATTTAAACGAGCAAATTTTAGTAATGGCTGCATTGATCGATGCCTAGGTCGTGACCGATAATAATAAAATAGAGTATACGACAACATCGTCATTCTTGCCTGGGGGCGAAAGTAAACACGTTTTTCTTTTTCTGTTTGCAGCTTAGGGTAAAGTCCAAATCGATTTACTTTTTAGTGCTAATAAAACCGCGGGGGGCAAGATAAGCAAACTTGTAGCCCGTGCAATTCTGCACGTTTGTCCAATTCGCGACCGATTTAGAGCGCGGGTTTTTCTCTCATTCGTCGGTAAGTGACAAACAGTTGACAGGTAAAACGAAATTATTTTGGTGAAAACAGAACATTTTTTCCCTTGGATTTGAACATTGATATAAATTTAATTCCGAATAAAATTAGTGTCACATTTGACAAGAGCCTCTGAGGCAAGCACTAAAAATCCCCCGAACGCTTGACTACGACATTACTTCGCGTGCGAACTCTCGGATTTTGAAATTACTAAGCCTTGTTTCCTCGCCGTTAAAAACCGTGATGGGTTCATAATAGCCTTACGTATGAGATTTTTTCACTGGGATGAGATCCATTTTTGGCAAAGAGAAACAGTTAAAATATCACTTATTAAATAGGAAGTGCACAATTTTTTTGTCATGTGAGTATGTCTAAATTGTTTGTATTTTCTTCGCTATATTGACTGCCCTTTCATTGTTCCAAGGTTCCCTTAAGGTGGGAAACCTCAGGTGGATTATGTTAATGCTAACAATTTGTGTGTGAGATAAGGATAGTGTTCGAATGATTTTCATATGATGCCATTAATTCTCTTATAAGCTTAAACTAATTATCAATTTACATCAAATGACGGCGGTTTTGTCATTACTAGTTCAGTCTATTAATAATCTGATATGGCGTACCTTGCAGTTTTTGTCAAACATACTAGCAAAACTAGCAAACTTTCTTGCCTCTAAATTGACTATCCTATAATTGTTTCGCCGCGCTCTTAGGCGCGCGTCATGTCCATACCACGCTGGAGGTTTCACTCTGAATTAAAAATACATCAAATGTTTTCCGTGCACACTACACCGTCGACAATGTTGGATTTGTGTTTGACGAAAACTTGGACAGGGAAATCACGTGATTATCATGACGCCATCGAAAAGATCCGACTTCAAAATGTTTTCCTTACGTCCACGGCCTTAAGACGCAAAGCTGGTGTTTTAGAATTTCTCCGTTTTCGTCAGGTGACGGAATCAGAGCCCCCTCAATGTCTTCATCCCCCCCCCCCCACTTCCTTGTCATATTAAATGAACTTTCCCTTACTTACAGTGACTTTTCTTGCCATTTAAAAGTAAACTGAGATAAACTTGCGTCGTCTTAAAGTCGTTGGAAGTGTAAAAAAGGTAAAAGATTTAAGATTACCGCTAACTTTCAGGAGCGAAATTTAGGTACATGTACAGCGTTGAGCGGGAAAAAAATCCGGCCCTTGGGCCGTATCGTAAAAAGCTGGACCGGTCACGTGCGCGTGATGAGCCAATTAACTTCGAGGATTTAGGATTCCGGCCCGATTAGATGCTTGAGAAAAATAATAAACCATATTTCATTCGCCAATCAAGCATATCATTAGTGACGCTTGAAAATTAAAATTACCACGCGTATTTTTGTATTAACCTTCCTGAAATAAACTTTGTGGCATCTGATGAAATGTTCTTCATCTTGATAGGCTTTTCGAGAAAGACCCAGGGTTACAAAACATGTTCACAGAGTTCAGAGAAGTGAAATTAGAAGAACTGGCGCGAACAAAGGAACTTCACGGACACACAGAACGAGTGATGCGAGCTGTGGAGAACTGCGTGAACGCCATGGACGACCCAGATTCCCTGAGAGCTTATTTGACGGAACTTGGAAGGAGGCATGTGTATCGATCAGCTAAGCCTTCTGTAGAAAACGTTAGTACTACATGAAGACGTTTCTCTCAACCTCTTTCCCAGGATCCTCTCTCTTCGAGGTAGAGAGACGACCCTGGAAACTAGGTTGCGTTTCTCTGGTCTTCAATGCCAATAGCTCTTATCGCAGTTATCAGCGGTTTGACATGCAAACGAGGCGAAAGGGTAAACTCTGCTTTGTATTGACCCTTTCGCCTCGTTCGCGTGCCTTTCTAAACAAAGGAATATTTGACAGCAGGCTCAACTCCGATAGCAGCTATTCAATATGTGAAGTTCTTAATTTGGTAGGGGGTGGTGTAAGGGTTGAGGTGAGTGTCTAGTGACGAGGAGTAGGGAAGCGGACGCGGATGGGAGTTTAATGGATGGCGCGTGCCCCAAAACAAACTAACCATGTGACTTGAGAATGGGTCCTAGTTAGTCAGTAGAGGTCCGAATACTGGTGAGTGAATACATGAAGTAGGCTCTGTCCGGGACCATCAAAGTCCATCCACAATGTTGACCGGCAGTCTACTGAACCAATCAAATTTTGCCGGCAATTTACAGTCCGCGAAAAGCGCGGGAAAACGTATGCGAGCGAGTCACAACTGATTTTGGTTTCACTTCTGTTTGGCTGAGAAAGTCGGGAGATTTTTGAACCCCTCATTGTGTTTAGTAGGGTAAACAGAAAAAAATGTTCACTCGACAAGCGATGACGCAAACATTTTCTTTTTTCTTTTTCAACAGTTACACATTCTTTCCAGGGCGTTGATATCAACGTTCCAAGAGACCATTCCAAACGACTGGGTCCCCGAAGTAGCTGCGGCCTGGGAACTACTGTTAAATTACTTCACAACCATGCTGAAAGAGGGAATACGCTCCTCTGTTTAATGACGAGGAAAAAACGTGCTTCATGAACGAGATGTGTTTCAAGTTTGAATCAAGGAACTGCATGAGATTTCGATAAAAACTTCGAATGCGGATTATTTTTGCTACTTTTGTCGCTGAATTTTCAACACAATTTGTAATACAGGTTGATTAAGCGCAAAAAAACTTCGTAAAAAAAAGAAGACAAAATACATATTTTCGAGAATAAGGAAGTTTCTTCGTTCAAGGTCAAAGAAACACAAGTGAAAGTTTAAGAGAACGATAAATGCTTTGGAAATGCAACCCGTTGTAAAGATTCCATAGCCATTTCGAATTCTACCTTCCAAACTTTCACGACTGTTTAATGGACACATGTAGAAAATATTTTTAATTTCCACAAGAGAAAACTTTAGAAAGCTTTTTCCGTGTTTACAATTGAATTATTCGAGGACACTACTTCAGTAATGAAATCAGGGCTCGTTTTTTCTTGGCTTTTTAACAGCAACAACTGAGGCAAAGGCCACGCTAATGTGTTTTCAGAAGTCTCATTGGCGTTTTTTTGTTGTCACCTGTCTACACTAATGTGTTTTCATGCGGAAGCGATTCTTTTTGACGCTTTTTCGCTTAAAACGCCGATGGAAGCGGCAATATATGACGCACTTTTCGGCACCGTTTTCAAAAGTCTCCCTTTTCACTTGTCCACATCAGAAGCGGAGCGTTTTTCAGAACGATTTGTTTTCAAAAAATTCCACTTAAATATATTTTTTTAGGTGTTTAATTAGGTTGCCTTGTACTAGTTCCCATTGGGATAATCAGACCTTTAAATAATAATAATAAGAATCATCATCATCATCATCATCATCAACAAAAACTTTATTAAAACTTCACAATAATTACTCACAAGATTAAAAAGGCTTAAAGAACGCTTGAGTAATAATGTTTTATTCAACTCATATTGAAGTTTAAATTGATTTTAAATTCTAAATAACACCACTCATTCCTAATACCACTCATTGTTAGTATCACACCACTCCGACCAGTTTACACAAAGCTGTTTTCCCCCTATTGTAAATATCGTTGTTTAAAATAGCGCGTGCCATTTTATCATATTCTCTGGCTTTTATCCAGTGTTCAGCGTGTCTCCGCGGATTCTTGTAAACAAACTCAATTATTCCTGGCGGCTCCCTCTACTATTTGCTGTATCACTGTACTTGTCTTCTTCACTTATAACAGAAATTTTTCTATTCAGCTAAGCGAGGCGAAAAAGAATAGAATTTAAAACTGTTTTAGAAAGCCTCCGTTTTCGTCAGCGTTTTCGGTTGTTTTAGCGCGGACAATGGGCGAAAATACATCAAAATTAAAAGTATGCGTTTTCACGGGAAAACGCATTAGTGTTGCCGGGGCCCGAGTTACGTCTTGCTACTACTCAGTTCACATCGCTATCAATTTATCACTAGGCGAGAGGTTCCGACACCATAAGATTATAGAACATGGGCGTATCGTTGTCGAAATTGTACAAAAACGAAGCATTCAACGAAATAAAAGCCGCTATTGTTTGTGCAGGTGTGTTTCTAGCGTCTCATGTATAGTTAGTACTTGGGTGAGCTCTGAGGGCGGGTATCTGTAAATTACTAGTTATGTAACGCTTTCGAGTCGTACACCATGTAGAATCCTGCGTGTCACTTGTACTTTCTCGAACATACAAGTAGCAAGTAGATAAGTGTTGCATAACTATTCCACAAAGTGTGTTCACGTGACGTCATCAAATGCTCAAATCCAAAACTTAACAGCTACTAAAGGTTTTATCCTTATCAGGCATAAAAGATACCAAATTTATATCTTTTTACAACTTTCCAGCTCAATAGCGTCCTTCGTTTAAAAACCAGCGCATTTTGAATTTGGGAGTCATGGCGGTGAGAGATATCAAGCTGAGATCGCGTTTGTTGAAAAATGGACATTTGTCGTGACTTTTAGCCCGTCATTTTAGGTCTTAAAGATTAAGATAAGTGCTTGTGTAATTGTTTTTTGGTTCAGTTCAGATAATCAGATAATTATGTTTTCCGGCCGCCATATTGGAGGCCTAAGGAGGTCCCCCAACATGGCAGCTCCGTACTACTAGGTAGGCTCTATAATTTTGCGCGGAGCATTTCGACATTTCTCAACTTTTGGACAACGCACACACCTTAAACTTGGAAAATTGTCTTCTTTATTTATCGCCTAATTTATTTTTATTAAATTATTTATCATCTATAATATCCCAATTTCTTGACTTTATTACAGTGGAACCTCGATTTAACGAAGTCGCTGGGGACCGGCCAAATTTGTTCGTTAAATCGAGGTTTCGTTATATCGAAGACCTCGATATAACGAATTTGAAGTGAAACAACCAAAATGTTCGTTATATCGAGGTCATAGTTAATTATTGATTTGTAACACAGATGACTTCTGTGGAAATACCATAGTATCAATGTCTATAACGTATAATAAGCCGTTGACTGAAAGGTTGCTGTCTCTTTATCATAAGGATTAAAAGATTTGTTGGCTGTTGATCTGTTCAGCGTTTATCTTCTGTCGCTTGTTGATATTGTATTTCGTTATATCGAGGTAGATTTTACCTTTGGGTTTCGGGATTTTGTTCGTTATATCGAAGAATTCGTTATATAGAGGTTCTTTTCCATACATTTTACTGTGACTTTGGCCGGGACTTCGAATATCGTTCGTTATATCGAGGACTTCGTTAAATAGAGGTTCCACTGTAAATCCATTTTGAAATCACCGGCTATCCTTGCAATGTGATTGGCTCTCAGCGGTGTGATTTATTCGCGAATCTTTTGCTCTAAATCGCATCTCTTTCTCAGCCAATGAGAATGAGACAGTAAAACAAAACGACCAATCAGATTTTAAGGCTTTTTTAAACTAATCAATTCTATTGCAGGATAATGAAAGACACTGAAAAAGCCATTATTTGGCAGATTTCGCTATTAAATTGTGCGATTTCAAAATGGATCTAATGATCTTGTGATTTCAAATCGAACTCTCGCTGTGCGCTCGTTCGATTTTGAATTCACACGTATGATTTCAGACCAAATTGCAATCCACTCAGTTCAATTACCATTATTTATGTACTCCATGGCTTTTGATTTTATTTTTTATTGAATGACAGTGAACATACTCTTTTCCGTGCAGGAGAATGTAGTGGACAACACAATCATTCCAGAGCACGATGGGCAGGTTGGGTGGAACACCGTAGAGTATACAATGGCATTGCTGTATTCTGATTGGCTGTATTTTATATCCTAAGGTTAAAATAATACGCAACAACACACTCCAGAAAATCGGATAACGAACGATTTAATTTAATGATTTTAATACAGGGGTCTACTTAGGAGATAAATCTTAAGGTTAAATTTTACGAAAGTCTCCGTTATTTGTCGAGTTCGAGACACAGGCCAAGCCACGCTTTCATCCTAAAATGGCTGCGAGGGAGACAAAGACGACAACTTTTTAACACTACTTTCCCAGACCATAACTAGGTCCCTTAAACACGTTTTCGATCATGGTTTCCATGTGATCGCGATGTACACGTCAGGTTATATTATTTGGTGCACGTTTTCAAAAGAACGAGAAAGTTAAGAACTCTGAGGAAATGCGATGAGCTTACTTCACGTTAAACAAACAACATCCAGGAACTGCACTGAGTGTCAGCGGTCACAGGTAAACCAAGCCAGCACTTAGGCAAAAATCAGTCACATGGTAGGTTTGTATATAGCACGTGACCTATTTCTTTGTCAAACGAACATGTGAAGTTCGGTTGAACAGCTCATACTGAGTAGCGCCGAAGGCATGTATATTATCCCAATATGTTCTGCTAGCTATTTTTAGAATTTGTTTTATACTTTTGCACGATTTCTGTTCAAACATTGTATTCTATTTGCTGTTTGCCTACAGTAGCAAGATGGCGGTGTAAATTGGCCATTTTGAAGTCTTCAATATCCAGTGACATTTTGTTATTATGACTTGGACAGTATAGCTGCGTCCGGGCTTCTGGTGTTTAATACAAACTACACGTTTTTAAAGAGATTTACTAATGGAATAAAATAGAATAAAATATTCACTCTCTTTCATAATCGACAGTCTCTTCAAAATAAATACTACTTTACCGCCCCCTGTCCGGGGAGGGACAAAATCTTCAGGGGAGCACTTCTGGAGATGAGTTAAGGGGAGGGGGGAAGGGGGTGCCGCCATGCGGAGAATATACGATACTCTGAACTGTAAAGGTAGTAGGCTCGTCAGGCAACGCCTCTCACCCCCCCCCCCCCCCCGCCCCGCCCCACACTAATGGAGAGAAGCGTTGCGTGACGACCCTAATAACAGCTGTGAAGGAGAAATGCCGTCGGGTAAATGTGCCCTGCTGCATTTCCGTGGTACGTCGTTCTAGCTAAGTGCTTTACAGGTTTAACTGGAATGGCAACAGCGCTTTAGTAATCCGTGTGTCGTGGGGCCCTCTGTACTTAAATGTTTCAATACAGGGTACATTCTGGCGTTTTCAGACTGGAACAACTGTCAAGATTCTCTGACAGAGAAGTACAGAACTAAACGCAACAAATTACCGATTTGGAGTACTAATCGTCAAAACATCAAATCAGCTCTGAAGGAAGCCCTCAGAAATTGTTGCTCAGTAAAAGGTTTTTGTGAACCGTACAGAACACACCCCTCCTCACATCCTAAGAAGTACTCGCCCCTCCCCCCCTTCCTTCCCTGGCGGGGCCTATAAGCTCCAGAGGGAAGCAGCAAATTGATTTCGTAATTTGTCTTCAGTCACTGTATTCTTCTTCTTCACTCTCTCCACTCTCTTCTATGTCATCTTTATCCTCTTCATCCGAATCAAAGTCCCATTGTTTCGTCTTGACCTCTTTTGCTTCTTCTACGTTAATCTAAAAACGTTTGCGGGATGACTTTAGTGTAGTTCATCAGGAATCCAGATAAACAGTTAACAAGCAGAAGAGACAAAAGTTACTTACGTTAAAATTCTGATGAACGTCGAAGTCTAGGTAGGAGTCTGATCGTAACGTGACAGTATAATGATACGTTTTGGCTTTGTGAGGGGCTTGAAATCTCAGATCCACCTAGAAAAATAGAAAACAGTAACCTGTTTAGCCCTCTTATGCCTCTTCATGCTTTTTTACACCTAACTTACACGTACAGTACATGCATTTTACAAGCATTCATCGCGTGTGTAGGTGCTCAAACCTTTTGGCCTGTAATATAAAAGTTATTCACCCTATGTAGCCTAAAATGTCAATGGTTATGTCCCTCAAATGATTGCCTTGTCACACAATCTACCTCTGGAAAGAGAAAAAATTGCGTGACTGGTCACACTCTACCTTTTCTTCCTCTTTTAGGTTAAATATCTGTTGAGGCGGTGTTATGAGGTCTGTTTTCCTGCGATCAGTGACATATATCCACCACCACTCTTGCTTTTCCTATAGAAATAGCAAAATAAAAAGTCAAAAAAGGTCGAATTTTACAGTTGGTGTGATAACTTACGACAGTTTTTGCCGATTTAAACATGTAGATGAAAGACTAGCCTCTGTTCAAGTCGATTCGTACCTCTGGGAAATAAGGTGCATGGACGATATGACTTTCTTTCGACTTCGGATCCAAGATAGGATCACGACCCTTGACGTCGGCTTGCAGTCGGTCCCACTCGGCCTCGTCTTCGGAATCCCGAGCACTCGCGTCTTCTTGCGCAGCGTCGCTGTCTTCATCTTCACCGAGGCTAAAGCACAAAATTAAAAGCATTAGAAAGTAAATCAAACAACTGTTAGATGTGTTAAGGGTGTAAACGTCTGTTGTGAGGGAGGGAAAATTTGCTGGGTTGGTCTGGCTAATATGATTGATAGTTAGATGATTAAAAATACAAGTAGCTCGTGGTATATTCCATAGTATACCACTCGAACGCATTGCATAACTACAATTAGCGACAAAAGTAGTTCTGACACTTTCAGGAAATGACGCTTTTCAATACTTTTCTTAGCATTTGTTCCATTTTATTTGCATCTGGCATTAATTCTCTGAGACAACACTTTTATCGCCCATTGTAGTATTTATTGCCCGCAGTCCGTCTCAAAATCACATCAACAGTAGCGAAGTCACGATAGGACAGACAATCTGACATTGTGCCGGCATAGTAATCTAAAGAATATTCACGAGAATATTTTCAGCCTATAAAACTGGGCGGCCGAAAAAAAACCAATATTCTTATATAAAAAAAAGAGTAAATGAAAAAGGACCAATTGAAATAATACCTGCTGCTATCCAAATCAGACTCGTCTTCATCAGGTTTTCTTTTTGGTTTCTTGATCTCTACAATCTTGTCATTTGTTTCTTCCTCTTCAGCATCGTCTTCATCATCTTCATCCTCATCTGCTTCTTCCTTCTCCATCTCCATATCTTCCTCGTCTTCTTCTTCTTCTTTGTCTTCATCTTCTTCCCGCTTGATCGTCTTGTTTTTATTCTTTTTTCCACTTGGCTCCTCCTTTTCTTCGTTGGTTTTCTGAAAATGTGATGAAACAAGAACAGCAAAAGCGTAACGTTTGTGTTTGTGTCAGGAGCATGGGTGCCCCGGGGGGAGAGGGAGTCACATGTAAAAATGTCGGGGTTGTTTATCGTCTCGCTCAAGGCGGCGAAATACGAGATACAAAAACGCTCAACTTGTCGCGCAACAAGAGCAAATTTGTTGCGTGACAAGTTGTGAGTTCGATCAAAAACAAACAAAATTCGTTGCTGAACGTCCACCCGCGCTCTACTTTTCGCAACAAACTTCTTCAGTTTGCAACAAATATCTTTGCTGCGCGACAAATTGACAACACAAGGTGAAAATCGCGAAACATCGACCCAAAACTTACAACAAAACAATGTTGCATGACAAATTGAAGGTTTCGTATCTCGTATTTCGCCGCCTTTAGGAGTGTAAATCAAGGATTTCGGTCTCACTCATGGTGTTCAGGACGAAATGACACTACACTAACAGGTATCTTTTAGGGTCGCTCTCAGAGAAGCGATAAAAGAGCTGTCACGTCCGTTTAAAGGGGCACCTTTTGGCAACCAAATAAAGTTCGGGCTATGCTCGAATTGGTCTCCTTTCGGCCCTTAACTCAAATTTTCGGAACCGCACCCCAACCTTTACCCAGAGGTCCCAGAGGTTTTTCTTGATTTTTCACCGCATGAGAGAGATGCGAGAGAGCCGCGAAGCGGTTAACACGGCTTCGCGGCTCTATCGCAGCTCACTCATGCATGCAGTGAAAAGTCAAGAATAACCTCTGGGACCAGGGTACCCAACCTTCCACATGGGAGTTCCCCTGGAGTTGTATTCTGACTTGCGCAGTCCACGTTCCAGCCGAGGATTATTGACCCTTAAAATCTTACACTGTCCCTTGGTAAAACAAAGTATCAGGGAACTGTTACAGCAATATGACAAAATGCTGGGGAGAAATCTGTGATAGAAGAAAATGCCATCAGCAAATTGTAGCAATGCTCCTTGTCGGCTCGCGCTACAGAAATTGAACCGGATTCAAGCACCACGGGGTTGAAGATTTAAACGGCTTTACAGCATAAATGAACACTAATTTTATGCCTTGTAAAAAACGCCGCTCTTGCAACAACGTAGGCTCAATTATCAGCCGTTGTTCGGGAAACGAGCCCGCGTTCCTTCCCCGGGGCAGACCAGACACGAGAGCGCGGCGGAAATGAAGCCTAGCAACAATGCTTCTATGCAACAACAGTAGTGTTGTGTGACTCTCCAACAGAAGGTCACCAGGGAAGGAAGTGCGTGACGAGTCCAAAGTGAACAACTGACTGAGTAATAAAATCGTAGTCTTATAAAAATATTCTTACCTCTTTTTCTTCTTGTGAAGTTTTCTTCTTGGGCTGTTGTTTCACGGGTTTTTTCTTGGGTTGTTGTTTTTGTGGCTTGGCTTTTTTACCTTTCTTTTTATTTTTCTGCCAAACCTTCTGTCCACCTGGCTGGGGTGATCCCTGCAGTAATTTCAAAACGATTGTCATGCGGCAATGCCAACTTGCGGCATTCCTAACATGCGGTTAATGCCGACTTAGAAGCTCATTGGCTACTTTGGTCACGGTAAACTAAATATTGTCTCTTCGAGCTAATTTTATATTTGTATCATTGTATACCGTCTTATGTTAAGTTAGGTTTTTCTGTAAACAGTGTGCAATAAAAACTTGAAACTTGTAATTTTTATGATAACGTCATTGCAATATAATTAACACTGAAAAGCACTACTGGGAAGTGACAATAGAATTTGGATCATGTTGCATACAAAGAATTACATATGCAAAAATGATTATTATTAATAGAAGATTATTAGCAGTAAACAGTAGTAATCTACCTTAGGTTCCACTGTATCATTTGGGTGAACACTCTCAAGGGGAGGCAGGTCATCTAAATTATCCTCATGAAATGATTCCTACATGAATAAATCATATGATGAAATGTTGAGGAGTACAACATTAGCTAAAGGTACCACGTTACCCATCTAGACCTGTCATGGCCCAAAGCATTCTCCATTTCAGGGCTATCATTAATTTCGGCAACTTTTAACATTTGTTATGGCTGAGTATGCTTGATTTACCCTTGATGCTAAGGGTAAAATTGCTTGTTCCTGAGAGAATTTGCCTCAAAACTAACAAGTGTTTTATGGCTGTGTAGAATATGGTTACAGGTGACTCGAAACGTAATGACAGAACGGTCTTTCTCAAACAAAATGACAATAAAGTAGTCAAAAAAACCTCTCAACCAAACTTAGGAAACATGGCAAATTTTGCCTGTGAAAACTACCTTCCATTTAGTACTTTCACCCCCAACCCAAAAACAACTTACAGTAAGGCTATGGTAATGCTATTATTAAGCTGCCAGGCCTGACAGATTCCATTTCATAAAAAAATTTAAGTCTACAAACAAAACAAAAAGGATGACAACAGGCTTCAAGGTCCATGTACCACTGTAATACTACTACAGTCTAAAACCAAAAGGAACTTACCCCAAGGTTTCGTCTCTTTACTGTTACTGACACAGTCACTATTGAACCAGTCGTAATAAGACCTGCATCATCTTCATCATCAAGAACTGACAAAAAAAAATTCATGTACTTAAACTGTGTATCACAAGATTTTACAATGGTCTATCAATTATTATTTAAAATAACATTATTACTAAAACAAAATTGTCCCAATACTACTGTTGCTATCTAAGCTAACAATAATTCCTAATCTTATTGCTTCAACTTCAAGTCTGGGCCACAAGAATACATCTGACTAAATATTACATATGGACTGTTTAAACATTATATAATAAGCCGAAAATGACTTAGTGTATTGTTATAAAAATTAGTGCAAACAAGTCGTATTCCATGTAATGAACTAGTGTATCGTATTGTAATGTTGAGTAAAATAAAAACATTAAAAAAAAACAATTAACACAGATGTGGCACTGCATTGCACATTTTAGCACAAGTGGCTTTAGCTAATTTAGGCTCACCATGTGGTTTAACTACCATATCAATGTCAGGAAACATGGAACAAACATTTAGCACATCTTCATACTGCTCCCCAGTCAGGGTCCTTAAAAGGGACCTGAAATATTGAACACTCAATTTTAAGTGTTGCACAAAAATTCAACTAAGTATAATGAATTATGTAGAGGAAAATCTACAAAAGACAACAAAGTTATCATTTAACCAAAAAAGCTTGATGTCTGCAAACACCAGATACTGGCCCAAGCCTAAAACAAAAAATCACTTTTAATACCACAATTGCTACCAATATTTTTGCAGATTGGCTAATTTGCCACTGTTGAAAAAGTCCAGATAATGCTGCTCGCATCAATGTGTCAGGCAATGCCTTTTCAAGCTTGCGCTCTGAAAAATGCTTTTCTTTGAGGTGATATTGTGGTAAAAACAAATCAAATGTAATTTAGAATTGCCTGTACTCTTATTGACTCGTATTCTTGTTTTTTGTTTGACCACTGTGATGACGACGTGTACTCATTGTCGATAAGAGTACAGACCACGCTAAACCACATTTGATTTGTTCATCTTACAGAAGAGATCTACATAGTGTACAAATCCACTAACGTGCCATAACATGAAAATATTATAATATATTTGTAATGGTTATGCTTGTGTACCAGCAACTAACCTCCTGTCTTCATCTTTCATGGATGCCAGCTGCCTAATGGAACGAACACTCCTCTGTGTACAAAAGGTACAAAAAAATCAAGTCATTAACAACTTGAAAAGATTGACATACATGTACCTTTAACCCTCGGACATACAAGCAAACTCATATCCCCACCGAGGTACAAGGGGGGGGGAGGGGGTAGGAACCCCTCCCTTGGGTTTTTGTTGGGTTAAGATACTTGGGAAAGGTAATTCCTAGCAATAGATAGCCTGTTATGTCGTCTACATGACTAGGTTAATATTATGGGTTACATATGCAAATTGCACTGCTGGGCCTGTGCCTGTGATGTCATCCAATATTGCAGATTTTTTTGTTATTTTTCACTTTTTTGGGTCTAACATTGGTTTTTCTTGACAAAATTAAAAGTTTTACTCACAATTACAGTTTTAAACAGCTGAACATGTAAAATATGACTACAGGTAACTTAATGTTGCATTATAACTGTTTTAGGCCCAGGAACTGAGCCTTAAAGCTTACAACATCTCAAGGAATAGAATTCAACATCAATATTTTCACAAAAATTAAGGTCACTTTCCTTTTAATATCTCATGCATCTACTGGTCGATTTTCACCAAATTTTCAGAAAAGGTGTCTTAAAGATAAACGAACACCTACTGAAATGGAGAGATGTGCAGTGAAAATCCCCACGACAAAATTTAAAAAATACCTCCCTCCCCCCTTGTATGTACAAGGTTAAGGCCAGTAAAATGTACTGGAGTAATCCAGAATTACGACACCTGGAGTCAAACGTACATGAAAGAACAGATGGCTGTACAATAATATGTGGAAGACATTGCTACAGTATTTACTGTATGGTATTATATGGAATGGATTAAAATGCAAATTTAATTAATTGAATTTCAACTAATTTCACTTCGTTTATTTATTAGTACAACAGGCTACAGCTGTATTTATGGCCCCAGAGCCAAGCATTTAGTCTTTGATGTCAGACAGAAAGAAAGCCACAGAATTTCAGTGTGAAGACTTTACATGTGTACTTTTTAATTTCATGATAGACAAACTTAACGAGTATCAGTATACCTTCTTGGTGCTGAAATGTCGTAAATTCTCCTGATTAAGATGTGGAAGTTGTAACAGGGGAGACTTATTGTCCCAGAGCCCCTGTATCATCATTTGACTGACACGCATACAGTTCTCAAGTGTCTCAAGTCGTGGCATGTTTTGGGCTAAATGGACAACAAGTAAACAAACAGGTAACCATGGTTATATGAATGTACCAAGTAGATAACAATTTTATCATTCAATTCAAAAACTCATTAATAATTCATGACCCTAACAGCCTATCAAAACACCAATAAAGCGTCACGTGCATGAGCTTTATATCCCGATAAAACACTCTCGTTAGTATTCTTTATATAATGAATACTGATAAGGCATAGCTTGTTTTTCTCGTATGCTAATATCTTCCCCTAACAATTTGATCCTTTGTTCGGACTCCCAAGACACACGCTTTTTGTGGAATGGTTTTGAGGCCATTCAAAAAACTCGCAGCACGTGTTTTATCGGGTCTAAAACCACTCGGCTTTAAAGCCGATAAAACACTCCTGCTCGTTTTTTAAACATCACTTAATCACTTTGAACAGTGTTATCCCGATAATGCCATATTGGGAATGTGTTAGAATCAAAGTAAATTTGTACATGTAAAAACGTTTACATATTAGAAATAACACTGTACCAATGAACATATACTACACAAAAGATAACTTGTAAAAAGTATTTACATGCATATCTTAGGAGGTTGATTAGCTAAGAATAAAAGCTAATTTAAAATAGAGAGAATTTGATATAGAAACTTAAAAACCAATGGAAGTTTCCACTTACTTCGTCCAGCTTTAGCCATAGCTATAAGCTGTGCTACACAACTAACCATTTCTTGGATAAGGAACGGACTTTTCTGCACCACTTGGTCAAGGTCTAGGATTGGAGAAATGCAAATTGTGAGACATGTCAGCATAATTGGTAAGTCTAATCACAAAACATGGTATATGTTTTTTTCAATAAATATCAATGTTGCAAGTTTTTTTTAATAACACAGAAAAATCTGTGCACTGCATTTATTGGTTAAGAGCAAGGTACTTTAGTTAAACTATAATTTTGAACATTTATTTCACACAAGAAAGGTGCAGAAAATTGTCTGTCTTAATTTCCTCTGAATTATAGAAACTTTCAAATGGCTTGAAAAGCTCATTATGAAACAAACTGCAGAAACAGCAGACCAACTTCCTAATGTCTGTCAGTTGACAGACTGGCCAATTTTCTCTCGAGCATGCGACAACCTTGTGAAATTCTTGCAGTCTTACCTTTTTTGAGTGTGAGTCTGGGAAGCTCTAACCGTGACAAGTGAGCGTGGATCAGAGCTCTTGCCTTGATACTGTAAGGGTAGCATAGGGGCACCTCTTTGTTTTTATCTCCAAGGTTGGGGAGGTCACGCATTAACTAAACACAACAAAAGCATTACTAAATCCAATTATTTATTGTATTTACTGTTAAAGTATTGATTTGATTTAGTGCCCAGAGCACCAGTTTAGTAGCTCAAGGAAGGGGACTTAGTGGAGGGAGGAGGGTACTTATTAGGGACATGGCACTTACATTTCTTTTCAAATAACCATCTAAATCTGATTAACAATACTTAAAAGAAAAACAAAATATACTTTAACTCAAGAACTGTAGCAGTTGGGGTTCTGATTGTTGGAATGGGACTGCTTAATATACAAAAGAATTAACGAGGAAGAGGAAGAGGAAGAGGGGCTTATTACAAAGGGAGCACTTACTGGAAGTGGGGCACTAAATTGAATCATGGCATAGGCCAAAATGCACTACCAGATGAATTTTATGTGATCTAGAGAGCACATTGTAACTGAGAAAAAGCCATCATTCTAGAATTCAGACTTAAGGACGGTGCCTACTTTTGTTAGTTCGCACACATTCTGTGCATCACGCAAACCAACGTTTAAGCGCGTGCACGCTGGGATAGACATTGATGCAATCAACTATGCCACCAAGTACACAACTAAAATTAAAGCAAAATTTTCCTACTGTAACCAAATCAATTTTAATGAACCTGTATTTAAAACAAGGAACATCAGAATAGCAAAATATCGCTAACCAATAAATGTTAACAACTTCCAGCTAAAAACCTACAACTGTAGCTGTTATCTTTCGAAAATTACAATGAAATCCAACTGTAAACATGTACCTGCAGATGGCGTAGTGTGCACGCAAAAACGCAAATGTCTTACTTACTGGGGAGGTGACAGGAAAAATAACTCAATAACTTAAGAAAACGTATGGTTACCCGTACATTTTATATTGCGGAATGGAAGTGGCAGGAAGGTATTTAGACTGTATTTTAGCTAAACCAGCGGAAGGCTGCCAGAGATGCTAAAAGCGCTTTTGCAACTATTTTGTTATTAAAAACGTAAAACAAAAATGATTTTAAT
>CM042749.1:6757731-6765027 GCA_022496165.2 Catalaphyllia jardinei
GCTCAGTCACTGGGCAAGTGTCTTCATCCTTTCTGCGATTTGTTTTCTGAGAGAGTTTTGATGGGAATGTCTCACAAAAAAAACTCTCCCAACATTATATACAGTAAACTTCTCATCCCACTTCCAATGAAAAGGAGCCTTTGAGCAGAGTACTAAATCTTAAAACAAACTTGAGTTACTTTTATGACACTGTCCATAAACAGAATGTACGAAACCTGTGACAGCTATTTTACATTATTATTTTTGGTGAAACACGAAATTTTCATGACATGTTAATTTTGCAAACTTCATGATTGAAAAAAGGCAAATTTAAAGTGATGTGAACAAAAAGTGCCATGAACATAACATGACACGAAAAGTGAGTGATTCACATTACATTACTGTTGACATATAGCCCTGCTGTTACATTCTTGTTAATTTTGACATTTACTCACATTTGATAAAGATGTGTACTAAGTTCAAGGACATGTTAAAGTAACATTGCCAAGGAAATCAATTGAGTATTACTCAATAAACACGAAGTTAAAGATATTCAAAATAAAATATCCTTTCAAAATTGCAGAGTTTAAGTGTCGCAAAATATGCACACCTCAAAATCGCAAAATAAACATGTTGTGAAAATGTCATCTAATAAGGTAGTTCAGTGGTTAGTAGGTTAGAATTCTAAAAGTTAATGCATGGTCTGAGTTTGAGAACTAGGCAAGTGTCCTATAATGTAGATTACCACTCTCTGGTTAATAATAATAATAACGATAACGGTAATGATAATGATAATGATAATGATGATAATGATAATAATAATAATGGGTCTTTATTTCCAAAAGATAAAAGTACATAATCTTTTGTTATATTATACACTCAATAAATTAAAACTACCTTAAAAATTACACCATTAGACTACTACTTTCAAGCTATCTTATTTTGTGTTTAAAAATCAATCTATTTAGGAGGTTAAGTCTGGGCAAGAACAGTTACTGTCCATAAACAGAATGTACAAAACCTGTGACAGCTATTTTACATTATTATTTTTTGGTGAAACATAATTACTATTACATGAAATTTTCATGATATGTTAATTTTGCACACTTCAGGGTGAGTCAGGGCAAGAATGGTTACTCTTGGGATACTTGACATAATGCTGGAGGGAGATATACTATAACCTCTGAAGGATAAGGTTCCTCCTCACTAGAAGATTAGGTTCAGTCAAAAAAGGTCTTTATTTATATGTAAAGCTATGAGTGGTTCTGGTAACTTTAACTCTGAAATACCAAACACCACCACCCTCTCTACTCCAGTCCTTACAAGCACCAATATACCACCCAGGGAGAGGGGAGGTAAAAAAACAACACAGAAAGTGGGATTACCTCTGGTGGAGTGAGAAACTTTAGTACAATTACGTAGAGAAGAAGTCTGTCATGACTTACCCTGTCTAACTCTAACACAGCATATGGATCATACTCAGTGAAGTCTTTCTCAAATTGAGAGATTTTATAAGCTCCAACAAAAAACAAAACCCAAAGAACTGCCAAGACTGAAAGACTGAAAATGAAAAGTACAAGTTAAAATTAAATGAGTAGATTACAGGTGAAGACACTGAATAATAATAAAAGAAATACATGTAAGCTTATATTTGAGTTTAATGTGAACACTTTTGAGGTTCTAGTAATATTGACGAGTAAACATGTTGCACAATATTTTTTCTAAAAATATCCCTGATAAAAATTGGAAAATCTCTCAGGTTTCCTAGCAAACATTGGCTGGTACGAGAAAAACGTTTGACATAGTTGCCATTCACGTAACTGCCTCCCTTTACTTGCTAACCAAAACAGTTGTAGTTAAATAAGTTCTTATTATGACTACTAGTAAGTGAAAAGAATTTATTTTTTTGGCTAGATCATAACTTAAATGGAACTCGTCTGCGGGCATGAAATTATCTTACAAAGTCAATATTGAATTACAAGCTTGGATTTTTAAAAAAGTGAATATAACTTAGGGTTTAAGCTTATATTTTTTATATGAACTTGGATTTGTACAAACTGAATTGGCCTCAAATTTTGCAGCGTCTTGTCACTTTTTTAAGGTAAAATAGTGTAAAAATAACAAAACAACATTGATTACATCGTTTCGCTATTAAAACAACAAAATTAGCCAATTCTTTCTTCGAGTCTGACAAAAAGTTTATCTCAGGACTAAAATACACGTCATTCTAACGAGAGCCATATGTTGGACAAACCTCGCATAGCGGATACTTTTTGATTTCGGCTGTTTCTTTCGTAGAAGCTCTCGCTTTTCTACGCAGGGTGGACATCTACATATCTTAACGGTTCTTTTCAGATCATCTGCAATGTGAGTACAAGAATCTCGTCAAAACGTCGAGAAACAAGCGTTAAAAAGGCAAATCATTGGCAAACAGCTGAGTGAAATGCCGGAAGTTTACAGTTGCCGTACACAGGCTAGTAAGACAATCCTCTACTTACCTGGTAATTTCGTGATCTTCCAGACATAATATGTTACGGGTACGAGGACTATACCAAAGAAAGATATAAGGAAATAATAGAAAGTGGTGCCTTTTTCATCGTACTCGAATTGAGCGCCGGCCATGTTGGTTTTAGAAGAAAAGAAAATCGTACGTTAGCCAGCGGTTTTCATAGAAGTGCTAAGACACTGGGACTGAATAAGGGGTTAAATACAATAAGTTCGTCTGGAATCGTCTGGTTTTTTTTTTTACCAAAGCGACAATGTACTCTGAATTGATGAACTGCGACTCCAAGAGAATATTTTTTCGTGTATGACGAGTTTTTTCATCTGTGCGATTGGCAAAGACACTACTCTTAAATGTTGGTACAGCATGAAACATATCATTTGGTCGATCGCGCGCAGGAGAGAAAAGGCGGGAAAGTTACACCGGCTGCAAAGGTCACGCATGCTGGCAGACACTGTAATTAAATAATCGACACAAGAACATGCAGTTTTCTTGAGTTTTGCTGGGTATTTCACTGCTTATTCTTGGAAATGTAATGGTATTTACAAGTTTAATGGAGGCAAAGAGTATCCCAGAAGTCGCGTTCGAATGGCTGTGTGAATGTGGGGCCTTTGACCAGCTCAGAAGACAATGTGAAGGCTACACAGCAGATTTTGCTGTAAGTGTTTTCTTTCCATGATTTGACAAAAAAATGTTTATTTTGTAAATGAGACACATTTTTCTCACTATCCTTATTCCATAGTTAATAGTTACCATAAAATTTTCTTTTTGAGAGCATACACCGAATCAGCTCAGAGGAGACGTTTCATGAAAATGAACATGCTTGTGGGCAAACTTATTCACGTAAATTGCTTAAGCTTGTTAGATTATCTTATAAACATAAGCTTTATTAAAGCAAGAAAAAGATTTTGCACCAGGACTTTTAATATGGGGGGGGGGGGGTGCTTATTCGAAGGGGGTGGTTATTTATTTTTTTCTCAAATCGTGACCAGATATGACCGTTTTTTGTCATAACATAATTTGCATGTAAACAACAACAAACACAGTCAGGGTTGTCATTAGGAGCCGGTAGGCGGCGGAAACCCGCCGGCTGTCTGGCCATTTTGCGCCGGCTACTTTCAGTGTGCACCAGAAATTTTGTAATATTGAGATTTGTCTTCCCAAGAAATCTTTTTTGGGGGGAATCTGAGGCTTAGTTTAGTGATCATTCTCTTGTATACATCTGATGTTATGGAAGAAGAAAAAAACTAAACACCTGCACAGGAAGTACCGTGCAAAAACTATCAGTGGTGTCCACGGTTAACTTGAGTACTATAAATGCCATCGCAATTCTCAAGTTCGTTGGTGCTTCGAAAATCGAAAATGATGGCCAGCGAAGAAAGCGATCTCTTCACAATTACTTGTCAAGTCAATCGAAGAAGACGAAATCTAGCGAAAAAGAGAGCCACAAAGGCAAGAGGTAGCTTCGATCACGGTATAATTACGAAACTCACCGAAGCATTTAATACCGTAACTACAGATAAACCGGCCTCATTTATCGAAATACAATGACAAACTATCGCCGATCCACTACACGCTTTCAAAAGAGCTTTCAGAGGGATGGGGAAGGACTTGAAGTGTCTACAAAGATCTATTTCACCTTGCTGAAACTGTTGTGCCCATTCCACTGTTAAGATTTCAAAGGCAGGAAGATTCTCCTTTGCCGTAAACACTCAGAATCGCCGAATCGTAGAATAGCATATAATTTACGTTATCCGGCAGAGACATGACAGCAGTTTCGAAGGAAAATTTCGTTCTTTTGTTTACGATTTCGACAGAGACATGCAAACAAAGTTCTGCGATTGAAAATGTTGTTCCAACCATACACGAGGCCGTCAAAGTTGCCGCCAGATTGTTGTTTTTTTTTAGGACTTTGTAGCGTTACAATTGTTCACCAAATACTGCTGAATTAAAATACCTGCCATTTAACTTTCCTAAAATTTATGGACCTTTTGGAGTGCTTGTCATGAAAAACCCCTTAGACAATCCTAATTAAAAAATAAAGGCGAAATGTTCCGTGATTTTGCAAACCTTGTGCCATTTGGCGGGTAATTTCCAGATGTTTATCAGTTTAGAGAGGACAGGAATGAAACATACGCTTATTTTAAATAAAAACGTGGAGTCTGAGTTCAGGGGAAATTGAATATAACATGGCTAAAAATTGCTACTTAAATATGCCCCAGAATGCTGGAAAACACGTTTCAGAGAGTTTCAAATTTTAAGTTTTTCCGGACCTCCCTAGAGGAGAGTGTAGCTCCGCAACACGCCGTCAGTGCTTGCTAAGCAAGCACAATTCACTTCAGCCGCCTGCTCAGTTCAGATCAGACACCTATTACATTTTCTAATGACAACCCTGAACACTGTGTCAGTGCCTCAGAAGTCTCAGAAGAGTCCTCTATTTCTTGAAGAGCTATTTTTAGCCGGTTTAGTCCTGGTGCACAACAGAGACTGCGGAGACCATTCTTAAGTGGTAGGGCTAAAAACTCTGACCAATACAAACAAATGTTAAGATCAGTGTTTCACCATCTACCTTGCATCTGCACATCAACTGGAGCCCTAGAAAATAAATCCCAGCAACAAAATTGGTAGAGCTGTAGCCCTACCAGCCCCTGCCCCTCTGCAGTCCCTGCACAAGGTTCAGCAGATCTTCACTACCATCTGTTACGAAGGTCAATGCACAGCGCTTGAATGAGTTGATACGTAGTTGCTTGTGATTACAACAACAACAACAATAGTTTATTTACATTTCCATTCTTACATAACATTACAATGTTTTCTATATTTAGAAAAAGAGAAGAGAAATTAGACAGTTACTAAGATACTAAAATATAAGTTACATACAGGGAAATGCCAAGCATCTAAATAAACCGTAAGGTTTTCTAGTTAGACACTAGACCTGCTTAGTATCATAGATTATGCAGACATCTATACACACACCAAACGAACAAAAGACGCACTATCACACTAAATAAATAATAAATAAGTAAACAATAAATAAATAATTAATAATTAATGACTGGGGAGAAGATCAAATTGAATTAATTTTGCTTCGACAACAGGTATTGTTTGACTTTTTTTGGAAAAGAAAAGAAACTGAGGTTTTTCATTTCCGTTGGCAATTGACGCCAACAGTCGACTGCTAAGGCTGATATTGTTTTCTTACCAACATTAGTCCTAAAACGTGCTTTGTAAAAATTACCTTTTGCGGCATAGCGGGTATGGTAAGAGTGAACATCGCTGGCATAGTGAAAATATTCATCAAATATACTTGGGAGCTGCTTTTTATGCCACTGATGGGAGAATTTAAGAAGTTGTAGTCTAAAAATATTTTCAACAGTTAGAATATCTAATAAATTCATAAGTGGAAGAGCACTCTCAGTACATTTCCCATACAGAGTGGCAAAGAATATCACTCGGATAATGTGATTTTGTTTAGCTTGGATCCTTTTTAGATGAGATGTACAGGCACTGCCCCAAGAGGTGACGGCATATGAAAGATATGGATAAACTAAATTATAATACAATTGTTTAAGTTGTTGCAGTGAAATGAATTGTCTCAACTTTAAGAATATACCTGAATTTCTAGAAATTTTTGAACAAATAAAGGATATGTGGTGTTGCCAAGAGATTGTTTCATCAATTAAGACACCTAAATACTTAATATGGTCTTTTTGTATTAAACATGACCATTACTGTACAGCCTTTGTTGTGTCTCTACTCATCCATGATGAAACAGGGGGAGGGGGTCTTACCCAAGGGGAGACACTTATTGTTAATTTTAGCCAATAGGAGGGGCACTAATTTGAAGGGTGTGCTCATATGAGGGCAGGCACTAATACAAGGATTTATAGTATTCAAGCTGGCATGATGAATACACTATTTGTTCTTAGACTGATAAATATTGAGCCCAGGGCTCCTTCAAGCCCCCAAAAAACAACCATCTGGATAAATTTATGGAACAAGGGAGAAAAGTGTCACTGTCCAGTTTTATACTTGCATGCTTTACAGTATGCAAATCATTCTTGAACACTGACATTGCACAGTGATTCTTTTTCTCTGGATCTGAAATTTAGTGGTTCAAGAAAATATCCATACCTACCACAAGGATGGCTATTAGAAATTTTAATGGACCATGACAGGGGTCTCTAAAATCAAAATTGTTGAAGTAAAATATGAACCAAAATTAGAATTTCCTGAGGGATGGGGGATAAAAAACTAAAAATTCCCTCTGTAGGAGAAGGTATTATAGACTGATATTTTCTGGACCAGCACATTTTGGTTTCTTGCGAGGGCGAGGACTCAATGAAGGACTGCACATGACCTGGTTACTCAAGCTGTCTATGAAAGTTGTTAGCTATTTTTCTGAGAGTGCATTTTTTGGGATTTTATTCAGGAAAGGACTGTTTACAGATTTGTTCTTGGAATGGATTTGATGCATTTGCTGGATTTTAATGGTATGGCTCATAACCAACATTCAATCCCTTCAACTCCCAGTTCAAAATTTACTATGCTTTTTCAGCTCCTCCAGTTTTTGCCAAAACTAGCCATTGGATTTGCATTTGTCTTGTAGCTACACTTGGGAATCTGGCTTTAACTGAGCCTTTAAATGCCATTAATGTGTTTCAAGAGGTAAGATGGCTGATTTGTTTGGTAGATTATGATACAAAATTGTCTTTTATTTATAGATGTAACATAGGAGGAACTCTGCTTAACCACTTAAATAATAAAACAGGCTTAAAATTTAGATCCAGAAAAAGAGTGAGCACATCATGATT
>CM042749.1:6765037-6780617 GCA_022496165.2 Catalaphyllia jardinei
TTTTTTTTTTTGAGGGGGGAGGGGTTAAGCAATTTCTAAATAAATTTCCTGCACAGCAAAACCTGCTAAAAAAAATCGTGCCAGGAGGGACTTTAGGGAAAAAAAAGAGTAAGTGCTTTCTTCAAGCCAGGTCTTGTGTTTGACTTAAAAACGTTCTTGCACAAGCTATTGCCCACCGAAAAGAATCATGTAGAACCAGAACAAATTTAACACTCCAGAAGATTACCCAACCTCCCGCCCTCAGAAAAAAACGAAATTGGTGTCTGGTACTAAAACAAAACACGAATGTGAGGCAATGTGAAGAATGCCATTGCTGGAAAGAAAAGGCTGTTTGGCAACAAACAGTCACTTGGCACAACATCCTGCATACTGGATGGTAAAGAAGGCGGGAGACAGCTTCCTTCAAAAAGTCAAGCTTGACTTTTCTCACTTGTTCTTGAAGCGTAGGGTGTCATCCAGCATGACGAATTTTGTGCCTTGTGACAGTTTGTTAAAAATGGCTTATTTGAACAATCTAGAGAGAAGAACAAAATTAAAGCCCGCCCTTCCTTAGATAGACGATCGCGGCTCTAAGGGTAAGCAAAAATTGATTCAATCAGACTATCCAGTCGTTATCATGTTGAGGGCTTATTTAGTTACCATTCAGTGACCCTGCGCAAACGTTCATGAAACACACTCTGTTTTCGCCAATGACATAATATTTGGATTGCATTTGACACGACCTTGTTAATTTGTCATGTTTCAAACTTCTCAACGAATCAAAGGATAAAAGACTATTTTATTTATTTTCAACAAGCTATTCTTAAAACAGTATAAAAAACTATACTAAGAGAATTACTGACTGCTTGTGCTACCAACTTAGTTTCTGATGGGTCAAGCAGTGAAGAGAACATGCCTGATCATAATGCCAAGAACTGCGTCAAATCATGTGATAAGAGTAGGACACATCTCTTCAAAGTAAGTAGCCTCTTAAGCGTGAAACATCCTATCCCCAGTGGACTCCGGTCATGTGTGGTTTATAAATTTTCGTGTGCAGGCTGTGCAGCCTAAAAAATGTCGGTGAGTCCACTCGACATTACAACACACGTGTAAGGGAACACTTGGAAACGGACAGGGCCTCACACATTTTCAAGTACCTGGAGCTAGAGCTCGTCAGCATGTCGCTCTGCATGCTCCCGTGGTAATCAGTTTAGCATCATCGATCAGGCATCCTCGCGGTTTGCTCTTAAAATCAAAGAGGCGTTGCGCATACTTTGGGACAAACCAACACTTAACGCACAGGTCAAACATATCAATTTAAAACTTTCTGTTTAATTTTTTGAATTAATTTTTTGTAATTTCTCTGGTATTTATATTTCAGTGGAATTTATTGTTCATTTCACACTGAAGATGGCAGAGGCACATGCCGAAACAGGTCTGTAAAACTCAGGAGTGACGTGTTTTTCTTAAAATTAATTTCATCACTGCTTTTATCCATCTTAAAGTAATCGTACTCAAGAGAATTTATTATTTTATTCTCATTTACTATAATCATTCATTTAAATTGGTTACGAATTCAGACACTGATAAACGATTATTTCAGTTCAAAACTAAAAACTTTAGTCTATAGTTAAAACTTGAATGTTTTTATGTTCAAACCATAGTGACATTATGAGTGAAAGCGGTTTATTTAAGGGTCTTAAATTGTAATTCTATAAAAGTTTACAATTATTTTGTAGGCTGCTTTTAATTTTAGAATGGTCACTTAGTTAAAACACAGTTACAGTTTAAAACTGAAAACTTGAGTCACTAGTTTAATCATGAAACCATATTTTTTTAGCTTTTTGAGTTCAATACATATTATTGACATAATTAGTAAGGTCAATTTATCAGCTTTTTATTTCTACAAGGTGTACAGTTATTTAGTTTGCTATTGAATATAGGTTTAAGCGCTAGCTGAAAAATGGTTTATTTATTGCCACGAGATCCTGTGACAGATATATTACATTTATTTGTTATTCTAAACGACTTGGTTTTATTCCGGTTAAAAATGAAGAAATTAAACATGAAAACCGTTGTTATTTTAATTCTTGTTGAATTACATTTGGAACGAGGAAATGGTCAGCATCCTGAACGAGTTATAACTTGAACTTAAGACGTGTTATCACCAAAGCTGATCTGTCTTTTGATTAGCAACAAAGTCATTTACTTGATCTGTTTACGTTTGCGTTTATCTGTTACTGCAATTCTCTGTAATTTAAAGCTGAAAGAGAAAAACAGCTTTACAATCGAAACCAACAACTGAAACAAATTACGGTTATTGAAGTCCTCTTGGAATAGAGACCATGGATTCGAATTAGCGGCTAATATCTATGACTCAATTTCAGCTCCTTCGAGACACTAAGCATGGTTGCCACAGAAATCACTTTTCAAAATTCCCTGACTTTTCCCTGATAAAATAGAATTTCCCTGACCAAACTGAGTACAAAATGTCAGATCTAGCAGCGGCTTCTAGTGTGAACTCACAGCCGTCTGTTCTACTCGTCCATCAAGATCGATGGATGAGTTTGCAACAAGTTTTCCTTTTTCATTAAGTAAAAACATCGCTAAGATCGCAGTGACCCTAAATGTTTCTTACCGGCAGACTTCAATAGCACTAAAACAGCCGTGTTAAATTTAATCAATTTTCCCAGACTTAACTTCAAATGTCAGAAAGTTTCCATGACTCAAAATAAAATTCCCTGACCCTGAGGAATTTTTTCCTGACCATTTCGTGACCCGTGGCAACCCTGCTAGTGAACATAATTTAACCCCTCCCAACATTCACATTATTATTGTGACTGACTAGTGAAGTTCCATTGAACCGAGCGAAATATTCTGCTTTTTTTTCAAAATTTTATTGCGCTCTGAGCAAAGAAAACAAAACAAATTCATATTTTAACCATGCTTCCAGAGCAGGAAAACCTTCGTACCTTAGTTTCCTCAATTCCAAATTGATCGCTGTCAGTTAATGCACTCCTGGCGTAATAGTAATCCCACTCGATAGATGCGTCTACAAAATACGACAGAAAACAAGACTTGAAGTTACAGTCTGTCAGCAATAACCATTCCCGAACAGTCACACCTCGGCAGAGTAAGTGTGTTTACTAATATCATGTCATTCAAATGACTGTTGATGTCTTGGGCAGCGTCCATGGCCACACTACACCAGAGAAATTTGAAAACGGAGGTTTAACTCTGAAAACGCATGAAATGTTTTCCTTGTACACTACACCGAAGGAATTTAAAAACTCATCAATCACTAGCCATTTTAGATTTGTTTGGAAAAGACTCGGGTAGGAAAATCATATGACTATCACTGGCGTGGTCACTGTTTCCAAAGACCTCCGTTTTCACGAAACACAAAAACAAAAAGCTGTCATTTTCAAATTACTCCGGTTGAATTCAGGGCGTTTTCAAAAAGCTCCGTTAGTGTGGACGGTAGTCCTAACCGAAGAAATAAAGCTACGTTTTCAAATTCCTCCGACAGGGGAATGACTTTTCCTGCTCTTGCCCTCCAGGTCACACGCCCGTACAACACATTTTACTTGTTTAATCTGCGAATTGTAGAATGACGACTTAAGTTTAGGTCTGTCAGTTTGAAAGCTGTCTACCCAAGGTTCTTATCACTGGTGGATTTCTTACCTTCCTTCTTCTTCTTGGACTTCTTCTTACTCGTGTTTTCTGGACTCAAAGAGGACTGGCTACGAGACAGTCTCGACACATCTTCCCGAAGAGAAAATTGATGTCCAGCTAAGCCACTCAAGGTGTCAGCGCTCTATATAAAAAATAAAGAATATATACAACTCAGTTTTAAGCGTCGTACTGATGAGTCAATTGGATTGGAGTTAATACAGTAAAAATACGTGGGTAAGAATCTACATTGTTTTAAGTCCGGCAAAATAGGTGCTTGTATTTTGGGGCAGTTGTTGGCAGTTTGAAGGAGATACAGACTTTCGCTGATTACCAGAAAAATAACTTAACTTGGGTTTGGTCCTTAAGTATACATCATTTATTCACAACTGTATAATGATAAGCCTAACGCGTCTGATTACTGAATGTAAATGTAGTGTTGTCTTTACGACGAGATTTGTATAATAATGATCACTAAAAATTATCAGGATTTAACTCGAACCCACAAATAAGAATCTGTGTGATCTTGCTTGGCTAAACAGGTTGTAATATTTTTGGATATGAAAATGAAAACTTTCTGCCAGCAGGTTCGTAAACTACTAGGAGTGCAAGCAAACCTCTTTTATGGCTGCATCGAGTTCATTCATCTCTTCTGCTGCTTCTTTAAGAACTGTCTCCTCGTAACCTGGATCCCAGTTTTGAGTGCGCGCGGAGCCTGGTTCAAAGTGTCTGTGGTTCACCATAGCAAGTGAGTCCTGCCCAGGGTCATCTTCTAAATCCTGGAAACAAAAAGATAAGTGTCGAAAATTCTTCCTATTAAAACGATAACGACTTTGTAAATGAAAAATAAACATGGTATGGGATGGCAGTGCAGGTGTCATTAGTTTTAGAGTTGTCTTAACTTCTAATTGTTGCCCTTTCTTATTCCTCCTCGTTATAGCAATCTCCGCGTTGACACCGAAACCTTAACGCCAAGCACGCGGAAGCCGTGAGGCTATGTCGACTGTGTGGCGTTGAAGTTAGGAGCTACAAGTAGGTACAAGCTGGATCGTGTTAAGTTATATCAAATGTTATGCTCAAATCATCTCGCGAACGAACGTGTAAGTGTGAAGGCAGTAGACGTCTTCGCAGCCGTTATTAGGGCTGTGGGGAGGAGCGTTGCGTGACGACACTAACAACGTTTGTGAAGGACACTGGTGAAGGCAACTGTTCAAATGAAGTACCTGCTCCTTCCAGGGATTTTCCAGTCCATCCATACTGAAATGATGTTCATACATTCGTCCTCTTGCCAGACTCGTCTCTCGCAAGCTTGAGGAAGATCTTAGTTGCATCGCTAAGTTGTCCCTGCCACCGACGTCCTTTGGAAACAAATTAAAGTAAGTTTATATTGAAATTCTTTCTGTGAAAGAACACCCATGAATAGGCCATTTTCGAGTTAGCTTGTGCCTCTGTTTCAAAACGAGTCTTTGAGCAAAACCTTTCATGTGAAAATGATTTTGATTTGTATGAAAATGAACACGATGGAGGAAAACATTTCCATATGAATAGTTTCGCCCGGAGTTTCGTTTTGATACGGAGGCAAAGCACAACTTGGAAAAGTTACACTACGTCACAAATTTAACCTCGGTAACTGCTGCAGATTAAACAATGTCAAAATGATCACGTGACTAACGCTTCAAGAGACATTATTCTGCATGTGTCTATGAAATATAAATCTAAAGAAATTTTGTTGCTTCGAAACGCTCGTTTAAAGGCCCAGTATTGGCCATTATGCTTCGCGCGCCTCTGTTGTTGTTTTAGTTTTCACGGAAGCGAGACGTCTATTGTTTACGACTTCTATTCTGGCGTCACCAAAGCCTCAGAATTTTCAACATCACAAAAAAGACCGCCAAGTGTTAAACGGGCAATACTGCGTCTTTAAATGACACAGCTCAAACCATTAGGAAACCACCAAAGTGTATTATTACCACCAGAGTATTGAGAAAACGCGAATTGGCAGCTACGTTATACGGTCTATAAGGACGTTCGTGCTAATTTTTTCTGCGCATCCTTACTGCGCACGCAAACTCACATGCGTCATGCATTGAGCGCGCGCGCTAAGTACTAAAATGATAGGGCAGATGGCCATTGCTATAGCATGCTTGAATTTAACGATCTTGGACGTTCGGTGATCCCTACTTTTCTTTTCAGAAACAGATTTTATTTACAATTATCTCCACATCGTCCAAAAATGAACAAAAAATCAGTGTGGAAAGTTAAAAATTTTCACGATTTCTGTCCGCGAGACATCGAATCCTGGCATCACGCAGCTGCAGGGCGCGTGAAATTACTTTACTTTTACTTTAATCATTTCACAACAAAGAAGCAAATTACAAGTATACATATACTTAACTATGACACTAAAACGAGCATGCTGTTGGAAAACCCACAGAACAGGAATGAACTTCCCTAACAAGTGTAGGCCAACAATAGTATTAGTGATAATATTAAATATATAATTAAAAAAAGATTTAAAAAAAATAAACTAAATAGATAAAAAAAATTGTAAGATCAGTCATGGCGATCGAAATTGTGGTCGCTAAATGCGAACTTGTTCTTTGAGGAACCTCACTAGTTGACTAAATTCGCCTCATAGGTCCATTTAAACCATATTTGGCAGAGAACATTTCTCTTCAAAGCTCTAATTACAATATATTGGGACTTGCAGCCACTGTGGCCTTCTTCGCTAACCAGGTCCGACTTACTCAGATTTAGGTGTTCTTCCGGGCATGTTCCCTCCAAAAGCTGTTAATCCCCAGCTCATCAAACAAAAAAATACCATAGTTGGCATCCAATTAGAACAAATTTTTAATAATTTAGTCAATGTCCTAGTTGTTGATTGAAACCAAACCTGTGTTGTGACCTTTTGATTAATTTTGGGAGTGCGTTGGTCCCAGCGGGGCATCCTCCCTAGCATGGCCTCCTACTATCCTTTACCATCCTCTTTGAATGGTGATCAACTACTAAGTTAGAGTCTAAAACATTAACTTACCAAGGAGTTGTACTTGTGTAATGATTGATAATCTAGCGTGCGTAGCTGTTTACCATTAACGTGTCTCCTGACAAGCCACACAACCAGGAAAATCAACAGAGCGATGAAAGCAGCGCTACCAATAGTGATCCCCACAATCGCCTCAACTGACAGCTCTGTCCCACCAGCTCCTGAAGCTAATCATGAATAATATAAACATACTGACTGAGTGAGAGGGCCAGAAGGAAAAAATATTTGGCTAGAGGTCGAGACATGCGAACCAAGAACATTAAGGTTCGCGCGTCCTAGACGCAGATCGAAATATCTTCCTGTACGGTCTGACCTAACTCAGTAAATAAGTGTTTTATCATATGACCTTTGCTGAACTTGATTTGGTTTAACTTGTAAAAGGTTCTGGGTGAATGTTCTGAATTTCGAAAGGTAAGTCAACTGGACGGCTTTTTTTTCCCGACCGGCTCACATCAACCTGGTCCTACACAAGTCATCCCGCATTGTGTTTTTCTATAGGATTACGTGAGTTGGACCGAACAGTTTTCTGATAACATACTATAAGCTAATCACTAAACATTACAATTGAGCATTTGTTATGGTTCAGCCTGGAATTTGGCACGACATGAAAGTGATGCGTTTAGGATACTGTTGGTCGCCTGATGCAAATCATGGTTCCGAGCAGTTTCACGTTTGTAACATTAAGTCTGTTGTAATCCTTGGAATCTTTGAACCCTCATGACTCCGTCCTCGAGGCACGAAGACTAATAGGTGGATTTCCACTGTCGCGTAATTTTTACGTGCGTACGGACGTAAACTTTAACTGGCTTTACGTGCGTAAATAAAATAGAGACGATGTATGGAAGGTCGGACGTAAACGTAAAAGTTGAGCGAGGTTCAACTTTTACGTTTACGCGCGGCTTTTCACACATCGTCTCTATTTTATTTACGCACGTAAAGCCAGTTAAAGTTTACGTCCGTACGCACGTAAAAATTACACGACAGTGGAAATCCACCTTATTACTCTACTTGGATTGTAACAGTAACGTGTCTTGCAGTGAGGAGTACAACATGACGATACTGACAGCATCAGTAAAGTACATCGTGTGTAAAGAAAGGCTTGTTGTTGTTATTACGTTGTTTTAGGCAGTGTTTGACCTCTCGACCTAAACCCTGTAAATATTAGATTACAAATATAGATACTCACTTGGAGTGTTTTCTAACGGAACAGAAGCACTAACAACCACACTCTTGGTACCACCGACAGATGTATTGGCCATGATGAAGAAAAAGTACTCTCGACCAGCGGATAGACCAGTCACGTGGTACGACAGACTGGAGCCTTGGTAAAGAACGGAGTATATGGACAGGTTACGCATGTGCAATGAGTAGCTGATGATGACGCCATTAGGATGTTGAGGCCGGGTCCACGAGGCGTTTAGTGAAGAGGAACTAGAGAGTTCTAAAACAGGAGGACTAACTCCCTCGGGTACTGTTCAAACGAAAAAAAAAGGTTTCTTCTACTTTATTTAAATCTATTTTCTTTACACAATAAGCTACAGCTAGAAAATAAGCTAAAGAAAATGGTGCCCCTGATTGGTTTAAAATCATGTTTCAATTAAACAATTAGATTACGAGCTCAAGATTTCCGTCACGTGACAGTTGACGAGAGCGCATATTATACATAGAAATCGACAACGAATGATCTAATTGTTTTAGTATAAATCTAGTAGTCGTTCAGAACTTTAACTAATTCCTCTTAATTCACAGACACTTCGAAAAGGCAAAGAAGCGCCGTCACTCTGTTAACAAGCGCTCACTTAACTACGCTACTCAGAGAACGCAATCAGAGAACGGCATTCGTGATAGAACCCTAGTAGATTTATACTAAAGCTCGATCGAAACACAGAACTACCACGAGCTGTTGACGTAATGATGTGACGTAATGATGGCGCGAGCAAAGAGAATTTACACTTTGGTGATCAAAGTCAACAAGTTGTTTACTTTTTCTCGTCGCGAAATTTTCCAAAAGAAATAGAAAACTTGTTCTCCGAATAAGCTGTGGAAACAGTCACCTGTTGGTTCTTGTTTCCACAGCATTTCTCGTTCTCTAAAACGTCACTTGTGTTGCTATAACTATGCTATAACTCGATAGAAACACGGTACCTTTTTTCTACGTCCTAACTAAACGTTATACTTTCACAGTTAAATCGACTCCACTATCGTGCTAAATTGCACTTCACCTACCCGCCTCCAACGTGCGAACAGCTTCCCAGCGTGTCTCTTTCAATGGTAACCCTGTGGTTTCTACCTTCACCGAGTAATTGGTGTAAGGTTGTAGGCCCGTCACGGTATGGTTTGTTCCACTCACTTGCAACGCACGGTATTCACAAGCTTCGTTGATCTGCGCTGGATCACAAACCCGCAGCTTCAAAGTAAATGAGAAAATTAATCCGCGTCTCACATTCGCAAGCTTCCAAGATACCTCAAGTTTCCTGGCCCCAAGTGCACCCACGAATATATCGTTTTGGAGTAAAGGATCGTCACTGCAATTGGAAGACGCTAAAGCATTGCTGAAGAACGTGTAAGGGTTGTAGCCGTTTGGTCTCGTTATGCTGTAACGTCTTCCATTCCCTAGGTCCAAGGTAGCGTTAAGAACGCCTTGATAAAGTGGTGGCCGCGAAAATAACCCATTCACCATCATGGTTCTTGTGAAGTCAAGCGATCCGTCATTTGAAAACCGAACCTGAACGAACGACAGACCAATGCTCGAATACAGCAAGGAGGTGTTCAATGACGCCAAAAAACGTCTTCCCCCAATGTTATATCTTGCGCGGATGATTCCCCCCGGAATTCCTTTTTCAGTGGTATCTAAAGTCCCAGTTGTAAAAACGCTGTCACGCAAACTGTTGGTAAAATCTGACTCAGAGTGCGAGACATCGAAGAAAACTATAGTGTCGTTCGCGTCGAATGATTCAACACCAAGCTGAGAAGCTGATACAGAAATGGTCAGGAGACATTTCGACTTTGGATCTTGAACAGGTACAACTGTGATACTAGGAAACAACGAAACAATTTGGAGATTAGCCCGTAACAGTACATTAACGTCATTTAAGGTCACTGATCCATCCCCGTTAACGTCTAAAGCCTGTAACTGTTGCTGTGTAATATTATTCTGTATCCTCTGTCCCTTGACCCGGCTGAAGTTAAACTGCTGCTCCGTCATGTAAGCCAACGCGAATTTAACATCTCTTATATCAAAGATACAGTTCCCGTCAGTATCTCCAGGCTCACGCTTCCCATTTGTGCAGTTGGAGCAGGGGGGACTGGCACAAGCAACGACAGAACGCCTCGTACGAGCGTTGACCGCAGGTTTCGACTGAGGTAATGGCGCTGACGACAGTGATCTTCGTTGGCGACCCAAGTTATTGTCAATAGCAACCTCGACATCTCCCACCACAATATTTCTTGGAACAGGCATCCCGATAACGCTACCAACAAGATCATCAGCTGCAATCATCAGAACAGTTCCACTAACACGTGCAACACCGCTCGAGATGACGCGAAATTTGACATCTGCGACATGGCGAACCGGATAATCCTGGCTTTCAATGAGGAGTGCGCCTGCAATTCTCACTTTTCCAGTTTGACCAGTTTGGCTTGGTCTGTCAGAGATAAAAAATCCGCTCATGTCAGCACCTTCATTTACACCGACCACTACTAGCAAGTCACTGTTATAAACGACTTCAACATCGAAGCTTCCCAACACCAGATCTCCAGAGTTGATACGCACAGGGGCTACAAAGCTTTCTCCGACTTGCACGGGCTTGAGTGGAACACCAGTGACGTCACCGATATCCACGTCACCAACATCCGGGTCTAAATTGCAGGCGAACGTGAAGGAGTCTCTCAGTGACGGAGACTGTATTGAATACACAGTTACACTCACATCTTGAGGAGAATTAGCTTGCAAGGTCACTAAGCCACTAGTTTCGTTCAACGATATTTTAGTTGTGTCTTGAGTACTGAAAAGGACTAAATCAAACATAGTTAAGTTATCTGAGCTGAAAAGTCCAAGGATGTTTGAAGAATCGCTAAAATCCAGATTAACGACCAGTTGCAAAGTCGAACGATTTCGCAAACCGGTCAGGGTGACGTTCGGTGGCATAGCTATCTCTACAGCTGTTATGGTTACAGGAGTTGACTCAACCTCAAGGGTTAACACGTGACTAGACAAGCCCATAAAACTGGCATTAACTGAAAGCTGTCCTTTCTCTTGTCGCCACTGCACTAAAACCACGTGAAACCCAGTGTTAGAAGCTTCAATTAAGCTGCTCTGCGCAAGCTCAGCTGGCTGACTCGCTGCGATCTCGAATCGTGTTCGTGGGTCTCTTGAAATATCAATTGATGTTCCGTTTGTAAGTACGAGAATCAGGTTCAGTCTCGCCTGCTGATGTTCTCCTGTCTTTCCAATCGGATTCAGTTGAGTAAGGTTTACGTTCCTCGACAAGTTAAAAGCTGGGTGTGGACTTGCATAGGTTGTCAGTTCTTGAACGCCAATGACATCAATAGCGACTCGACTGCTCATCTGAACATGCGCAAACTTGATTGACATTTCAACTTGACCGAAGCCAGCACCTGAAGCGGAAACGACTATCGCTCGCTCTGTTGCAACGACGTCTGCCAAGTTAGCTCCGATTTCCAAGTTAAAAACTGTCGAACTGTCATTTGTAACATCAATGCGGTATTCACGGCCACTGATATTATAAACAAGAGTCACAGTTAATTCAGTGGACATAGGGACCCCAATCGCCTCAGCAGGGTCCCCATGGGGCGTTATTTGTCTTGAGCGCAAAGTTAGGAGGACCGCAATGGGTTCCTGGAAATTGACGTCAGCGCTTGCGCGTGACATAACGGCTGGTTGCGGCGTGCAGTGACCAGAGTGCATAACGACATGAAGTAGATTACCGTTTCCATTGTTGACCGCTGTAATAAGTGCCCCTTGCACAGTAACCACACTGTTGTTTGTAGAGTTGACGTAGAAGCCGTGCAGGCCGTCAAAAGTGTTCACCATTCCATCGCTGTACTGCACAGATATAATCACTGAACCTTCGTCGTTTGGAATAGAAAACGTCTGATCGATGTTAACTCTCGCTGTATGTTGCAATGAATTGTTCAGTGACTCAGGAAGTTTAACGAACAATCGTGTGGCAATCAATGTCTCAAGAACATATACTCTTGTTTCTTCATTGCTAACTTCTACGACAAAGACTCCAAGAGACTGAACGGGTGAAGAGTTGTAAACTACGATTGAAGCGTTACCAACGTTTTTACCATGAACATTTAAACCAACAATTTCAGCTACACTAACGTTCGAACTTTTTAAGTTATTTTTAACGTACTGGGTAACATCAACTCCAGCGTGCGACTGTTTTCCGTTCGAAAACTCTGCCTTTACTCTCACGCGCGCATGCTGATAGCGTGACTTACAGGAATCACTGGGATCATACCAGTCACGTATTCTCTTCAACTTTGCAGGAGTGACACTCAAGGTAACTGGAACAGTCGGTGTCCACACAATAAAGGAAGAATTCGTCGTAAGAAATTCGTGGGAAAACTCGATTATTGCCTGTGTTGATCCGCTAGTTTCAGTGCCATTTACAAACACGCTAGAGCAGTCATTTGAAACTTTCAAAACATCAACATGAAGACTCCTACATGTCACGCTCGTCACGTTTACGACTTTTCCTGACGCAGTCACGCCATACACCACAAGAGGAACATCAACTTGTATTCCATTCAGCACAGCAGTGTTAACAACGACTGAGAAGTCAGGCACGACAAAAAGTGCTGTAACGTCATCCTGAACGACCACAAAATGTCCTATTTCATTTCTTCCCCGTCTGTCTTCGAAAACAGCTTTAACTGGTGCGTCAAGAAGTTGATTGCCTTCTTGGTCGCTAACCTGGTTCACAATGCACTCCATGGTTTCTTGGCTCACCATTATAGCATTTTCAGCGACTTCCACTTTGATAGTAAAATAAAGCGCGATCGAGCCCAAAATATCTTCGGAGGGATCACCTTTACGAGCTCCAAAAACAACGAACTCGTTTGCCCCATTGAAAGTTGTTTGAACACTCCAGGACGGAGAAGCTTGCACGTCGTTTATCTTCAAACCCGTCGAGACCGTGAAGATCAAAGTGTAATACTTCACAAGTCTAGGATACTGAGCATACACCTCGAGTGAAAATTTATCACCAACATTCAACAAATACAGCGGTGTTAAGATAAGAAAGTTTCCTTGAACTTGAGGGATTTGTCTTCCGCTTAAAGTAACTTGTTTTAGCTCAACCATTTTTGAAGATAACAGACCATACTGTACTGAAGCTTTGTGTGGGGACACAGTAGAGTTTAGCCATTCCTGTGGAACGAGTAAGCTTCCAACACATATTCCAGTATTGGTCGATGGAACACAGGTAATATTGACCTCCAAGTCTGTTTTAAGGTTTACCAGCTTAAAATAGACTTTTGTAGGTGTGGTCTTGACATTAAAGTTCTCGTCAAATATCTGCACTGCAATCCGTATAACCTGATAATCTGGCCAATCACTGACAAGCGCTGATTTGGTGTATAATGCGTGTTCTTTTAACACTTTGAACGTCTCTGAGCGTTGAATCTTTCCTGTACTAACTTGAAATTCACCCGACATCTGTGAAAACAGGCCCAGGTTAGCCTCAGCATAGCCGCTGCTCAACATGACTGGCTGTTCAAGTGGAAATGCACCACGAACGACATATGTGAAAGGATTTGTGTCGTTAAATTTGAACGTAACATTGTAATGTATTCGCACATGTAATATGGAGGTGTTATTTAACGGTGGTGTGCCCCTATCCAATGCAATTATTGACAAGTCCATGGTCAAATAATTTGCGTCTCTAAGAGAGAATTTCGTTCTTATTTCGCCTGACGAGCCATTAACAACAAAGAGCTCCGACGCTAGATCTGATGGCAGAATTTCGTAAACAATCATGCCGTTCTCTCCTGAATCCTGATCTGTTGCGTGGACTCGAGCAACAAGGGAGCCGGTTGGAAGATTCTCAGTGATCGAAACAGAGTAAAAATCTCTGGAAAACCGAGGTGGATTATCATTCACGTCCAACACAGTCAAAGAGACATTAGCAAAGCTAAAGAACGAGGTTGAAGAATTAGAGTCATTTGTAGCACCAATGACATCCAGTGTATCATTTGGAAGAAACGTGTCTGTTGCCTTCACAACTAGCAAGTAATGTTTTCTTTCCTCAAAATCCAACGAGCGCGCAAGTTTGATTTCTCCCGAAGAGGAATTCAACAAAAACGTGTCATTGCCGTTTCCTTCGTGTAAACTGTACACAATACCGCCCGCGCTACTACTGTCCAAGTCTCGCGCGTGTACTCGCAGAATTGTCGAATTGATCGTGAAGTTTTCGTAAATACTGGCTTGGTATAGCTCTTGACTGAAAATAGGTCGATGGTCGTTCACGTCAATGACGTAAACGACCAGAACTGCGTTTGAGGTCAGCGGTGGATCCCCATTATCGGTGACTGACACGTTTAATTTGTAAGAGGAAACGTTTTCGTGATCTAGCGCATGTACTGTTGTTATAACACCGCTTGTCGCGTTGATTATAAAGTCCCCGGCCTGGTTACCTATGAACATGAACGGCAATGATAGGTTAATTAACAAATTGACGTCAGTTTTTCATGCATCTGTCCTGTTATTGATCATGAATTTCGTCATAACTTTCTCAAAGTAGCTGTGGATCTACGATAACAAAGATAACAAATTGTCAAATTGTCGGCTCTCGAGCGTTGCCGCATCGCTTATTTTGTAAATTTGTCTGTTCGCTTATTGACGATAAAAATGAGCCAATGAGCACGCGAGAATTTTTGCAGTTATCGTAAAATGATAACTGAAATTTCTTTTCATGTCGTACATTCTTTAAGTTACTTAGCGTAGAACCAATTTCAAAGTAATGTTAATATTTTCTCGTCTCTGTTTCTTTTTTACTTCAGTTGTTTTTTACACTTTTTTAATTAAGCAATCTAATATAAGTAGATAGCCTAATGACTAGCGGGTCAGTTTTACCCTTGTATTAATTTCTCAACTGAAATCAAAGCGGTGTATAATAATTTGGAGTGCAGTTATTTAGTGACAGACTATCCAAATATTTAGGCGTTGTTTCACGCGACTTTCCTTTATACGAAGGAAGTAGTGACCAGAGCAATATCATTACCTAAGGAGAGCGTAAATCATAAAATAATGATAAGCACTTTCGATACATTTTTTTGTTACGTCTTATTTCCCAGCCTTATTTTATATAACCAGTATGAAAAGTAAGGTATATCAATTAAGATCCCAAAATTAACCACGCCGTGCGTCGTCAGCCGGGAGGCTTTATGAGGTATTCTTACAGCGTTATGCCCACGTGACAACTTGTAGTGTTTAGAACTGGATAATAATTTGAGACGTAAACTCTTCGAGTCAAACACACCAAGAGGATGAGCTTCTAATTCTTGACAGCCAATCAGAAAGCTTCATGAGCTGTCACGAGGGCAGCTAAAGTTGTCACGCCAGTATGACGTCATACGCATACCTCACGTTATCGCGGGATCAATGGAATCTCCAAGACGAGGCTTGGATGTGAAGTATCAGATGAGACTTACCAGATACTAAAGTAAAGTTTAGAACCGCATTGATCCCCGAATCGCCGTCTGTGGCATTTACTCGCGTAATCACTGTATCAACAGGCACATTTTCTCTCACGTACACAGGAAATAAGGGATAAATGACAGGTGTCATGTCATTTACGTCAATCACTTCAATCTTTACCAGAATGCTGCTTGACAAGGGAGGGGTCCCTTGGTCTTGCA
>CM042749.1:6780627-6793127 GCA_022496165.2 Catalaphyllia jardinei
CCCCGGGAGGGTTATCTTCGTCCAAATCCACTGTGTAGACACTTTGTTCAAAGCGAGGCTGCTCGTCGTTAACATCTAAAATACGCAGATATATAGTAGCATTGTCAAAATATTTCTGACCAGTCAGCGGTGAATACTTACAAGCAATTATTTCAAACTGATAGGTGTCGCGAATTTCTCGGTCAAGAGCAGTTAAAGTTGTCACGATCCCTGTGGAAGAATTGACCTTGAAGATAAACGCAACGTTTGCAAATGCCGAAGATATGTTGTAGAAGACTCTGTCTCCGTTAGGGTCTGTGGCAAAAACCATAACAACTTCGCTTCCAGGGAGAATGTCTTCCAGAATGGAGGCGTTGTAAATTGTTTGATTAAAATGAGGCGGGCTCCGGTCATCTTGAACGGTCACGTTAACTCCAGTTGTATTGTAGAGAATTGGAGATCCAAGATCAGTCACGTTTATGGTAAGGAAAAACCCAGCAACGCTGTCATATAAAAGCGATTTGTTTAACTGAACGAAACCGAGGTTATCAATAACGAATTTATTTAGCTCGTTACCGGAAGTTATTTTGAACTGCAGTTGCGCATTAAGACCTTCGTCGGCATCGGCGGCGTTTACACGCACCAACGTGTACCCCACGTGAGCAGTATTCTTGATAGTGATTGGCTTAACCACTTCTAAATATGGCGCGTTGTCATTGACGTCAAGAAGAGTGATATTCAGCGAGAGTTCTGTTGGTTGAATTTCTGCGAAACGTTCAACTGCGAGGTTCCACGCGTGGAGAGAAAGAGAATAAAAACTCACATCCTCTCTATCCAAACTTGCTTGAATCAAAACCTCTCCGGTAAGATTTCGAATAAAAAATTTGTCGCCAAAGTTGCCATCAGTGATGGCGAAGTATGTGTGGAAATCTTGTCCAGAAATATTCCTTGGTGTAAACTTGTACACAATCTTGTCAACTGATACGTCTTCGGGCATAGAAATGTTGATGCTGCTGTGATCAAACTGCGGTGGAAATAGGACTGAAATATTAACAGTGAGGTTAGCTGACAACGAAGGTATCCCTGAATCAGAAACTTCAATTGAAAGCTGTATGAAACTTTCTTTCAGGTCAAGCAATGACGAATTAATGAAAATTACTCCACTTTCTCTGTTGATTGTAAAGATACCGAGGGCGTCTTGGAAAAGATAGAATTGAAGGGCGGCATTCCGACCAGTGTCTTCATCTGAGGCATTGACCCGCCAAACCTCGCTACCCGCGGGTAGATTATACGGGATGACCCGCTGAGTTACAGGATAAGGGATTGGTGCATTATCGTTTTGATCCAGGACAGTGATATTAACAGTAGCATTCGAACTAATATTCTGTCCGTACTGTGAAGTTACTATCAGTAAGAAAAATTCGTTGGCTTCACGGTCAATTGTATTATTAACCAATACAATACCGTTGTCTGAATCGATTTTAAACGCGTCATTCTCGCTTATGGAATAAACGATCTCAGCTGAAGGAAGTCCAGGGACGTAGGCCGTCACTTGAACAACACTCGTGTTTTCTGCGCTGTTTTCTGTCAGGTTCGCTTCATAAAACTGAGAAATAAAAAATATTTCGACATCAAAGGCGTAGGTTATCCAAAATTCCACTGTTGTATTCACAGTTAACACGGGAACACCATGATCTGAAATTACCACCGTAACCTTGAAAACATCTCCAACTTTTCCTTGCAAAGAACTGTTCAACAGCACCTCACCAGTTGTAGCATTCATTACAAACGTCCCGTTCCACGAAGAGTTTTTGATAATACCGAAACTAAGTCGCGCATTTTCCCCGATATCTGCGTCGGAAGCAATCACTCTGGCCAGCGGGCTACCCACCAGAGCGTTTTCGGGGATTTTGATCACATGACCCGGTACAATTTTAGTGACAAGTGGAGGATTGTCGTTCACGTCAAAGATCGTAACAAACAAGAACGCATGAGTAAACTTTTCTCGCCCCGGGGCTCCTCCGTCGGTGGCTCTGACCGTCAGATTGTACCAGGCCTTCTCCTCTCTGTCCAAAGATCTGACAATGCGAATGACACCCGACGTTGAATTTACAGCAAAAGGCAGCGAGTCATCGCTTACAAGACTGTAGCTGATTCTCCCGCTGTCTCCTTGATCCAGATCCGTGGCATTGACTGTCATGATTGACGAATTTATCGTTGCATTTTCCGAAACATTGGCGCGATAGTAGAGCTTTTCAAATTCTGGCGTGAAATTGTTGATGCAATCCGCTGAACTCAGTGTATTGTTAAATATGACGAAGGGATTGTAGTTGTTGTTCGCGTTAAAGCTTACAATTTTACTAGAAATGTTTAGGTCTGCAGATAATCTGAAAGGAAAAAAGTACGGAGGATGAGGACTGCCAAGTAAAGCAGACAATCGTTGAAAACTCGTTCCGTTGTTTGAGTCAAGCGTAACATGAAACACGCTAAGACCAAGACTGTTCTGAACGAGATCAAACGGAGCCTGGACACTAAAGCTGCCGTTGCCGCGACTTATCCCTCGCACTACGTTGCCATAGATACCAACAGCTCTGAGAGATCCTGTAGAGCCTGCAAAATCAATAGGGCTTCCCCTGTAAGTTATGTCGAAAAAGACAAAAGTATCAGTATCCGAGGCGGGACCATTCTTTGACGTTAAAGTGATGCTGAATGACAACTGACAATCAGATCTGATGAGCTGTACTGGAGTCACGCGTGCAACAGAAACAAAGTGAACTAAACCCAGCAGCGCTCTCACCAGGTAAAAAGCATCGGCCGGGTTCACAACCGTGTTTCTGTCTACGTCAAGGTCACGTGACTGATTGGACGTTAGTGATTGGACAAGGAGACTACCAGCATCGTTCGAGAAGTCGAAGACTGAAAACGAGTAGAACCTAAGTACAAAGATAACATCACCGAGGTCAAAGAGACAATCCCTGTTCACATCACCTGGAAGAAGTGGCTCATCACACTGACAAGGAGGACTGGCGCAAAATACAGATCTACGCATGCGTTGTTTATGACCTTCAAGCAAGTCTCTTCTATCGCGATCATCAAGACTGCGCCGCCTTCTTTTACTGTTTCCTACAATTTCCTGATCTACGTCACCGGCTACAAGAGGAGAGATTTCGATATCCTTGGTTACGGAACCGAGAATGACAGCTAAACCCGGGTTGGTGGCATTGAAGAAAATCACCGCGACCTCAACAAGACCATTCAACGGCGAGTCGCTCGAACAATCAAGTGATATCTGCCCTATGGTGCTGTGATCAGACACACAGGTTGTCCAGTCACTTCCTTTTATTACAGATACTAAAGCTAGTTTTGCTTCGTCATAGCTTAGAGTTAAATCAATCATTTTAACACCTTGAACTTCCCCTGCGTTCAAACGCGCTTGAATGCGGATCAATGATCCAACACTTTTTGGCGGTAAGGGTAAGCCTGTTTTTTCTCCGAGATCGACATCACCGATTGCCGGTAGCAGGTTACAAGCGACTATCGCCTTAGACGTTACCATAGAAACTGCAGCAGTGGCAGTAAGGGATAGTGTTTGGTGGTAGTTTCGACGAAGTGTGATTTGACCTGTGGAGGAATCCACACTAAACACCTGGATATTTTCACTGGTCAAGGTGATCAACCCTGGAAATAACGCAGAACTTCCGTCATAAAATTTCAGTACTTGTCTTCCATTGTTGAATGTCAAAGATAACTGCACTTGAGCTACTTGAGAATTCTGCACACCAGACAAAGTTCTATTGTTTTCTGGCATCAAGACAAAGTCAGTTATGTTAGCAACATTCACAGAAGAGCTGTGCACATGCATCAGCAAATCAAAAGAGCCAACCCCTCTTAAAGATCCATCGAGAATAGCCAAGGTCGATGTCACGCCAGGTTTCACTGTCACACGGTTCGCTGCGTTTTGTCCAACTACGACATCTGAAGATCTGGATGAATATGACGTCAGTTTATGGCGCGTGATGTCATAGCTTGAACCATCGCTCAAAACCATAACGAGGTTTAGCGAGGCCATTTCATATGAGCTCGTGTCAGCAATACGACTCAACGAATTGATCGACGGAGAACCAGGGTAGGATGGGTAGGGTATCGCACTTAACGCTAAACCTACGTACGTTACGATATTGACTGAAACAGACCGCGAGATTGCAAAGTGAGTGAAACGAACCACAAGATCTTTTCTACCGCCTTTGCCAAGTGAGCTTGGTTTTATCTTTGGAACATTGTTGTGGTCGTGATGTACAATAAAGAAGCCGTCAGATTTACTCAAGTCGTAAATTGTTCTGGCGTCTGAGCTCATGTCCACGCGGTGATCATTCTCGAACACTAGAGTCACGACGATGGGGCTTGATGTTGGTATCCCTGCCACACTGGAGGAATCTCCTGGCACGGCGATTTGCTGACTGACACCAGTTATTTCAAGCCCTATGGGAGGCGACAAACTCACATTTGTCATTTCATAACCTACTCCAAGGCTAAACCCGCTCGGGTAGCAAACGCTTGCGGGCAAGGCCCAACCAGCTTGAAGCATCCCAGCTCCAGAACCGACGGAGATTGCCTCTGATTGGCCAATGATTCGCAGCACGTGATCATCAAGCGACTTCAGCTGAAGACCAAGTTCATTGTTCAATTTTTGCCGTCTGCCATCGCTGAAAGAAACGCAAGCCACGAGGGATCCACGTGTGTGATCGCGACGCAGATCTTGATGAACAGAAGCCACGGCAATCTGTGTTGACAGTCTAGGGTAGGGTGAAGTAGGAATGCTAACACTCAAATTAGTTACCATGACGATGTCAATCACCTGGACGGCGACCCGTCTGAAAGAGGTCACCATGACTTCAGCACTGCCTAGAAAAATACTATTCAATGGATTTACAGCTGTGATAGTTGCTCGACCCGGAGACATTCCATGAACGTTACCGAAGCCATCCACGACCGCTACAGACTCATTCAGACTTGAAAGAAATCCACGGACGAGATGAGTAGTCGATATGTTTTCAAAATGGATTCCATCGTAAGTGAACAGAGCTTCAGAATAAACTTCGCTCCACTGATACCGCTGAGCACAGTTACCCCTAGATGCGTCAAATTCAATCCAACCAGACACCTGAGCGAGTTCAGGGTAATTCAAACTCAGGTTTAAGGGCAGAACTGGAAACCACACACGAATTGACACAATTGCCATTATGTGATCGTATTCGACTTTTACCCGAGCTTCGAGCGATCCCTCGGGCTCGCTACCGTTTAGAAATATCCTCGAACAGTTCTTAGTAACTTGGAGAGCTTTTGAAAGACTCGTGCAATTTGCTTCATAAAGCGTTGTGACGTCACCTGATCTTTGAACAGCGAGGAGTTTTATGTTTGCCATCACGATCTGCCCATTTATAACAGCTGTATTGACCAGTTCGGAAGGTTCAGCGTATGGTATCAGCTGTGTGATATCGTTGGAAGCGATTCGTGTCGTCCCCAGGGTGTGTCGAACTTTACTGAAACCATCAATCATGGCCGCCATGACAGGAAGCGACTGACCGCCGATTTCAATTTCCTCGTTGTTGATGTTGCTTAAGTAAGCTACCTATGTCAGAAAAAAAGACAAAAAACAAACTTAAGCTATAAATATTAATAAAGGAACCTAGTCAAATTCCCTGTGTGGTTCTGACATTTCGTTTGCACATGATCGAAGACAGTTACATCACATTTGAAGATCTTCCCGTCATACTAATGTACTGATACTAAAACAATGTTCTGAAATTGTAAGGAAACAGGGTCAAATTCTACAGTCTCTTTGCGGTAGGCTTTTATGGGCGTATCACTGTGTGAAGAAATGGAAGGAGAAAAATTAAAGACATGTTGAACCACGCACTTTTTTCAATGATTTTTCGCAGTTGCGACTCTCCTGTCGATTTTCCTGCTCTATTGTGTACACAAAGCGTGTTTCTCCTGTATTAGCAATAGGCCTTTTGCAACAAACGATCACATGTACAAAATCCGCCATGCTGGAGGCCAAGCTCATTATTATTCCCCCACTAGGACGCTAAAACAAAGGGACCTTAACCAGTCAAGCTTGACTGGCCTTTTTTTAATGTCCCAGTAAGTAGTATATTTTCCAACTTGATGGTAAATTTTCCAATTTAAGTAACTGGAAGGACGAAGCCTGAAAAAGAAAATGAATCGCTCCGGTATTTCGCGGAGGTCACGGGTTCGAATCCCGTTGGAGCCCTGGTGTTTTTTCAGGCTTCTTCTTTCCAATTGCTTAAGTTGGAAAATTCACTGCGATGATCACTCTTCACTTTCATCTACAATCGCAGTTCAAATATGAATTATTTCATATATACTTCACATCATTTCACTGCACGGGAAGATATGAACCCAATAAATTGACCTCGCTCCCAATGTGTGGCTTCATAGCTCAGTTGGTAGACCATCGCACCGGTATTTCGCGGAGGTCACGGGTTCGGATCCCATTGAGGCCCTGATTTTTTTTTTCAGGCTTCTTTCCAATTTCCTAAATTGGAAAATTTACTGCGATGACCACTCTTCACTTTCATGTGAACTTTTGTTGCAAAAGGCCTATTGCTTGCCAATGTCGGCAGCTAGTGTAGCAAGGAAAGCTACCTTGAAACGAGTGGAAGAACAAAATAAATTGGTGTTGCCGACTTGAAGATCAGATCTCGTCGCTGGCTCTTACTCACGTTTGATACTATCTTCTATACTTACCTCGGCCGTGACAGTAGCGTTTGTATCAGCTGCAGCCATCTCCTTCACTTTGACTTCAAAACTCACCAGCTTGGCTCCTTTCACAAATCCTTGAGGGGCAGCTTCAGGATCAGTTAACGTTGCACTCACAATCCATTCGGAAGAGCTCTGATTGACAGTAACATGAACCCATTGCTGTCCATCAATCTGTGATGCCACAATGACAAGCGGCGGACCAACGACTAGCCTTATCCCAAACGAGGCTACGGCGTACGAGGAGTCGCAGTAAATCGAAAAGCTGAATGTTCCTCCCACGAATACACTTTCTAAAGGAAGAACACCATACACGTCATTTGTAAACAACTGTGGATTGTCTTGCGGGTGAATCGTAGCCTTGCCTAGTGACGTAGGAGGCGAAGCAGAGTTGCGGAGGCGGTAAGTGATGGTTACAACTTCAGGATCAACAAGAGAGGGGTCTGAGAACCATTTAGGGGGCAAAGGTACCTGGATTTCGGCAATGCCACTGGATGCACTTGGCTTGGCAATTTTCTACATTAAAAAATGTCAATAAAACAATCAATCAACCAAACAAAAGTAACTCGATAAAAGCACTCTCTTATTGTTTGACTGCTCCAGTTTGGGTAAAATATGGGTTATTGACCAAGCGAAAGGTCAAGATAACTGGATATTGGCCACGTTCTTTCATTTTTTTTTTCTTTTTTGCGTGTTTATGGACCGCGACGGAGTCGAGTCCCATAAACACGCAAAAGAGGACGACGCCAGTATCCAGCCTTACTGACTGATCAAGCTCGGTCAACAAAGGATTAATAATATTGAAAGACTTTTTTCTCACGGAACACAGCGGGTAATCCGAGTGGGCAAGATAGCGTCATCGTACGTCCTCGGGTAGCCAATCACAGCGCTCTCAGAGCTAGCCGTATAATATCTAAAACTATTCTACTAACACATGTGATTTACTTACTTGTAAAAGGCTTCCATCAATCACTGACAGGTTGGCGCTGGGTACGACTTTAACAACAACCTCACTATCATCCACCAATGAACGCACATTATATGAAGAGTCCTGCACCTGCGCAATAACACCCAGCACTGGCCTGTCCCAGTACACATCAGAGTTAATCAGCACCGCTTTCACATGCTTGGCTTGTTCACGTGATGTTGTATAGTTTATGTCAGCACTCACGCCCCCAACAAACGCGCGTAAACTTCCCTCGCTGCCTGGATAACCATTCACGAAGAACCCAAATTGTTGCGCGAGGTTTGACGTCCTTTCATCTTGAAGGAAACCTAATTTCTCTATTTCAAAATTTACAATAGCACGCGAGCTCAAAGTGTCGCGAGCTACAACTTGGATTAACACCTGTGTTGTAGAGTTGTTTACCGGACGTTCGCCATTCTGTAGTCGAGCTTCTACCAGGAACTGGAATGTACTGTTCAGTGGCACATACGAACGAAGTTTGAAGACTCCTGTTGTGTTTTCAATTTGGAAATAGCCCGAGTCATTCCTTTTAATTATGGAGTAAGAAACTGGCGAAAACCTGACACATAGACTTCTGACGTGAACTAGAAAAATACAAATACAACACTCCAAATCAGTAAACTAAGACTCAAAATTGATTTCAAAAACTTTAAGGCTTAATAAGCACGCTTGCACTCGTAAAAATCAATTTTATACCTCTTTTCTTTTTTCAGTGCGAAGTATTGAGTGATCAGAACCAAGCTTTCAATTTGCAAACTCACAATCCGAGCGGCTAGGAAAGCACCTGCTATTTAATCACTTGCCATTAGAAGGTGAACTCCAGGTTCTAATCGGTTGAAGGTAGTCTGCATGCGAACCAAGTGGCCCATCAGGCCGGAGGGTTTCTGTAGCATAAAGCTGCTAGGAGTATTTGCACCCCCCCCCCCCATGGGATTATAGTCTATAAAAGGGTTACCCCCAGTATTAAGTTCCCTGGTACCCATTTATACACCTGGATGGGGAGAAGCACCGTGAAAGTGTCTTTCCCTACAACACAACACAACGAACCCGGACCGTTCGATCCGGAGTCAAGCGCAGTAGCGCACCAACCTCGAGGCCATTGTGCCTCCAAACGGTGAAAGCTCTTCACCAACTAAAAACGTTGACAGAAACCGAGAGCGAGCCATCTAATTGTTTTAGCACAATCCACTGACTGATCTATCGGACAACAAAAAACATTTCTATTTAAGAAACTACATGAAAAGGTGAAGTTGACCAGTTCTCGGTGCCATCTTTCGATAGTTAGACAGACTCTGTTTGGCCGGTCAGATCGCGCCTTTTCTTGGGTTTTATCTCATAGTTCTGTTTTACTTAGTAGTCGATCAGTGGGTTATCGATCAAAGGTTCTTGGAAGGCTTGCACGCACCGTTTTTCAAGTATTCTAAAATTTAATCAATACATCCCTTTAACCTTACCTTGCAGTATTGGAACCCCAATAGGTGTCCGATCAAAGATACTTCTCGTGTAACGTTCACTGTCGAATTTCAACGTTTCTTTGCACTTTGGCGGCCTAACAACATCTCCATCACACTGACAAGATGAAATATTTCTTAAAAAAGGACAACTGCAGTTTCTCCCATAGACTTTAATCTCTGAAATTGAAAAATAGTTTGTCTTCTCTTGTGAATTTCCCAGATGGGAAACCATTGTCAACCTAACGTGAGTGGCAAAAGAAAACTCCTGAAGAGTTGCATTCGATTCAAAACTATTTGCTGCTGGCCTTGTGGGTTCCAATAAATAAAACGGTACAGTTTCGCCTTCTACAGGATATGAAAATTCTTCAATACAGTTAACGCTGCTAGGAAAGTCCAGCTTTCCCCGATTCTCCTTGCCAAAGGTTGCTCTGCAATCTTGAGCAAAATATTGCCAAGGCAACCATGTCGCACCGTAATCTGCAGATTTTAAAAGAATCAAACCTCCCGGCGGCCACCATTTAAACCATATTTTAACAACTAACACTTGTTTTACGCCGCCCAGACTCACTGTAAAATTAAGCGGGGCTAGCGCTCTTTTAGATTGCCACCAGGTATCAAGGTGGCCATCGTTGGCCATGCCCTCAAAATGCGCTTTCATATTCACACGTCTAACTGTTTTGTTGTTTTTTGGATTGACACAATTAAGACCATCAACATCCGATGAAACTAAAGGGTACTCCACGTGACACCTGCAGCGTGGTGCCAGACGTGGCTTATGAGGCTTTTGTTCCGTGGCATCTGCACTAATCTCTGATGGAAGGAGAGGTCCGGCATAAAGATGAGCTGAACTAAGCTCTCCTGTAAGAAACAAGCAAATGGAGGATCGTGTTACGACATTTGTCTGACTTTTGTTTACTGCCGACCTAACTACCAGACGACTCAACCGTGACCAATGAGGACATAGTGACCCTCAGTACAACAAAGTGCAAATTCAATAGAGTTGAAGTGTTTTTGAGGTCACGACACTTTTGGTCCCCATACATGACGTATCTACAATCGCGCGTTCGGTCAAGGCTGACCGAAAACGCTCGGGCTATGGGGCGAGATTGTAGAGCTGCTGGTACCAACGATCTTGAGTTCTTACTGGGACACGACCCCGAGCTGAGTTGTTCAAAGCCTGACCCTAACCCAGGGTTAGCGAGAATTTTGATTTCAATTTTATAACTTTTTGGTGAGGTGTTCTGTTTATATTGTTTGCCCTTCAGTTTTGAGCTGTAGTAATCTCAAACTACACCAAACGTTAGAGGTGAAAAACATTTTTAAACAACAAAAAATAATGCTACAGTTAACGTTTAATCCTGGGTTAACGTTAACCGGCTTTCGAACAACCCGGCCCTGGTCCCGGGGCGTGGCCCAAGGTTTTTGTGACCCCTAAAGGAGACCAATCTCGGCTTGGCTTAAGCAAATTTTGACCCCGAAAAGAGACTTGTTAAAAACTACTATTTGCAGAAATCTTTGATTTAAGCTTATAATCACAGAGGCAATGCGGTAAACAAAACAAGTTAAAAAGAAAATTTGACTTCTGATTCTCTTCATATAATTCTGTGTTTCTTCACGGAACCGTAAACAAGACCTTGGTGACATAAAACATTGGCGCTTTGCTGGAACACCCTAAGCAAGACCAAAATCCAAAATTTACACCCCTAAGCTAGACCACAGGCACCCCCGTCTGTTTCATATCGGAGTCCCCCCCCCCCCCTCTGGGCCCCTGGTCTTCAGCGATACTTGTAGCGGATTGCTTGTCACAATACACAATAGTCTGTCACGCTACAGTATGTCACCCTATACATTGTCATACGTGAAAAACCCATATCCAGTTGATAGAGTAGATGATCTGGCATCCTATTGTTCAGTATATGTTGTTAGGTATGCATTTGTAACTTTTAAAATATGAGGACACAATCCAAGTGTGCAACTATCGAAATGAACGCAAGGAAGGAAGATCGTGTGACAAGAACAAAGAGCATCTTAGTAATTGAGCAGCACCTAATATGTGGTATCACGACGCTTATATTCATTGCTAATACTGTAACAGGAGTGGTACATGTAGTGTTTGTAGTGAGCACTGATTAACAAATTTCAAGTACATCATTAATAATCTTTACTGTTCATTTTATAATATTACCTTCAAAGAACTGATCTTGTGAAGCATTTGGCATCCCCCCTAAGAAGATACTTCCACTTTGGTTCCAGATGTTTTGGTAAGTAACCTCTTCAACTACAAGAAATGCATCAACGTACAGTTGTATTGTGGAGTTAAAAAGCAGCACTGCCACATGGTGACAATGTCCATCAGCTAAACTGGAGTTGACATGCTGTGTGCTCCTTGATCCACTCACATTGAGATATTCTAGAGACATTTGCTGACTATTACTATCAGCTGAAACTGCAAAGACCAAACTTGTGTTGTCTTCTTTTCTTGCAACAATACTGAAAGACAATCAATTGAAATTGCAAAGTTATTTGGTCAAAAATATTCTGTTTAAGAGTGAATAAAAACCAAACAGGAAGAAGAATCCTGGATAACGTTGTGATTTAGACCGACTGCAAATAAAAAAACTTGAAACATTTAGGCCACAATTGCCCCACCTTTGATTACAGTCAGTACCTTTATGTTCACGCATATATTAAGATTTAAAGACTGGGTGTTTAATAATTTTTGACATCTATATTGTGTATGGTAGTATTGATCCATCAACGTACCAATACTTGAAAGTAATGGAAACTGCTACCAGCTATCTTAACCACATCAACAAAAATTGCCTTTAGTTAGTTTACTTCCACCCCCCCCCCCCCCCTCTTCAGATGGAAAGCTAGTCTATCACAGGGTTCCCCCTAGCATTAGTTCACTGGCAGCCATTATCTATACACCTGGGTGGAGAGAGGCATGGTAAGTCAGTTTAAAGGGTCTTGCCCACATAACACCATGTCCCCGACCAAAGCTAAAACCCGGACTGCTCAATCTAGGGGCAAGCACACTAACCATGAGGCATCCGCGCCTCCACATAGTTCAGACAAGCCTTTTGCGAACAACATTTGACATGGAATGCCTATGCACTTGGTCACTTGTAAGATTGTGCACTTGCCACCGCTTGTAGTACACATGCTGACAGATGTTATTTGTGTCATTTATTTGATTTTTTAACTGAATTTTCTATTTGGGCAGAATATCGCATGGGTCACTCAGTCTCATTCGTGCTTACCCATTTGGGTATTGTAACTTTTCTTTTGTTTATTTTTCTTTAGGATAGATTATT
>CM042749.1:6795627-6800627 GCA_022496165.2 Catalaphyllia jardinei
GATCAAGATAGGTTGTGAGGGTACTGTCTGAATGATCTGGCCATAAACACAGACTATTCACATCTGGAGACATCACCTGATGGCCCACCTGTGGGCTATCCAAGTATCTGGACTGTTGCAGTCAGGATCTGAACTTGAGCAATAAGAGGTGAACTTTGAATTTAATTTACAAATCACGCAAGTTGCAGTTACCAAAAGATAATAAAACTAACTTAAATTTTTAGCACCGATCTAAAAATCAACGGTTGCTTCCTCTTTCGAAATACGCTTAGTCGCCTTGCAAATTTGCAAAAAAAAGCTTCGTCATTGTTGTTTGTTTGAAACAAACAACCAAATCAATATAAGTTACAAAGAGGATCAGAGTCGAACTTATATTTGACATATCGATCACGCTCACATGAATGTAACTTGATACTGTCTTTAACACTTTGCCGAACAACTTTAAGAATATTACATTACCTCGCCATGAAACTTCCCCGTAGCAACAAGATCCACGCTAAATGGTATATTATCTCCAAACGGGCATCGAGCGTTACAATTATCAAACTGGTTACAACGTTGAAGACGGTCAACAGCCAGGCAGAATTCATTGTTTCCTTGCAAACCACAGGAGCCATTCGATGAAACAATTGCCTCTCCATAAAGCGCGAAGTTTGTTTGTCCATAAATTGGTAAAATACCCACGATTAATAACAATAACTGCAAACCCCAAGGAGGCATGCTTACCAAGAAACTGAGTGATACAGATCCATGAGATTATTACTTCTTTGAACGAGTTTACCTCAGTTCATAACATCGTGTACGGAAGGAAATGCTTGTGAAACCATGGCAAGAACTTCTGCAAACATCCACAGTTTCACCCAGTTGTACCGTCAAAGACAGCTGGAAACTTGACGAAGTTGGCAGTCAAAAAACATTCGAATTCTGCAGCATTCTGCTAGCCTTCTCGCTGTCAACGATAAGATCGAATTTGACTTCTCTGGACTTTCCCGTAACTTTGATTTCTTTGATGCCGATAACGGCAATATTATCTTCCGTGGAAAATGCCGCAGTGGCTTGCACAAAATATTTCGAGAGAGAATAAAATGTCAAATTGTCAATAATTAATTTATTCCAAACCTTTAAATTCGTGACCGTCCGCTGTCTTCGCGACGTTTATTTGAGCCGTCTGGCTATCAGCGGTACCTACCGTGAGTACCCACAATTCTCCGAAGCGCGCGGTTTAAAATGATGAAGGTCATAAAATGGCGGACTACGAAGTAAAAACATTGCAAAGATTTGCTTCTAAAGGGGCATCTGCACCTCCATCTATACAGACCGTGCCTGTTTCTAAGCGGAAGAACATAGCACTACTGTCTAATGGCACGGAATTTCTATATTTGTTAGCTGAAGACAGCATAAAAGTACGCTAAAATTTGTCATGGTCATGGTCAAGCTAGCCCTTGAACTTATGTGAATTTTGCAACATTAACTTTGCAATCGACGCATAGATTATATCAGTTATATAGCTTTTAACATTTAACTTCAATTTTCAGCACACCTTTCGATTTCCCACTTCGATTACGGTTGTTCGTCTTCAAGAATGGGATGGAAAGAGACGAATATTTGCAGCAACAGCGGATGGCAATATTTTTGCTGTTTCTTTGCCAGAGGATCTGACCAAAAGCAAGAGGTATAACTTTCTATGGAGTGAAATTTAAATACAGAATCCACTATAAAAGTCAGGATCTGTGTTTTGGTGCAGGTTTCCTGGTTTTTAATTTGGTCATATGAAGCCCCTGCAGTAAGGGCAAAATTTTAATCTTAAAGAGGGTGGGGGCAGGTTAGTGACCAGCAAGGATGTACATGTCAAGGCAGTTAGTGCAGCCACACCTGCACACCACCCCAGGAGGTTCCATCATTTGCTCCCCATAGGAGTGAGTGTGTGGTTTCAGAAAATATCAATACCCCCCCCATGGAAGAGATTTTTTCTAAAACCCCCTCCCTACCTCTCTGAAAATTCCAATTGATTTTCAGACATTTTTTTTAGTTTTTGGTAATTGTGAAGAAGAGTTCCCCAAAAAACTTGTCAGCCGACTGTCAGTCAACTGTCAGCTGGCAGGTTTTTCAGGAAGGTCTTCTTCACAATTATCAATTTTTTTGGTCTTACAGAACCCCATCTCAATCGGACAAAAAGGGGCAAAGTTACAGGTAAGAAATTCAAATTTCCCGCCACATGACCATATATGGTCAAACTTTAGGGGTATAGAAACGCCAAAACAATGAATGTATTCGCAACGAAGAAAAGACAAATCTACATAAAATCAAAATTCTAGTTTTTTGGTTTGGCATATGTGGTGCTATGACGCGTATTTCATCACGAATTACGTCATCATGACATCATAATGACGTATTCATGACGAAGTATGCGTCAAAGCACCACATATGCGAAATAAAAAAACTACAATTTTGATTTTATGTACATTTGTCTTTTCTCTGTTGCGAATACAGTCATTGCTTTCGCATTTAAACCCCCTTAATTTTGACCATTTTGGTCATGTGGCGGGAAATTTGAATTTCTTTAATTATCTGTAACTCTACGCCGTTTTATCCGATCGAGATAGGGTTTTCACTGAAAATATTGCTTTTCTATGACAAAAATGCCTGTACTGTTTTGAACACTGCTTTTCAAATTTTTCATGTTTCTAAAAATAAGTGTCATTTATGTCATCATACTTTCAAAAAAAGTAAAAAATACCTTTACAGTGGTGAAAGTATAAAGAACATTTTCCTACAATTAAAGATGTTCTAATGTCTTGCTTCATTAAAAATATAAACTTCTCCTCTGTGAGCCAAAATTAAATTTAGGAACCTTCCGGGAGGAAAAGCCCTAGCAACAGACCATCCTGTTTGATGTTAGTTTGATGTTTTGTGAACATAATGAATAAACTAACTACACCAAGTTGCCTCGAGAGAGTTGTTGGATCCCAAAAGACCATTGAGCTAGGACATAAAAGCTATGGACACATAGGGGTTGCAGAATTCCTAGGTTTGACAGATACTTAGGCAGCATGTTTGCAATTCCAGTGTCATTCAACATGTAATAAATTATCTTTGCTTTATTTTATGCAAATGATTACTGAACAAGAGAGAAGAAGACGATCAGAGAGCTTAATCTGGAAGTCCTTAGTGATGGAACAAAACCAAGTCAGAATGATGAGAATGACATCTTTGGAGAACTACTTGCTGGTACTAGTACTACCGTTGGAAAAACACCCAATAAACAGTCACTTAAAGCTTTGAGGAACATGACATTAATTGATGCAGGCAGTGCAGTATTATCTGAGCAAGGTTTAAAAATGTTTGTTCCTGTTGGAGACAAAATTGTATGCTGCAGAGCTTCAGACCAAGGATACATCTTGTCTTTGTTTGGAGCAGTAGCACCTATTAGTGATGTTCTGATGCCAGCTTATGAAGCACTTCCAGAACTCAAAACAAAAGTGGAAGTGCCATCACTTATGTCTTCATGGGAAGAAAGCCAAACAAGTCATCACTGGAGTCATACACCCCAGTTATGCTGTGTACAACCGAGTAGCAGTGCATCATGTACATTGTTGTGTTCAGTTATTGAAAGATCATTATTTCACAAGCTTTTCAACTGGGAAGCAGCCCTCCTAGACTCACCAGTTGTAATGTTTGGTGGTGAAGATGGGCAAATACTATTTTGGCCTGTGAACAGCTTTGCTCTCACAAGCAAAAATCCTGAGAATCTTGGAGGTAAGCAGTCATTTGTACCTCAGTTGCTTTATCATCTGGAACAAAGAGTGTTGGCAATTTACGCAGCAAATATTCATTGTCAAAGGGACTCTTCAGGAGCAAGCAGTGCTAAACACAATAAAGAATCCACCGGATATTGCTGTAATGCTCTTGTCTTTGTTGGGGATTGTGACAAGATCGTTATTGCTTGTGAAAAAAAACCTCAGAATGGAAAAGAAGCAGGAACAATCGATTTTAGTGCCCACACAATTCTTGGACCAGTTCTGTGTTCCTGTTTAAGCAACAGAGGTGATACTCTTGTGCACTCAACAGGAAGAGAAATTTTTGTGACGAGGTTGAATTTAAATGATTCAGTGGATGCAACAAGCTCTACTCCTTTGTTATCTTCATCCATGTTGACATTGTTCACCACTCTGAGCATGCAGATATCAAACATTTGCACAGTTTGCTGTGTAGATAAGAAGAACAAGACAACTGGAACAGTGACTCAAGTTTATGCTCTCAATATGAATGGGAGACTGTTACAGTTTGTTTTACCTGATTTACAAGATGGAGAATCACACATCTACTCAAATGTCTCACCTCAAATAGCTGGTGAGAAAGTGAAGAGTTACTTGATGGAAATTGAAACTCTGTCAGCAGAGCTCGCCAAAGTAAATGCTGCCATAGAGACAGAGGACAGGATTTTGAGAGAGCTTAACATGGTTATCCACACTGTCTGTCAACTTGATACAGATGCAGTAGTATCTGGCATAGAAACAATGCCACAACAGGGTGTGAGTCCAATATCCTGCACTTTTATACCCAGTGTTCTGTCCTATGACAGCAGTGGAAACAGCTCAGTGTCTTTGCGTTGCAAAGTTGTTAATCAAGGGAGTTTGATGTTTTCACCTTCCTGGTTTCTGCTGGTTCAGGTACAAGGTCAAGAAGCTTGGTGTCGTCAAGTCACAGCAGATTCACACATCATTGGTCATTCAATGCCGTTGAAGATTTTTAATCCAGGGTCATTTGTAGAGATGGACATTCCCCTTAGCAAGTCTTTCTCTTTGTCATTTCACATAGTGGCAGAAGCACACTTGTATTGTAACTTGAATTCACTGCTTGCTAGTCTCAGAATGGACCCAAACTCGGGAAATTTCTTCAAGAAGCCTGTTGAAGATGTGCTGGTTCCTATCAGCAGGCGTGTGTTTGATGTGCTTCATTTTGTGCGACCTCATCAGATGGGATCACATGTTTCTGTGAAC
>CM042749.1:6805433-6816844 GCA_022496165.2 Catalaphyllia jardinei
CACAACATTGACTCATCGCCTGAGTGCCTTTGCAACTGCTTTCAAATAATTGATTATTTGTTTTAATAAACATGATCCGTTCTTGTATTTTATATGGTCGAAGAAGATTAGGTTAAATTCCAATTCACTTAAGCTGTGGCCTGCTGCCGAATTGTGTTATGACAATTAGACGGCAATAGGAACATCTATTTTTTGAATGGATAGCCGGCAATTTGTTTTTCTCTCGAAATTCAGCGGAGGCTATGAGGCGAGACGCTTTAGACTAAAGGGAATGTAACGAGAAATGGAACTCGGCCATACCGTGCTTTTGGGTTTTCTATGGCTAAACACTCGTCTGGTGGTCCTGAGAGAAAAAAAACGGCTACCAGCAGTCTACATTTCGGACCAAAACACGTTTGGGGCCTTTGGCAAGTTTTATAAGCAATCTCTGCTGTAAGATTATGGCTCAGTAACCCAACATAGGCGCTGTTAAAGTTAACCTATTACGTCATCAAATTGATTTTGAGAAGTTTCTTGTGGTTGTTTTCAGAGAAACAAAGAGGTATTCAAAGAAGTCACCGAACTGCATTTTTTTTAATAAATTGCTTTATTTCTAAATACAAACATTTTTTACAACATAAGGAGACAGTAAAATGCACTTAAATATACTACTTACAAGACAAAAATACCGCATGATACCGCAACGCTCTTTGTTTTTCCCAAATAATTCAACTTATCAGCCCGACTAACGTGGAATGCGGAAAATTGTCATAACAGCTTTGTTTTTAAAAAGCATTTCTGATGACAGTGTTCCCACGCAGAATAAAAGCAATAAGTCAAAAGGGCTTGTTAAGAAGTCACTGTTTTCACTCTTTCCAAATATAAATGAACATAAACAATTTTATTAATCTGGGACACCTCTTACAGGTTGACTACTCCACCAAGGCCACTTTAAATTAAGAAAATTCTTTGCAAATTGACCACTGGCATTTTAAAAATTTTTAAAAGCGTTGCTAATCAAAATGACCTTAAATCTGTTGTCTTTATAACGTACAACTTGATTGTAAAATTTGTTGGAAAACTAGTGTTAACCTCCACGATTTTTATTCGTTGCATTTGTAGAAAATTTTGTTAAATTAGTCGCACTATAATATGAGAGTATATTTATATCACAACGTAGTTGTGCACACACATTTTATCATGTCGTTACAAAACAAAGTTTATTTTTTTAGCTCTTCTGATCACCAAAATAACCTATAACAACCTGTGAGGCGAGGGGCCACTTTCAAAATGACGTGGAAGCGAGGCGCACTTTACAGGGCGAGAGACGTTGTGGGAGGGGGTAAGTATTACACTTTCATGCAAACCTCGCCGCTGGGCATCTGCGTTACAGAAAATCATGAAGAATTGATCCGGTTCAGGCTGATTTCCAGATATCTCAGTAATCGTTGAAGAGCCTGTTCAAGAGTCCGACAATGACTTAACATTTCCTACGATTGAAGCGACCAAGACTTCAGACCTATCCGTCTGTCTCTACGACAGATGGTGCATCAAAAACTTAACACTTAAGACATCCCCCCCACCCCCTCCGAATCTCAAAACCGAAGACGCAAGACCCGTTCTGAATCTCGAAAATTTAAGACCTGAGTTTGCTTCAATCTGAAGCCTTTGTCATTTTTGAAGATCTGATTCCTGTTCAATGAATGAATGTTTGATATTTTATGTTTGGCCATGGGACACTTCTGTCGCTGTTCGGGACGATGTAAAGGGATTGAGGACAACAAAACGGTAAATGTTTGATGACGATTTATTTACTTAAGCAATAGACCACAAGTTTCTGAGGGTTATAAGCTGATAAACCACACGGGATGTTGGTAGAACAGAAGAATTTGTAAACCACGAGCCGCAGGCGAGTGGTTTACGAATTCTTCGAGTGTTCTACCAACATCCCAAGTGGTTTATCAGCCTATAACTCATAGAAAACTTGTGGTCTATTGCTTTTATATAATAATTCAGAAGACGTGCGATTGTTCCGTGGGTTTACCGGCACAATAACCCACAGCTGATTGACCAATCAGAGCGCCCGCATTGATTTGGTTATTATATAAAATATAATAATACACATGAAAAAATTACTCGATTCTGATTGGCTGACAGCAGTGCAGTTCAAGTGTAACACCAGTGGAAATTACGCATCGTAATTCTGGATTATGATTTGCAGAAAGACAATGAGATCATGTAAAGTAATGACAAATATTTTGTACGGAATCCTTGAAAAAAGTTTTCTCCAACGCGAAAAAAATGGATGGCTTCGAGAAACATCTTCCGGCACTTTTTCCGCGCGAATTTTTTCATGTTTGTATTATTTCAAGTAATCATACGGTTTTTCTCGTTCAATTTGAAATTAATTTGCACTTGTGAGTTTCGCAAAAAGCTGAAATTGCACTCGCCGAAGCGGCTCGTGCAATTTCAGCTTTTTGAAAAACTCACGCGTGCAAATTAATTCCAAACTGAACTCGAAACCGTATGATTACCTATACTAATATGACACGAAAAGAGTCAACATGGTTTTCACGATGGGTAATAACTCTAACAACAGCTGTCGTCCTAGCTCAATTGTTTGGGTGTGGTATCGCGGGCAAAGGCGGCGGAGCCGCAACCTAGAGCCAGCCAAGCCGGCTTTCGTTTGCGGCTCCCCCATCTTTGCCCGCGATACCTTATAACCCAGACAAGTGAGCCTGCTCGCAGGCTAATTTGGATCATCTTCCCGAATTTTTGGGAAACGTAAAATAAAATTTCCTTCGATGTGCCGATTTTCTCCTGCAATGTCCCGGAATTATCGCGTGTTTCCCGGAAAACCAAGTGTCCCGATTCCCGAAAAAATCTCCAGATTCCCGGAACATTTTTGGCTTTGTCCCGAAACAGCGTCTGGTCCCCCCTTGGTTTTCCTCTAGGGCAGTCCATGGGAACGAGTTTGGAAAAATGACGATGCAAAGGTCAGTGAACAGTCAGGCTATTTTTTAATCTTTACCTTCTGTTCAGTAGACGTTAGTTAGCTTTTGTTGTGAATCAACTAAAATACAAACAGATAATATTGTACATACTGTGAAGCATATATGAAATAATTCATATTTGTACTGCGGTTGTAAATGAAAGTGAAGATTGATCATCGCAGTAAATTTTCCAATTTAAGCAATTGGAAAGAAGAAGCGTTCTTCTTTCCAATTGCTTAAATTGGAAAATCTACTGCGATGATCACTCTTCACTTTCATTGTACATACTGTCTTGCAGTACACTGGAGATGATGATGTCTGTGAAATGTTTGTGATGTTTGTGAAATTTAAAAGTATCTTCATATTTCTGAAGTTGTGTTGTTTCTTTTCAAGTCTTCTTCCACTGTAACTTGACCAAAATTTAACTTGCTAAATGCAAACGTCAATTTTATTTGCGAATGAATAAAACAGCAACTATATTTTCCTCTTATATCATCTTGTGCACAGACCTATTAGCTAAAGTATTAGGTGGCTTATAACTGTTCCAGCATTTCAGAAGGTTGTGTGCTTTTTCCTTTGGTTCATAGCAGCTCCTCACGCGGACTATTCTTGGTCGTATCAGATCAATATCTGTGTCCAGCTCATTTTTTAACTCTTTGAGACCATCTACTCCCAAGACAAAGTTAATTAAGAAGTATCTGAAAAACAAATGTCAACAAATGAACATTTTCCAGCACATTTCACCCACTCCTCAAACAAAAATAAGATCAATCACTAAATTCAATGTCCTCCTCACACTCCCACACAGCAACTGTGCAAATCAGTTATTTTCATTTTTAACTCAACTTTGTAACTGATGTGTTTACTGTGTCTAAATAAAATGTAAGTTTGCATACATGTTACAGTGGCAGATCTTGAAGAGGGGCCTGGGGGTCTGCTCCCTTATTTCAGGTAAAAAAAAAGGAATCGCAGAAGGAAGAAAAGCCTATAGCCTTCAAGACTTGGTTGTTTGAAAGCAGGTTAACGCTAAATAACCCAGGATTAAATGATATTTCTTCTATAAATATGTGTTTGAATGCTATTGTCTTGTATAGTTTGAGGTTACTATTGATCCTGGACATCTGTTGAAATCACTTTTCGGTTTCAGCTGTGGATTAAAAAAGGTGCACACGCGATGACAAACATCTCTTGGCTACAGATTGCAGCACAGCTGTTGCAAATTCCTCAGAAGTAGCAAGATTGAGGCAAATCTTATCCATGTGATGGATTTTGCATCAGTGGAACTCTTCTCTTTAACATACCGTAAAAGCTCGAATTAGTGCCCAGGGCGCTTATTTAATTTTCTAAGGCGAGAGGGTGGGGCATTAATTCAAAGGGGGGACGCTTATTGAAGGGGGGAGCTTATTTCATTTATCAATTTTTAGCCTCAAAATGACACTATGTTTAAAACCAAACTGCAACATAAAAATTCAAAAACCTTATAGAAAACTACTTTTGTGCTACTTCTATCAGGGAAATGAGAGGCAAACCTGTGAGACTTTGAAAGGATATTATGTTTATACTATAAGCATATAGACCGTATAGTCTCATATATCGTACCAAGTACAAAAACTCATTTTTTCTCGCGGGAGGGGGAGGGAGGGGACTTTTTTGAAGGGGGCACTTATTACAAATTTTGAGCCTTAGGAGGGGCGCTAATTCGAAGCGGGGGACTTATTTATAGGGGGTACTTATTACAAATTTTGAACCTTAGGAGGGGTGCTAATTCGAAGTGGGGCACTTATTTGAAGCTGGGCGCTTATTTGAGCATTTACGGTATCTTGAATTGTACCTTGCGAGGAAGGGCAGAATCAACAAACTTGCAAACAAACTGTGAAGCAACTTCCCAGACAACGGGAGATTCATTCATCAGTACATGATCATTTTTTACATCCTTGAACAAAACCAATGGTGCTTCAACTCCATTCTTACTGAATGAATATTCTTATATAAAAATGCATAAAAAAATATTCAAGTGGCACTATGATCAGATTTTTACCCCTTGATTTGTAGATGTATCACATAGAATTCTTGAAAGAATAAAAGCATTGTTTACTGTGTGCAAATATCTGCACTAGTTCCAGAGATATTTAAGTTAAAAAAAATTGTGTAAAATATGCAAATGAGATGACTGATGATGTCATACACTCAACCCAATTTTATATCAAGTATATGAATGGAGCTGTCTTGGCCAATGTGCAGCATAGACTACAGCTATAAAAATTTATGCTCCCATGACAACTCACTCTTTTTCAGTCCCCACCCACTTGATTTCAATACGTTAGTGATTTTCAGCTCGAAAACTGTTAAGATATGCTTGCTGGATCATGCGTTTGAGACACCATTGGCAAATCTCAAAATGGAATGTCAAAGGTGGCCAAAAAAGCCTTTAACATTAGGGAGGTCTGCAACCCAGTTTCTTGCACAGTCTATTGATATTAAATCCTGCAATTTTAAATACCTTCCATGTGTGTTCCACTCGTGATGTGCTCTAATTCGGTAAGGTAGTTCTTGCTCTCCAAGGTTTTCCATTTTCTTTACAACACCTCCTTTGTCTATTATAAATATAGCTGTTCGGCGTAGCACTGAAGCAAGGCCCTCCTTTTGTATTTGAATTTAAAAAAAATGAGGTTAATGACTTAGTGTAATAAAAAATATATATATAAGCCTATGTTAATAAAAAATGCAATATCTAATTTATTTACTTACAGGTTAATGCACTCAGCAAATGAATTGTCGGGATTTATCTTCACAAGTTCACTAACAATGAACAAGCAATTTCAATACCGCACAAGGCCACTGAGTGCTGTATTGAAAATTTCGAGTTCATTTAGTGAAGGAGTGCAGGTAAATCCCAATATTTCATGAGCAATGGGTGTGTTAATGTTTTTATTATTCAAATTGAATACACTGCAAACAAAAATCTTCAAAGTTTGAGTCAGCTGAAGCCATGGTGTAATGACAGTGGTGTGTTGAATTTACACCACAGCTATTACACCATGATAATGACATCAAGGAGGTTGTTTCATCACAACCCAGGGTCACGTGGTACAAATCAACCAATCCGAAAATCGGAATTCATACAGTGTATGAAATTTAAAGAATAATACAGTTTAGAAAACAGTCCTAAGAAAGCAGGCGCGCTGATTGGTTAAAAATCCTGTTTGTATAACTCGATGTAGACAGAACCAGCGCGCGCTGTTGACGTAGTGATGGCGCGAGCAAAGAGAATTTACATTATTTTGATAATCAAAGTTAACAAGTTGTTTTCCTTTTTCTCGTCGTGATGTTTTCTAAAAGAAATAGAAAACATGTACTCCGTGTTTGTATAGAGTTATACAAACACTCGTGAAAGTTTGGGTGAACTCGAAAAAGCTGTGGAAACACTCGCCTGCGGCTTGTGTTCCCACAGCATTTCTCGTTCTCCCAAACTTCCACTAGTGTTTATATAACTTGATACAAACACGGTACATGTTTTCTATTTCTTAATTAGAAAACAGTCCTAAGAAAGCATGTGCGCTGATAGGTTAATAATCGTCTTTGTATAACTCGATGGAGACACAGAACTAGCCCACGCTGTTGACATAGTGATGGCGCGAGCAAAGAGAATTTACATTTGGATAATCAAAGTTAACGAGTTGTTTTTTCTTTTTTTCCTGTCGCTGTGTTTTCTAAAGGAAATAGAAAACATGTACTCCGTGTTTCTATCGAGTTAAATACACGCTCGTGAAAGTTTGGGAGAACTCAAAAAAGCTGTGGAAACACTCAGCTGCGGCTCATGTTCCCACAGCATTTCTTGTTCTCCCAATCTTCCATTCGTGTTTATATAACTCGATACAAACACGGTACATGTTTTTTTATTTCTTAATTAATGCATGCTAAACTATGTAAGCTTAAAAGAAAGTTAATGATAATAATCATGATAATTTTCCGTTACAGGATCCACTTGTGGCATTATTAGAAAGAGAATTTAGCCGAGTAGCTTTGAATAACTACCGTAATCATCTGCTCTTACCTTTGTTAGAAGTTTTGTTATCAAAGCCAGTTCGTATTCTGGCATTTTGGAGTCTAAATGTGAGGGATGAAGACAGAGAGAGAGAGGGGTGAACCAGGAGGTGAACAGTCAGGGAGAAGGCGTGGCTTCTAAGCTACTGCATGTAAGAACTCACTAAATTTTGTCCGTTCACACAAGATGTCTGCTCAAGAGAGATCTTTTGCTGGGAAAGTAGCTTTGATAACAGGTATAGTTATAACGTCTTAATTTGTTCGTGTTTCGCACTTTTCCTAAATGATTATCAGAATAAAAGTCCGAGTTGATCCGGTCCGAGTTTTGCCGGTGGAGCGACTGAACACGGTGATACAGGAATGGCTTCGAGCTCCGGCCGAATCCGGGGTGGGTGGGGTACTCCCATACATGGACTATATAGGTGCGTGCCGCCGAATGGGGTATAGTTTTTTAGGTTCTCGGTCCTAAAATAGAGTATATTTTTTACCCTTTTGCTACTGTGTTCCTGGTGTGGTCCTTAGATAGGGTAGCTAAATTGTATTATATAATACTGGGGAGTGAAAACGCCATTCTTAATGAATGTTTGTTCTTAAATTGGATGTATCCGTTTAAGTATTAACAAAATGATTGTGCAACAGCGGTTTAATAGCCTTGAAAGAGGTGTCATTTTGCCGGTTTGGGCCTTAAAAAGGGTATCAGTTTTTGCTTTCTTAGTCCTTAAATAGGGTTAGGGTTCAAAAACATTCGCAGCACACCCCTATCCAAAATTTGCGGGAGTGTCTCCCTGGGGGCCGAATACACTTGGAATAAGTATAGTTAGCTATTGATAGGTAGGTAAAGTAAGGTTAAGTCTTAATACGAGCCGAGTGGCTCATCAGGCTGGAGATTATCCTGGTTTTAGTAGCATAAAGCAACTAGGAGTATTTCTGCTCCCCCCTGATGGGATGCTAGTCCATCGCAGGGTTACCCCCAGCATTAAATTCACTGGTACCCATTTATGCACCTGGGTGGAGAGAGGTACCAAGAGAATTAAGTGTCTTGCCTAAGAACAAAACACAATGTCCTAGGACAGGGCTGAAACCAGGACTGCTCGCTCCGGAGTCAAGCACACTGGAGGCCACCTCGTCTCCCACTCCGATTGACCTACATATAGGCCTAACTATTTTCTTGGTTAGCCCAAATAGCACTATGGTTAACCTTTATAACACTTCAGTTAGTCTAAATGTCACTTAAATAGCACTCTAGTTTGCCTGCTTATAACCTTAAATATAGTCAAACCTCTGGTTGCAACCACCTCTCCTCAGTGACCAGCTTTAAAAAAAGTTCTTTTTGTTTTTAACCTCCCATAAGTGAGTGTTTGACAGATAATAGAACATAAATTGAATAATGTGTTGTAACCATATCCCATTCCTGGGTTGCACAATTTAACAGTGGCAGATCCAGACTCCGGAGCTAATGAGGGGGCCCGTTCTATTTTACTTGCCCAGCCGGCTTTTTCTTCCTTCAGTCATTTCTTCTTTTTTTACCCAAAATAAGGGGGGGGGGCACCCCTAGATCCACCACTGCAATGGGAAGTACAGGATGTTCTCCAAATTGACTTTGCAGATAAACATAGGGTGAGTCTCTGTAGGTACTGTATTATAATTATGCTAATGAGATAAAATTTTTACCCAATATGGTCTAAGTTCTTGCAAGCAGCCACCTCCAGTTAGCACGACTGCCTAGGCTTGATATTTTGGGTGGTCACTTGCAGGAGGTCCGCCTGTGTCATCTTGGTTAGCCTAAACAGCACTCGGACTGGTTAGCCTCTGCTGGGTAGCTCTTAAGTTATTTTAAGGTAACATGGCAGCTTACCGGTAATGAAATATTTACCCGTTGCTAGGAGCCAGCACTCTGACGGTCTTATCAGGTCATGACACTTGCTTATGACCTTCTAAATATGGGTTCAGCACTGACCCAGCTAGTGAAAGATGCATTTTACACGCTTTTATTTGTTTCACCCGGGAGATTTGGTGACTCGTGTGGGAGAGCGGGAGATTTGGTCTGTATACGGGAGACTCTTGGACAATCTGGGAGAGTTGGCATAGACGAAATTTATTTGCATGAAGGTGTATACCTGTTTGCCCATTTCACTCCTGAAACTCATCAAATGATGGTCTGCAAGTGTATCCCTATTGTATTTTATGTTTCTAGGAGGGAGTTCAGGTATTGGAAGAGGAGCAGTTCTTTTGTTATCTAAACTTGGTTGCAGTGTTGCCTTTGGAGGAAGGAACAAAGAGGAACTTGACAAAGTGGCAGCCAAATGCAAAGAAGATAGAAGTGATGCTCAGGTATATAGATAATAATTAGTCAAAATATTTGTAAAGTGTATATGAAATAATTCATATATGAATTATTTCATATACACTTTACATCATTTCACTCCTTTCGGGAGATATAATCTCATTAAATTGACCTTGCTCCCAATATGTGGCTTCATAGCTCAGTTGGTAGAGTATCGCACCGGTATCGCGGAGGTCATGGGTTCGAATCCCGTTGAAGCCCTGATTTTTTTCAGGCTTCTTATTTCCAATTGCTTAAATTGGAAAATTCACTGCGAGGATCATACTTCACTTGGTCAAAATATTTGATGTAAAATTGGTGTCATTTTAATCTATGTGTGCTAGTAGTTTGCTTTAGTTAGTTTTAGACATCTTTCATGAACCTGGGTATTTTCAAGTGAAATACTTTAATGCATATCTATATTCATTTATGCATTTACATAATAACCCAAGTTATTATCGCATTTTGATTGGTTCTCGCCTATGATCTATTAGAGGACAGATGCACGATTGACGTCATCATTACAAAGTTTTTCCCTCTGCCGTTTTAAAATGGCGGAAAGTTTTGAGAAATAGGATGATATTTGACGTGACTGGCCAAAAGATAAGGTACAAAAAAGTCTTGCCGAGGAATTGAACAGGTTTGAGAAGTCAGAAAACGAAAGATTAAGCCATTTCTTTTAAAAAATGATACAGAAATAATTTTCTAGCAGCCTCAGTCGGCAGTTGAGCGTGACTAAACTACGCGCAAACTTGGTCTTGGTAAACCGAGAATGTTTCTGAGATTAATTTATTTAAAAAAATTAACTTTTCCCAGTGTCAAAACAACTGTTGACTCACTGATTGATGTCAGGAATGAAACATCAAAACTGGTAAAATAAAATACGGTACATAACCTTGCTTTCCGATACGAATGTTCCTCTCCATTTCAGGCCACAGCAGCGAGCTAAGTATAGCTAACCACAGCTCAAGGTCAAGAGTATCACAGCTAAAATGTGTCTCTGACACTATATCAAGCTGATTTGAGAATCACCAACCACAGAAGACAAAAATCTCCACCATCATTTGCGCTCCTTTCATTCAAAACTCAAATCAAATGGCCTCTAGGTTGACCACAACCACAAGTTTTCCGAGACTATTTTGTCAACTCCTGCAACTTTCAAGGCAACGTCCAAGCTTTTCGGCTCACAGGGCTGCTCCATTGACAAAAACTGACTTGATTATTCCAGCATTTTCTTCAAGATTTGTAGCTTTTGCAGTTCAATTCTGCTTTCGCTGTAAGTTTTCATTCCACGAGAAGTGACGCTCGAGTCAGGTTTGACAGTGGCGTGATTTTTCTCGACCAATCACAATTCTTTGCTACGCATAGCAACCAACAACAACAACAACAATATTTATTAACTCACACTTAAGACAAGTTACAGAGGATCGTCATATACATCACAGGTTACTTAAAGAGAATAATTAGGAAATTTATTTAATTAATTGGAGCCTAGAGGTCAAAGGAACCGTAAGGTTTTCGAGTTGACCTCTAGTAACTATTTACAGTTAATTTTAGTAAAAAGAAAATAAGGAGCAACAAGAGGAAAGAGACAAGACCCAGTTAATAATACATATGTTTGATACTATTAATTTAAAATGCTTTTACGCAACTCCTAAAAGTATTGTTTAAACAGTAGATATTGTTTTACTTCTTTGGCAAAGGAGAATGTATTAAGATATTTCAACAAAGAAGGGATATCATGCCAGAGGTCAATCGCCTTATAGGCAAACATTTGTTTCCCAGTGTTGGTTCGAATATATGGTTTGCAGAAGTTTTGATTTGATGCGTACCTTGTGTTGTACGTGTTGTAGTTTGGAATTTTTTTCAGGTCAAATTTTTTTAAACCCAGGTTAAAATTTTCCACCTAGTTCATAATATTTAAACTAGGTAATTTTTTTTTGCCTAGGTTATTTATCAACTGTCTAAAAAGGGCTTTTATTTATGGGGTGTAGTTTAAAAAATAGGGGCCTGGTTTTTTTTTGGGGGGGGGTCTAAAAAGAATAGTACACACAAAAAAAAAAAAGCAAGAA
>CM042749.1:6823263-6839018 GCA_022496165.2 Catalaphyllia jardinei
AAAAAATTATAACCTAGGTTAAAAAAAATTTAACCTATAATTTAGGTTCAAAAAATTATAACCTAGGTTAAAAAAAATTTAACCTATAATTTAGGTTAAAAAAATTATAACCTAGGTTAAAAAAATTTGACCTGAAAGTAAAATTTAACTGCAACATACGTATGTCGGCTCTTGGCATATTGAAATTAGTTATTAAACACCTTTGGTAAGAACCCTTTATGCCACATATGCGTAAATTTTAAAGCATGCAGGCAGTAAACATTATCTACTGTTAAAATGTCTAGAAGGTTTAAGATAGGGAGAGCGCTTTCAGTGTGAGGCCCAGATGTTGTCGCAAAAAACATTAATCTTAAAACCGTATTCTGTTTAGACTGCAACTTTTGCAAATGCGTTTTATAAGCACTTCCCCAAGCTATCACAGCATATGATAGATAAGGGTAGATAAGGTTGTAATAAATTTGTTTCAATTTATGAATAGATAGATAGTGCCTTAGTTTTGAAATAATACCAATATTACGTGAAACACGAGAACAGATATAGGAGATATGATATTTCCATGATAGTGATTCATCTATCATAACACCTAGATATTTGATGTGATCTTTTTTTTTAATAGGTGGCACGATCCATCCATGCTTTTTAATTTTACTTCCATATTTCCAGAAATTTTCCTAGAAGATTTAATTATCATATAATTAGTTTTACTTAAGTTAATAGACAGTTTGTTGACATTGTACCATTCCTTAACCTTCTCCAATTCAGAATTAATAATTATTAGCGTTTCAAGGTCTTTCAAGTCGCAGGCTGAAGCAAAAAGATTAGTATCCTCCGCAAACATCCTGAAAATTAAGTTCTTTGAGCAATTTGGTAGATCATTTATATAAAGTAGGAAAAGCAAAGGTCCCAGTGTACTACCTTGTGGAATTCCACAGGTCATCGCTTGTCTTGATGAGTCTATGTGACCCACTGTTACATACTGCTGCCTGTTTTCAAGTCCGCAATTTCACTGACAGCCTGCGCTGTTGAATGACCTTTTCTGAAGCCAAATTGAAACTGAAAAAGGATATCATGCTTTTCAATATAATTTATGAACTGCTTGTATACTAGCTTTTCAAAAACTTGCATCAAAGCAGGCAAGGTAGAAATAGGGCGAAAATTGGATGGATCGGTTGGACTTCCACCTTTATCAACGGGGGTTACCTTAGACACTTTTAAACTATCAGGGACAATGCCCTGACACAAAGATTCATTAAATATTAAAGTTAATGCTTCAGAAATATAGTTACATGCAAGCTTTATACACAGCTGTGGAATACCAATAGTAGATTTTTTTAGATTAATATTCATAATGATATTGTGAACCTCTTGAGTACAAATACCGCGAAACATAAAACTCGATAGAAATGAGCGTGTAATATAATGGGTTGGATCCGTATCATTTCGAGGAAGTGTATCAGCTAGGTTACGTCCTACATTTATATAATAATTGTTCAGTTGGTGGGCAATACTTGCCTTGTCTGTGTAACATTTGTTTTCACAAATAAGCTTTTTAATCGTGACTCCTGAATTGGGCATTTTATTAACGAGAACCCCGATTAGTTTCCAAGTTGCTTTCAAATTGTTTTTGTGCAGGTCAAATTGCGCCCTGAAGTAGTTCTTTTTAGCTAGCTCTTTAACTTTATTCAGCTTGTTACTATACAGTTTGTATTTCCTGATCTTATCCTGATCACCACTTAGGAAATGAGGCTTAAATAACTTTTGTTTCTTCTTTATAGAGGTCATGATTGCATTTGTAATCCACGGTTTTTTTAATTGCTTTCTTTTTCTATTTGATACCTTCCGCACAGGTGCGTGCATATCGGATATTTGTTGAAGCGCTTCCGTTACTCTATTGATACTTTCGTTGTAATAATCTTTTCAGGTACATTAGTGTAAATGTGATCAATTAGGGTGGAGGTATAATTTGTTATCCTGGTAGCTTTAGTTATAAGAGGCATGAAACTTAAATCAACCATGAAACTGCTTCATTTTGAATGTCTAGATCACATCAAATGGCTTTTTTTGTGCAAAGGAGGGGCAAAGGCGGGGCAAAAGGCCAGCTTTTGCGTTATGTTAAAAGGTTTTGAAACATTTTAAAGTGAAAAACGCCTTTCTACTTCCAAGCAGGTCAAAAAATTCCGAATGAAAAGTTTTAGCGAGTTGAGGTAGTGCATTGAAAAGTGTGATATCTGGCAATTAGGAGGGCGTGGTGAAGGAGGAGGGCTGTAGTGTCATCCACAAAACCCAAACACAACTGAGGGGAGAAACCTTTTGTCAAGAGACAGGAAAAATTACCTAACCATTTTATAACTTCGTTCCAAAATAGTTTGGTTTTGGGACATTCCCAAAAGAGATGTAAAAGGGATTCCGCTGTGTTTTCACAGAAGGAGCACTGCTCACTTGATGAGAGCCCAACTTTGAAGAGGTATCTGTTTGTGGAAATTCCTTAAAAACGGGTTCTTAGCAAAATTAAAAAAAAAAATGGGGAGCTTTCCTTGCTGAACAAGAAAACTAGCTTTTCGTTTTGTTTCGGACATATTTGTTTAGTTTTGGTGATGTGAAGTGAAGAGAACAGCAAACGTTGAACCCTACGCTATATTAGCCGAGACGTAAATGTCTCACCGTACCATCTCCAAACAAAATGAAACAGAAAAACTTACACAAATAAACGTATGCTAAAGTTGACATTTGTCACAACCAAATTGTTCCGAAAAATGTAGATCAAATAATAAAATCAAAATATAATAGATCTACAAGTAAGAAAGAGTTTATTTTAACGGTTTAAAAGTAAGTAGGACAACAAGTACGAGATTTTTGTAACTTTTATTTTATTGTAAAATGTACATGCACCTAAAGTACAAATGTAGTAAGTAGTTCTTTCCTTTCCTTTTCTTCCTTTTTTTTTTCTCGTCCTGTGTGTGCAATGTGTGTAAAAGTGAAAGAAAAAGGTAATATAACTGTGTTGTAAGTAGTGCGAGTAGTGTAAGTAATGTAGGTGTATTGTATATCTTTGTAAATAGTTTTGCAAAAAAAAAAACAAAAAAAAAAAAGGTTTTTCGTTATTATATGAAACAAATAGATTCCATGTTACCCTGCGTCTGATTCAGTAATAGATCACAGAAGACCCCAAAATGTGGTAAGAACATCAATGACTCACTCGGCTATGCCTCGTGTGCCACTTTTTTGTTCTTACCACATTTTGACGTCATATGTGATCTATTACTGAACAGACGAACGGCAACATGGAATCTATTTGTTAAATACATGTATGTAGGTTCTTCCAGTACAAGGTGATCTAGAGAAAGATGAAGACATAAAAGCACTCCTTGAAGTAACTATTAAACAATTTGGAAAACTAGATATTCTGGTGAGTGTGTTTGTCTTTCCATAAAGAATCAAGTGTAGTATTATACATACCTGCAAACCTAAGGAAACCAGGAAATGTGTACTAAAGGCATCCATGATAGAGTGTCGATCAATGCCCTCGATCAACACTCACTCAGCATCTCAACTGATGCTTGATCAATGTCTCGATTGCAACTACAGTCGGTCAATGCTCTGCCAACTATTGACCAACTTTCAATCAAGTGTCAGTCAAGATGTCGATCAAGTGTCATCCCAGTGTTGAACAAATGAATGAAAAATGAGAACTTTATTAACAGAGTATCAATTGATATGTTCACTGAGTATGTCTTTATACACATGATACTGGTTATTATGACTGGCAGATGATGTGACAGTGACTAGAAAATATCTTACCCAGCTTAAGGTATTATTTACATGTAGGTGTTTTAATCAGGACTCAGGTGGGAAAATCCATTTCTAGGTATTTTCAGAAGTATTTTTTGTGGGAAATACCCATTTTAAAATCAGCTTTAATGCATGTCGAAAAAGATGACTGTTGCACAGTTTAAACTGCAGGGACAAGTAATAAAACTGCATGAAGCACTAGTCTTAGTTTTTGGTTACATTGTAAAAAGGCAGGGATGTTCTTTTGTAATTTCCGTCATCAGAACCTTTTAATGTTAAATGTTGCCTCAAATAAACAGGTCAATAATGCTGGTATAGTTCTCAAAGGAAGTATTGAAACCACTTCACTGGAAGACTTTGACAAAGTGATGAGGATCAACATGAGGTAGGAAATAATCATCTTTCTTGTCTTCTCTCTCTTGTGTTAGATTTTTGTCATAATCATTTTTAACATGTGTGCCACCCATTTTACAGGGCTGTCTTTTATCTGACATCACTGGCTGTGCCTTATCTGACAGCAACACAAGGTAAAGAAGTCAGACATGCAAACATGACATTATTATAGGAAATGTTAAAATTTTTATTTATTGACTAATGGTTACAGCTGAATGTCTAAATTCAAGGGAAATCTAAAAATATATTAGAAGCCATGTCTTTTTTTACAAGCCAGTTGCTGGGCAAGGAAAAGTAATTTATGTAGTCAGGAAGCTATAATGCATAGTTATACATGTAGGGTAAAAGGTTAAGTCCTCACACGAGCCAGGTGGCCCATCAGACTGGGGCTTATCCTGGTTTCTGTAGCATGAAGTGGCTAGGAGTATTTCTACTCCCCCTGGATAGGATGCTAGTCCATCGCAGGGCTACTCCTCAGCATTAAATTCATTGGTACCATAATTTACACGCTTTGATGGAGAGAGACACTGTAAAAGTAAAGTGTCTTGCCCAAGAACACAACACAATGTCCTCTGTCAGAGCTCAAACTTAGAACACTTGATCTGGAGACAAGCATGAAACGACAATGCTTCCCACAAAGCCAACACAAGGAAAAGTAATATCCATATATTCAGGAAGCTACTTTGTGTAGTCATTGGCATGCTTGTTTGTATTTCCATTTTTTGTGTAACTAACATTATGTTGTGTTTGCATGATTTTCCAAGGTTGTATTGTGAATGTCTCCAGTGTTAATGGAATGAGATCAGTAAGTTTATCAGATTGTCAACATGAACGAGAAGCTTAATTCATGCTGTATCCCAAACCACAAAGTTGCCAGTAGTCAACTTTAACCCATTGACTCCTGTGCCACCCGTAACCACCCGTGACAAGGCTTCAGGCCTTTCTTCCACTTCTGACGTCATCACTTTAACCAAAATTGGCATTATCTATACTCAACTTCTGCAGCAAGACAAGATCTTTCCAATGATGCCTAGATCAGAGTGATCGGCCTGATGGAGCCTGAAATATGCCCAAAAATGCTCCTGCCACTACACCTAGCTGCTCTGTGGTGAAAATTGGCTGCCTCGATGGCTCTTTCTTAGAAGGTTTTTTAACTGCAAACAAGCTTAGTAGAAGGTCAATCACTGCAGCAAAAGGAAAAGAAAAGGAGAAAAAGGAAACAGAAAACAAATTTCAAAAATTGAAAATCTTAGAGACGTAGGTCACCTTCTCGTCCAAAAATCTCAAAATTTTGATTTCTGTGCATGCCTGAGCCAAAATGTCGCAAGACGCCATTCTAGTGGCAAGAAGGGCTAGCTGTCGTGTCGCAAATGCATTTTTGACCATATTAAAGCTAATTTGGCCGAGATCCAGCATCAAAACCACTAAAATGTCTAAAAAAAGCATTTTTGGCAAAAAGTTCAAGGAACTCATCAATGGGTTAAACAATCTCCTAAGATTATCTCAGAAGCATAATTTACAATAATTCTCATGGATGAAACACATAGCTGACCACTGCTTTCTAAGTGCTCATCAGGAATATGGATGTGAAGAAATAGATATATTCTTTTTTTTGTGGTATACCAGTATTTATGGAAAATAATTAACAAATAAAGAAGCCTCAACTGTGCTCTGTTCCGTGGTAAAGCACGCAGGAAGCGGTAGAGCAGGAAAGAAGAGTAGGGGAAAACTCAAGACAAAGTCAAGTGTTTTTCCCTACTTCGTTCTTGCTCTACACCTACCTGCGTGTTTTACCACAGAACAGAGCACAGTCAAGGCTTCTTTATTATTTTGTTTTATGATAAAGAATTATTTTTGTACAGAAATCTAGATTGCACATGAAACTTAAGTCTTTTCCTGCGTTTGGTACGAGATTATGGAACTGTCTACACCCTGATTGACGTAAGCTCACGAAAACAGCATTTAAAAGAAAAATTCATAAGTTGCTTCTAGCTGTACTTGAGATTAAGGACTATTATGTTGATGCCCAGTCTATGATATTGAATTTAAACACAAGTAATTATTATAACCTTTTGCTATCAACTTCGCATGTAGCCGTATATCTACTTTACACCTTTCAATTTGCTTTGCCCTTCTGTAACCAGCATCTGTTTTAAAATCACTTTTTGCTCTATAAACATGATGTAAATAGTACAACCCACCTAGATTAGCTCTGCTATAAGCATGTTTTGTTAAACCTTAAAAATGTAAAATTCTAAATAATAATAATAAATGGAATCCAGTAATTTCCCCACGCATATATTAATGGTGAAATAAAATGAATGAAAAACTTAGTAAGTTTGAAATTTTTTCCTCAGAGGAAAATTTGCTTCACCCATCCTGTTAATTTCATCATGCTTGTCATTTAGATGCGTGTCCCTCAGCTGTGAGGTGTGTAAAGTGCATGTACTGTAACTTCGTATCCACTGTTCCCACAATTGGATCTGTTAATTACTTTTTATAGTTTCCTGGAGTTCTTGCATACAACATGTCTAAAAGTGCTGTTGATCAACTCACAAGGTGCACAGCATTAGGTGAGTGTGTCAGACAATTTTTATAAACCAAATGCCATAAGCTATGGTCTCCAGGAAATTCATTCACTTAAACCTCCTCTATTTTGAAGTGTTGTTTTCACAAGCGTTTTAAAAGTTGCATTTTACTCTGTTGGGCTGCCAGGTAAACTCCTAAACCAATTAACAAAATTTGCTGACATTTAACCAGACAGCAGTCTTTCTTTTGTGCAAATTAGTAATGTTGTAATTACAGCTTAGTTATCTGGATGCAGTTGTCTTTTCTCTTTAGAGTGTATACAGTAAACACCCACATATAAGAACAAATGGGTTAAGAACACCAGGCTGAAATTTGGCCAATAAAGCCCGAGTTTTATAAGAACAGGATCAGCCTGAAAAATTCAGCATGTTCTTATAAAATGGAAAAGGTGTCATAAAAAAACAAGTGATTTTATGTTGGCAGTCATGACTCTACCAGCTGTCAAGTGGTCATGTTTTGGTATTGAGTACTGTACTAATGTTTCTACTGTAATTGATTTTTCTACTGTAAATACATAAAAAAAATTGAGTACAGGGGGCATTTATCTAGGGGCATTTTTGGGTAGTACCCGTATTACTAATAGAGAAATGTAAGAACATTTTGAGAACACTTTGAGGCTGATTTGTCACTAAGCACCCGTTAAATAAGAACCCGATCAGCCTGACCTCCGAAATCATGTGCTCTTATATGCGGGTGTTTACTGTATATCCTGGTACCATAGCAACCAAGAAAGACCCTAGAGAGGGCAGAGAACTGCCCTCCAGAAAATTTTGAAGTGTATTCCTTTTGTGTGATCTGGACCAGGATCGGTGATCCAAGAATCCACTCCGGTCATGGATCCGTCGGTTCCTTTGATGCACTACTATCCGAGTGATCTTGGATCACTGATCCTGATCCAGATCAGCCCAAAGGAATGCACCCTGGACTTCATAATCTAGAATTACTTTATTCTGCACTCTAATGAGCGTTTGTGAGCAAGAATGACAGATTTTAAACAGTTCCAGAGTATGTTGTGAAGCATTTCAGAACTTTGTTTAAATGACATAAATCAGTAAACCACTGCAGCTGCATTTCGATTTACATGTTATTTGACATTTGCTACTTTCATTGTGCAAAAAATAATTTGTTAAGAGAAAAGAAACCTTTTATTGTTACAGTATAGCTTGGCTCAAATGTTTTCTTTCCAATATATTTCAGAACTTGCTTCAAAGAATGTTCGCTGTAACTCTGTCAAGTAAGTTCCATAATGCTTCTTATTCATTAAGCCCAGTTATTAATATGTAAATTCTTCTTTAACTTATAAAAACTCACGAATTTTATTATCCAGTGATCCAGTTTTTAATCATTCCTTTTCTTTCTTTAGGGTTAGTAAAGTTCACTTTTCCACGTGAAACAATCTGTTCAGAGACTAAATCATTTAAATTCCCAGCTTGAGCGTTCGCAATCTCTTGAACATTTATATTATGCAAAGGGTTGTCATCTTTTTGCCCCGCTATTGTTGAGGTAAATGGACACAAAAACAAGCAAAATATAGTGGTCTGAATAACGAGGTTGCTTTAAGTTGGGCTTCCACTGTATTTTTAGAGCTGCCATATTGCGAGGCCAAGTTTTGCATTTATATAGTTATGGAACTAAAGTAATAGAGTACACATAGCTTCATCTAAACATAGTGCTAACTATGATCTAAACATGAGGGATGGTGGGGAAGGAGGGGCAGGGGAGGTGGTGGTTGGGGGCTTCGGAGAATTCGAGATACATGTAGGTATGCAAACCTGAGACGCTCTCAAGGGTTTGTATAACTTTCAAGAATTCTCCCAACCCATTAAGTGTTTAGATAAGGCTATGTAAACACGGAAAAGGTACTCTAGAGTTTTTGTAAAATATTTCTACAAAATTTGCGCGAATCAAAACCGTCACATCCATGTTTACATAGTATCGACCAATGAGCGTGCCTATTGTATCTCTCTTGAAATTTATAAAACTGCTTTCAAGTTTTAGTTGACATTTTTGGAGTTAAATTGTATGTTTGATCAAATTCTTGTTGTTTTTCGCAGTCCTGGGGTGATTATCACTGAAATACACAAACGAGGGGGTATGGATGATGAAGAATACTCAAAGGTGAGTGTTCCTGAAGAGAATGTAACCAGGGTCGGGTATGTTCGAAAGTTGGTTAACATTAACCCTGGATTAAACGTTAACTGAAGCATTATTTTTTCTCGTTTAAATTTTTTTTTTACCTCAAACGTTTGGTGTAGTTTAAGATTACTACAGCTCAAAACGGAAGGGCAAACAATATAAACAGATTACCTAACCAAAAAGTTACAAAACTGAAATCAAAATTCTCGCTAACCCTGGGTTAGCTTAATCGGGCTGTTTTCCTCGCTGCCCTTCCCCCCCCCCCCAACTAAGTGAACTTTCGCACACTACGCGCGAGCGGAAATGTAATGACTAAGTAAGTGAAGCGACTGTCACCTGATAGGACGGAGAAAACGGAAAATTATTTTCCACCCACTCCCGAGCAATCAAGTTCCTTGCGACTATTTTTCTGCCCGCTTTTCTTTTATCTCAACTCCGAGGGAACTCTACAAAGTTTTTTATGAGTAATTAGGCTTCTCACCAATCCTCTTCTAAACCTTTGGAATGAAGTCAGTGAACAATACTAAGGGAGAACATCAAGCATTGCCAACTAAAAAAATAAATATCATTTATTCAGTTCCCGTTCACATTATATCTAAATGATAGATGCCCTACCCTTTTAGTAAACAATACTTGCTACTCGTAGTAGCGAACTTAACCTTTCAAGTTATACATCAACTATTTTCTGAGTCGAGCAGTTTGTCTGAAATGTTTAATGCCAGTTCTTATCACTACATTTGCATTTAGTTCTTAGAGCGTTGTAAACTGACACACGCCTTGGGTCGCCCTGGACATGTGGAGGAAGTAGCAAGTGTAATTGCTTTCCTGGCGTCAAGTGACTCCTCTTTCATGACGGGTGCCTCGCTGCCTGTAGACGGAGGAAGACATGCTATGTGCCCAAGATAAAAAATTGCTTCCAAATAAACAACCTCGTTCCTGGAGTCTCTCATCTTCCTGCCCTGCCGGTAGTACCACGGGAAGATAACCTCCCTGGCAACCTCCCTGACAACGAGGTTGCCAAATAAAGACAGGTCAAACTTTATCAGTCTATGTGGCATCTCGACTCGCATAGGAACAATACCTTGAAGACTGACTACAGTAGTATATGCCAAACGGTAGAAGGAGCTATCAAAGCTTGATAGCACTTAACGTTCAACTGCAGTCCATCGTTTTTTATCTTCCTTTGAAGGTTACTTTCTACCGTTATGAAGGAATTAATGAAATTATGTCTGAGAAGTGGAATGATATGATGATGTACTTTTTTTGCTTTGGATTGCGTGCATTCTCGTCCCCAGAGCCCACAATCCTTTTGGCCTGTGGCACGGATCGAGAGGTCTGGTTTGGTCCAACACCGGAAGTCCGCGATTCACGGACTTATTGTCAAATCTAGCAAATCCGATTGGTTGAGAATTGGAGACGAATACTCTGCGCATGCTCAGAAAATTGGGTCCGGCCAGAGCTCTCGATCCCTGCCACAGGCCAAAAGGATCGTGGGCTCTGGGGACGAGAATGGATTGCGTGGAACTAGCAGAAAAATTGTTCTTGGTGGCCAAATATCCATATAAAAAATTCTTTCAATCAAATTATTGTTTAGAGTCTTTAGAATCTTTGGCCTAATCTAGCACCAGGCTTAATTTTCCGTATAATTTAACGCGGGGACCCTTGAATTTTATCATTGAAACCGGATGTTCTCTGGGAAGTAGATTAATGGAGAACAAACTATAGAAAATTAACACAATCAATTAGACTAACCAGCCAAAAAAGCACATGGGGTCTACCTAAGAAATAAGAAATTTTATTTTTCAACCCATCAGTAAATCTACGTTTTTCTCAATTATTGCAAACCTTCAATGTCTGTGTGTATTCTCCCCAGCAGTGTCAAATTTGAAGAGAAGGAATTTGTAGAATCTGACTAGTAGTTTAAAGTAAAAAGTCCTGTTTTGGCCACTTTCTTCACCTCCGCCCATCCGCTAAAATGAAAATAAAAAACATTTCACCCATAAAAGAAAAGCAAATCTTTAGAAAACCGTCTATGGATAAAAATATCTGTCACTTTTATCCACGACCTTGTAAATAGTGTCATTAAATAGGCCCTTTGCAGCTGGCGTCACGTGACCACAATTTATTGCGTTCGACGAAGTGGAACGCAATCCTGATTTTTTCCTGTGACTCTGCAGAGTTGGTTGTCCTGTGTAAGGTTATTGTCTGGAAAACCCACATTCCTGTAAGGGCACGAAAATGGCCACCCCGCTTAATTTTTTCAGGGGCATGTCACGACATAGTTACCAACTATGCCACGACATATTTATTAACTATGGTCACGGCCAGTAAACTGGTACCGTAACTGAGACATGTGATAATACATGTGACGAACAGGTGAACACGTGAGCAGGCCATGTAGACTTTGGACTTTTTTTCCATGTGCTCTCGATCACAAAGGTAGCGTTGGATACTTTTGCCCTGGGATTTTGAAACTGAGTAGTATTATATTCAATAGTATGATGTTATTTAAAGGTTCGTTCGGGCTCACGAGGAAGGGAACGGAAATGTAAATACTGTATACTTTGTATCAGGCCAGCGGAAATACTCGAATCAGTCACACGGAGTTGGTTTACGATGAACGAGCACGCGATTGCAAATGTGTACTTATATTTGAGCTTCCTGCTTAGAATAATGTTCGTAAAAAATATACTTTTACAAATTACAAGTTAATAATGTGAAAATATTTAGCACGAAATCTGAAGACTGATTTAAATATTTTAGTCCTATTAAACTTGAGTCGGAACCTGGCGCCGCCACGCAACGTAGTTTGTACTGAGACCTGTTCAATCAGAATGGCATGGAATTTGTCACTGAAATATCTTTAAAACTCCGGTTGTTGATGAAAAAGGTTGGTTTTTATAGGTTGAAAGTCAGCTAGGGAAATAATTTAACGTATCTGTATAAAAGTTTATACGGCGTCGAACGCACTCTCATAATCTTTGATTACTGCTAGTATATATTATGGGCTATAACTTAAAAAAAAAATGCCAGAAATGGAAAGAGCATATCGAAAAAATCAAACTGGCCAAGTTTGAGGCCCCTGGCATTAAAGAATGAGATTTTATGACGGTTTAAATTTAAAAAAAAAAACTAAGAAGATTTGTATGGAAAATGTCGCTGGAGAGCAAGGCCTTCTTGGTTTTTTTAAAATTCAAACCGTCATAAAATGTCATACTTTAATGCCAGGGGCCTCAAACTTGGCCATTGTGATTTTCTCGACATGCGTTTTCCATTTCTGGTATTTTTTTTAGTTATAGCCCATAATTTTCTGAAAAGTAGGTCACGTGATGGCTTAGCTGCAAAAAGCTTGTTTTTAATAAGTGGAGTTTGAGGAAGAACCGAGGCTCTATTCTGCCGCTCTCTCGCATCCAGTCTTTGTTCCGGCCTCCTCGGGCTCATTTTTCCGGCGAACAGCGCCTAGAAATCGAGCAGATTATATTTTAGACTGTTGCATGAGATGTACAACTGCAAGTGATTTGTTGGATGAAAGAAAGCGAAAACGTTTTGTCGAATTGTGATAACCACGCACAAGAAGCCGAATTCAACCGGAAGATTCCGTACTGGTCCAATCCAACAGAAAAAGAGTGTATGATTTACTCAATATTACTAATATCATTTCAGCAAATTTAATGTTCAATTTAACAAACAGAAGTCAGTTTTTCATGCGTCTGTCCTGTTATTGGTCGTGAATTTTGTCACAGCATTGTCTAATTAGCTGTGGATCCACTCGGCCATCGGCTCGTGGATAATGAGCGCGCGAGGATTTCTTCGGTTATCGTTAAAAGGGGTTTATACGGTTAAAAATATAAAAAATGAGTCCACGAAGGCAACGGATCTCAGTCATATTTTATGTCTTCTAGCTGAAAAACCAGCTGTTATCTGTCGAAAGTTATACTGAATTCCAACTGTACCTGCAGATAGCGTAGTACGCGTGCAAAGCAAGTGCGAGATACGCAAATTTTTACTTAGTGGCTTGGTGACAGGGAAAAAAATGTAAAGGGCACCGTAATAGTTTTCAAAAAAGATGAATAACTTTAAAAAACGCATGGTTACTCTTACATTTTATGCTATGAAATGGGAGTGGTAAGCTTATTCAACACATGATTAGTTTCTGGTTGTGAGCAAAAGGTATTTAGGCTGTAATTTAGCTGAACCAGAGGAAAGCTGTTAGAGGCACTAAAAGCGCTTTTGCAACCATTTTGTCATTTTATGTTACCATTTACCATGTAGAAACTGAACTCAGAAAGGCTGACCGCACGGTTGGGTTTAACTGTTATATATAACAGTTAAAACCGTACGGTCAGCTTTTCTGAGTTCCGTTTCTTCAAGTCTTTGATCTGAACCCTTCAGGTTTCGGTACTTTTGATTTGTCCATTGGCCCTTTCTAGAGTTGAAGACGAAATCCGATAGAAAATCGAGCATTTCAGGTTTTAGTCGACAAAAATCAGTACCAGAATAAATTTAAGTATTTTACAGTCATTTTTGCATTTTCTTAAAGCTGAGTACATAAGTAATTGCCTGCAGTAACACCGAAAACAATATCCCATGGAAACGAGAGAAAATAAATTTCAAAGTTCAGAGAACGTGTGCAAACACAGGAAAAATTTCATCATCAGTTTCATTTCACCAGTACTTTCACGTGTTTCATACGAAGTTCAACATTCGTTTTCGACGTTTGGTGTTGCTAGAAATGATTTCTCTTGAGCAGATATTTACAAAAGTCACACAGAAAGTTTGCAATACGATGTAAATAATCTTGGTACTGGATTTTTGTCCACTTGTTACTCGAACTTCTGGTGGATTTCGTCTTAAATGTTTTTGTTCATTTACCATATAGTCTTTAAATCTTATAAATGTGTTGGCTTTTCTGTATGTAGAAGTGAATGATCAATTCTAAGGAAATCTGTGAGGAAGTTTCCTTTCCTTTTTTTCCGAAAAATGCTAATGTAAGAATTTTTGCTGAAATACATGGCTAATTATCTCTAAAAATGCGTGGCTACTACCATTTTTCTTTGTGGATTCTAATAGTTCTTGGAAAGATAAACGTTTTCCGCGTGCTACCTAATAAACATGGCGATAAAATCTTTGGGTGTGTTCCTTTGGGACTGATCAGGATCAGGGATCCAAGATCTCTCTGGACCATGGTCCATCAAAGGAAGCGATGAATCTACTCTAGCCATGGATTCACCGGTTCCTTTGATGCACATGATTCAGACAGATCTTGGATCACTGATCCTGATCCAGATCACCCCAAAGCATCCTCGGAGACCCAGAGAAGGTTAGTTAGCGCGAGAGAAAATAAATCGGGCAAAGAACTGAAGAAGCGTCGCAGGTTTTCTTTGCCCAATGTCCCCGATTTACTTCCTCTCCCCCCAACTAACTGCCCCTGGGTCTCCAAGGATGACATCATGGCACAACTCGCAAAAAGAGAGAAAGGGAAAAGCCCTGGGAACGAGGCTGAGGCTAACCCACTTCTTGTAATTAACACGTCCACAACTCCACATGATACCCATTCAAAGGGTAAAAATATTAATTTTACCAGAAAGATGTTTAGTATTTTAACCAAGAGAATTTTAACTTAGGGTTTTCGTAGACACTCTTATTCTTCGGCCATTTCAACTTGAGTAAAAATAACACACAAATTGCGGTTATAAACATAACGAGACAACGCATGTTGTAAAAACTTTCATTTATAAACTTAACGTTTCGTATGCTCCAACATACATCTTCAGAAGTAACGGCTAACAAACAATTAAATTTAAACACGAAGGCTAATACCAAATAAGGAAAGTAATGACAATGAAAAAGTAAATGAAAATAAACAGACCTAGTTAAATCTGATGGAAAAAATATGAATGGCTAGTAGAGAAGAAGTTTCTCACTGCCAACATTTTCATAAATCGCGAATCAACAAGGTTTCCTTAATTTTACAGTGTATATCAGATTGTCCAGTGGCTAAAATGTCGAAGTGATCCCATTTAATTTTGTGGCCTGTTTGGGTCATGTGATCAGCAATGGCAGAAGAATGGCTGTTGCTCGTCAGCGCCTGATGCTGCCTGATGTGACATTGGCTGACGAGACCCAATAAGGTCGAAACAGCTGTCCACGGTTGCAATTCATGGCTTTCAGTTTGGACTCTATCGTGTCGTTGCCCCGTTAAGCTCTCTACGTAGTATCCGCCTTGCATCATTGTTTTCTAGTCTTTCTATTTTTGGCCTATCAGATCTTTTACAGATCCTACGTATACAGGCAGCATTTTCGTTTGCGGTCCTTTGCAGTATTATGTTTGTCTAGTAGTTTTTTGGGCCGTAGGTCTTTTCAGATCCGATATGCTGCTCACTTTTTACATGGTTTGGCCATGATTTTCCTGCGGGACAGTTTGTGTCTGTCCGCAGTTTTTCCTTATCGCGGCAACGACAAGATATTCTGGATTTTTCCTATTGTCCCTTGTCACGCGTTTTGCATGTGACATTGGCCAATTGGCAAGAGTTTGGATTTGAGTTTCATCTGAGGTCATCACCATCTTGCATTTAGTGGGTTTGTGGATGTCAGTCGAGCAGCTGATCACTTCACAACTTGCTACACCGTGCTGACGAGACCCAATAAGGTCGAAACAGCTGTCCACGGTTGCAATTCATGGCTTTCAGTTTGGACTCTATCGTGTCGTTGCCCCGTTAAGCTCTCTACGTAGTATCAGCCTTGCATCATTGTTTTCTAGTCTTTCTATTTTTGGCTGATCAGATCTTTTACAGATCCTACGTATACAGGCAGCATTTTCGTTTGCGGTCCTTTGCAGTATTATGTTT
>CM042749.1:6839028-6860306 GCA_022496165.2 Catalaphyllia jardinei
GTATACAGGCAGCATTTTCGTTTGCGGTCCTTTGCAGTATTATGTTTGTCACACTTAAAGCCGCACTCACGCCACTCTGTCTCGACACGCTTAACTTCTACTTAATTATTTTCACCGCGCCCAACGAAATAGTTTACTTCCGGTTCGCTTTTTTTCCTGAGGATTTCTGGGATACCTGGTGGTTATGACGTGTACAATAAATGAGCCCTCTCCCATCAGGAGTGATGTTTGCAAAGTGGAATCGAGGCAAATTTAGCTTTAGATTTGCTTCACGCGGATTGGTCGATTGTGGACAATTCAAAACACAACCAAAATTTATAGTTGCTATCGCCGCCATTTCAGTGGCAGGAGTTCTTTAGAGGATCCTAGTTGCCAAATCCGAGTCATCTTGAGTGCATCGTGTCTTTTAAAGAAATCTTGGGTGCTTTTTTAAGTGCCACGTAATTCATCTATCGTCTAGTTGGATTATTTTTTATTTGTCGCCGAAGAATCAGCGTAAACGGAATGGCTTGTGCTACTCTCAAGAGGTCTTACGAGTTTGATCCTCTTCTTACACCGCAACACCAACCTTCACCGAAAAGAAGAAGGTGTATTCCTCTAAAGCCATCAACGCCACCTCCATCAGTCACAACAGAGTCCCATTTTCGTGGTGTCGCTCCCAGATTATCTCAAGGTATTGCGCAATTTTCATTTTAGTTCTTGGCTTTCTAGCACTATATATATACAGTACCCAGCTTCGTTTATTGACTTTGAAATTTATATGCACCTCAGTCCTTCGACAGTATATAGTTCAGAGTATCTATCTTTTTCGCGGTAGCTTGTCTAGTGTCCATGTCTTTTGAATTTTAAGGCAATAACGGACATTCATGGGCGAAAAATTATTCGTCTTGAAGTTGTCTTTGTTTATTCTTGCCTCGAAGTCCTTCGATTTGACTAGCTTTGTACGTCAAGGTATAGTCATTGTTTAAAATTGCCAACGCGTTTGAAATAAGAGGCAGCTGAAGAAGGTTAATAATACCATTGTTTCTTTAATCTGAGTGTTCAAAATGAATTTTTGCTTATCAAAGAACGAACGCATCGGGCGATCGTCGAATTGAGGTGACATTTCCCTGAGGAGCTTCTGAAAATACCGTAATAACTTGAAAAATTATTTTCATTTGCCGCCTTTCTTTATGAGTTTGGACAGAGAAAAAACCTAAAAATGGATCGTGAATAGTCGAAGACTTTGCTTTTCAACCTTTTTTGCCCTATCGTTGCAACATCGTACAGAAATTTCAGAAATTTCTTGTAATCAATGATGCACACTGAAACGAAAATAGTGGGAGGTAACAGCATTCTTTGAAACTGCGCGGACACTGAACAGGTTGCTTTGAGCGTTCATTTTACCGTATTCGGAAGAATCCATCCTAACAAACAAAGGATGACATGTGGTTTGATGGTGCAAAAAGACGGTAGCTTTCAGCAGCAAGCTTGGCTTGTAGACAATTGAAATGCAAATTAAGCTAGAAATATATTTGGCTTACAATTTGTAAAGCGTGTTTATTCTCATGAGATAAGGCTATGTTCCAAGTTTGTTGTCACCCTTGAAAAAGCTTGGCATTTAAATATGTTAAGATGATCAATCCATGTATTGTTAATTAAAGATGTCTTATGTCCATGCAATGGATAAAACTTTTTATGGAACCTTGTCATTGCCTTTCGTTTATGGTCAGGCAGCTTTTAATGGGTTATTCATTGAAAAGTAGAAAATGTGGAGATACAGTACTTGCGATGTTTCTTCTTTCTACTAAAATAGAGGAGAGATTTTTTATATTGATTAAATAACTAAGTTCAGCATGTTAGTTTATCATTAATCTTCTAAATTTATCTTTTCTTGATTATTGTTTGGGGTTCTTTCTGTGTTACATTGTAACCAGTTGGTTTAGATAAATTTGCTATTTAAATATGTTTGGGTTTGTTAGTCAGAATCAATCTAAAGGCAGTTATATAATACTAGTCGCTCTATAGATCTTATGATATATTCAGCATGCTGTTGAAGATGTTTCCAAACATTTTCCAAAACTGAAAAGCGTTTTTGTGTTTTTAAAAATAACACTTGATGAAAGTAAAATTGAAGGAGACTTCATTGTTAAATCACTGGCTATATGTTCTAATTTCAGATGCTAGATGTGATACTAATATAAGAAACTTCTAAGTTTATTCTTGGATGCAGCAACCTTGTCCTATTGGTTTTTTTACAGCAATGCATTTTTTGGGGAGGCTGCTTTTTGGGGGTAGCTAAAACATATACCAAATAGGCCGACTCACCTTGATGTTCAGAAAGGAGTTTCTTAGCAAGGATGATAACTGATCTAAACAAGTATTAAAACCTTCTGGTTCATCTTTTCTTTCTGTTGTTTCTTAAAACAGGATGTCAACCACGTGAATTCCAAATGTCGTTCAGACGTGCCAAAATAATCTTAAACGCGCTTTAGAAACGATAGCCTGGATAGCTACAACTTAGTTCGCAACTTCAGCCGGTTTAGACAAAGTTTATTGACGCGATGCGTTGAGACGTTACATAGACGCTCAAAAACCTTGTAGAAACGATATTTGCATATGAAGTGATGTGTAGCGAAGCGATATAACAAAGCAGAAAACCAGGCGGTGTAACAAAGCAATAACCAAAGCGGTTTTGAAAAACTAAGAAGTAAACATAACGAAAACTATAATTAGACTAACTAAAGGAAACTATGAAACCTAGAAACAATTGTTCCGAGAGTAGAATGAACTACAAAAATACAAAAGGTGCAAGAACTTCTGTGTCTGCTTGAGGAATTTCACAAGTTGTAACGTAGAAGCTTTAAGAAACTTGATGTTAACACGTTGAAATGCTAACCCGAACTGAGAGTTTTCCTGAGCATGTTAGAAGAACTTCTAAGTAATACAAAGGATAATAGCTTTCTTTGTTCCTAACACCGTACGTGGGTAAACATATCCTTGGACTAACCACAAAAACACGCAAAATGACAATGCAAAGAAACCTCTAAAGGCTAGAAAGGAAATGGGAAAAACCATAAATATTTGGCAGTAACACATACCAATGATAACTTTTTTGACAATTTTCCAAAGATTTCCAAATATTTTCCTGAAGATTTCCAAAGATGCTTCAAAAGTTAGCCGAAGGCCAGACAATCGTTTCCAAACATTCCTGAAGATTTCCAAAGATTGTAGAAGAACTCCAAAAATTTCCAAGGAAGAAACGATGTTTCGATCTTACGGGAACACCTCTAAGCACTTTTCAAGGGATTATGTAACCATAGCAATGGTGGTCTTTTCACTTCTGAAAATAGCATATTATATCACCTGTGAAAATGTCATGCTTACACTCTCAAAAGCTCACCTGGTGTTTCTCTGGTGTTTATGTTATAAATAGGGTTTATTTGTCAAAACAATAGTCATTTATGTATAATAATATAAGGTGAATACAAAAAATACAGTGAAAATAAAACTTGTGTAAACTCCTTTAGAAGATGCCTTTGCAAAAACATTCCACACACCTAACATTCAAATTTTGCTGCTAACTGAAGTAACAAAACTGATACCTTTGATTAAAGGAGCTGCATCATGGTTAAACGGTTTGAAAAATTTAGCCTAAATTTTTCAATTTCGTTGTTTGCAATCCATGTCAATCTTCTCCATCCTTAACCATCCTTGTTCCTTTATGGTTTACTATTATCTCTTTAGTGTTTTTCTTTCTTTCTAAAGTATTATTTTCAGGTTTCCTTCAATTTAAAGGTAATTTTGTTGATGGTCAAAATAACTCAAAATACTGTGACGTAGCCCCTTTAACGAGCTATCTGTTTCCATTTATCACAGCATGCCAAGAACAAAAACAAACCTCATAAGAGACCTGTGATTCTGGTTAGCCTGTAAACATAGATGGTTTTAGTGGGATGTTTTGAATTATTCAGATTTATGAGCATTATGATGGTACAAACAAAATGAAAATTGAACAACAACACCAAGTTATTTGTCAAACTGTTCTATATTCAGAGCAAAGAAATTGGAAACAAAAAGTACTATGAAGAAACAAGAGAACTTGGAAAATGGCCAAGTGTGTTTTTGTGTGAATATTGACATTAGAAAGGAGTAGGAAGACTCATGGCTGAATGCAAATTGTATCAACAAAAATTGCATTTTGTAAAAAGGTGGAATGAATTTTAGCCACACAGTGGCTCATTGCATGACAATATATCATTGGCAAGCTTTTCTTTGACAAACCTTTGTTAAAAGATTAGACCTTGTCACAGAAAACTTGTCAAACCTAGCAAACATCACAAGTGACTCGGATAACAAATTCTGCTGTACTAAAAGAAATTGATGGCATGAAAGAAAAACCTATAGAAGGAACTTTTTGATTAGTGGCAAAGGTTATGAAAACTTTTCAATGAAAACTTACTGCTCATTTCCATATCTAGAAAGTGTCGTCTATAATTAGGGTAATTTCCAGCCAAGTCAGGCGAGCGCATTTCTGTGATTACTCTCACTTGCCTACATATATATAACAAGTGGAAAAGTTTGGAGAATGCTTAAAAAGTGGTGTGGAAACACCTGCCTGTGACTCTTGTTCCCACAGTATTTTTCTTGTGTTTTTGTAACTTGGAGACAAATACAATTTTTTTTTCTTTGAAATGTAATTTCTCTCTCTCATTGCCATCATGCATCTGCTTGACGATCCATTGATTGTTAATCAGTTGAGATGGTTTGGGGTTATTACAAAGTTGATATACTGTAGGTACACAATGTAATAAAGAAAGAAGCGTGGCTCTTCCTAACATTTTTATAATAATTATTTAACTACTACCATAAGCATGACGCAAACAATTTTTATTGTTTAGATCAAGTTTCAGCCAATATCCATCAAGAATGGAAAAGACTTCAAAGAAGAAAACATCTCAGAGTGCCATGCCCAAGCTCCCCAGAAATGAGCACTTTCTCTTCATATTCGCCGGGATCTTCACCACCACGCAAAGATCAGCCTCTCTTCACTCTAAAGCAAGTAACTCTAATTTGTGAAAGGATGCTAAAAGAAAGGGAAACACAAGTGACAGAAGAATATGACAAAGTCTTGAGAGAAAAACTTGCAGGTGTGTGATTTTGGGTACCCAGTTTGTCAATGTAACTTTCTTGCTGAAAAACATCGGATCTTCAAAACAGCTACCTGTATGGCTTTCTTCTAAAATTTCAGTGAAATTGGGTTCCCATTTGTGGGCCATTTGTACTTCAGTTACCATCTCTCCAGCCTATTTCTACAATCAGTTTCAGAAAAGGCATAGAGACATTGTCTCTTTAACCCTATTCAGACTGGGGAGGGGCAGCTGCCCCCCCCCCCCCCTCCAGCAAAATTGTGATAACTCCTACACCAAATGGCGGACAACCATTTTAAATTTTAAATTTTATTGTTTCCTATTGCTTTTCTTGCTGTACAAGTGTTTCCTTGTTACTAGTTCATAAGAAAGGATAACAAAAAAGATGACTTTACCAATATTATTGATATTTTAGGTATCTAAGTGTAAAAATAATAAGAAACATTAAAAAATCGGAATGACATCACTGTGGCGTCATTATTGGGTGTGGCAATTCAAAACTGGGTGTGGGGCTTCTTTTTATGGAGATGATCCTTGTGTGTAGATTTCATAACCCTAGCATTATTGGTTCCAGAGATACAGAGGGGGGTCTGAGGAGCTCTCTCCTCCTGCCGCCCCCCCCCCCCCCACTCACAGATTGACCAAAAAAGACTAGTCTGAATAGGGTTAATACCGTAGGGTTGTGGAAATACTCAAATGTTTGGGAGAAGTATGACATATTTCCACAAGTTCTCTTGTTTCTCAAACTTTTACTTTTCCATTTCTCATTTGTTAGTTTTTAATTCTGTGATTGGGATAATACACTGTAGTTGTCCATGGATATGTAGTTGCATTTGTTTTAATTGATTCTTCGTTTCTCCTAGAACAATATGATGCATTTGTTAAATTCAACTATGATCAGGTTCAAAGGAGATTTCATGAGACACCACCAACATGTAAGTATTAAATGAGCAATCTGCTTTTACTTAATAGGCAACAATAACAATCTGTATGTTTAACAAATGGCTATTGATCAAGTTTATTTTAGACGAGGAAACGAGACTGATGTTAATAAATGTTTTTTCAAAATGTATGGCGAGGTGACCTCTACAAACCACTAGGCTTATAGTTGAGGTCACCTCCCACGTAACAATATGGTTACATAGATGGTGCTGTAGTGTGCGGCTTTGCTAATTCAGTAATTTTAAAAGAGAAAATATTTTATATTGTTGGTTTTCACTGTCGTGCCATCAAGAATGAAAATCGTAGCCGTTCAACAAATAAAGTCCAAAATGCGAGAAATGAATTATTTACAGGTTAACGCAGCACTCAGCAAGTGAATTATCGGGATTTACCTGCACGAGTTCACTAACAATGAACCAACAATACCTTATGCGGTATTGAAAATTTTGAGTTCATTGGTAGTGAACTTTGTCATATTACACCACGGCTATTACACCACAATAATGATGTCAAGGAGGTTGTTGCTTCACAGCCCATTGACACATGATCCGAATCAACCAATCAGAAAATCAGAATTCGTACAGTGTGTCAAAGTTGAATAATAATGATATATAAACAACCTTCCCAACATTTAGGTCTGCTGTTTCTTGTTTCTACATTACTTGAAGAAGTGTTTCACTAAAATTTAGAGCCTAGTATGGCCATGTTAATGCCCCTCGAATGGAACCAACATGGTAGCAAGTAATGGAATAGAAGAATTCGACATGTCATATAATTTTGAACAATTCATGATGTGCTGTCCAGTGCCTTGCTTCTAGCTGTTAGGTTTGATTGCTATTTGCATGTCAACAACTCCTCCACTAAAGATCAGCTTCATTAACTTCTCTCTTTTTTTTAGATGTTTCATAGAATTGATCCTGAGCTGGCTCAGAGGAATCATCATCGTCCACTTCCAAGTAGTTCTCATTTCTTGAACCAGTGCAGCAGGCTTTAGAGTTGCTGCATGGTTAATCATGAACAATATTAATTGATAATCGCAAATGACTGTTTTCTAAATGATCATCAGGAACAAAATTCTTTTTTTAATCTTGTCTTGTCTGTCATAGTTATATTAGTGTATACAGTACATATTTAGTACCAGATATCAAATGTTAAAACCTATACTGAGTAACCTTTGCTTTATAAAATATCCTGACTAGGTACTTGCATTCTGTCTTTCCATTTATTCTGGTTCTCTTATACTTTGTTGTTCGTTGTTATCAATGTAAATATGTTTGTAAATATGACCAGCTGATTAGTTCAAGTTGTAAATCTCCTATGATTATTAATCTAGAATTTTACTGTCAAATCGTAACTAGTCTGGTTGTCTATTGACATTAAATTGCAGTTGGTTGTTAGGAGCAACAGGAAAATAAAATCTAGTCTATGCTTTACATGTTGTAGTGCACATTTTTCCAGTTTTTTTTATCATATCTTTCAAGTGAAATTTATTAATTGAAACTAACATGATTAATGATTTACTTGCCCTGCTGGCTTTTCTCCCTTCTGTCATTTCTTCTTTTTTTACCCAATGTAAGGGGGGCCTGGCAGGCCCCTTCCCCAGATCTGCCACTGGAAATGGCCTTTTACAGCAAGTGGTCCTGCATTTTGTGCAGCCAAAGTGCAGAAAACTCGTAAATTCTTGCAGGAATGCTTGTTCTGAAGGCTCTCATCCCCTGCAGAATAACTACTTGTGGTTATTTACCAGCAACCATTATCATTTAATTTTCATCCTTTCATTCAATGGGCAAGGACCCACAACATGACCTACAAGTGACTGCTTACTCATAATGATCCGCTCATTTGTAATAACATCTAAATGTGATTTTGCTCCTTGACTGGCATCAGCAGTGAAATACTGCGTGCTTTAATACTGTAAGAATTTATTGCTTGGGTTGTATAGTATGTATGTATTATGACAGACTGATGCTCGACTGTTATATTAGATTATAGTATTATTAACCCTTTTCCCCTAAAGAGTGCCAAATGGCACACAACATCGTAACTTTGTGAATATTTGATGAATGTCTATGAATTTTTGCCATGAAAATTATCTTGTGAAGATCTCCTCACTGAAGTCATAAAATTGTGATCCCCTCCTATCAAAGACATGGTTGACCACCCCCACAACTTTTTAGTTTCTTTATTGGGATGCAAATTGAATGCAACACCTGTTGCTAAATGAGCTATAGTTTAGGAAGTCGTTCATTTTTGCCTTTTAAAGCAACTCTCTCAAAATGTCTACTTCCTTCATAATTGCTGATGTCAGTTCTTAAATAAGCTCATCAGTCAGTAATCCTGTAGCTCTTCCAGACCTCTATTTTCATTCGTCCGTATGACCTGTAGCTTCCTTTGTTATCAGGGCTGGGGGCATTGTTTCTGTTGTATCATCTATTGTTTCGTTCTCCAGTCACAGACCGCGTCTGCAAAGCTACAGGCTTGCTCTTATCAGTGGCTTTCAAATGGCGTAAGTGTCTATTTGCCGATTTAAAAGAAAAACTGCCATTCGCCTTTGGGGGTAAAGGGTTAATAGACCTTATTAGCTTGGGCGGTTTGTTTTCCAAGTACAAACCTCGTGATTTTCTCTGGAGAATGTCTTATCCATCTCTTTTTTTTTCTCATTCATACACACGTCTTTAAAAATTTGAAAGCTAGAGTTATCAAGAGTATCATTGCATGGTTTGAAATGGGGCAACTTATCGCTCAAGCTGAAAAGGTCTATGGAAGCACCTTTCAACTTAGATCAGATTTCGTTTAAGGAAGTCAACATGAACTTGTGTATGTAAATATACGTAATTGGCCACTTCCCATTGCGGCTTTTCAGGACCAATGTAAACAAACAACGATAAATAAATATTCAAATAAACATAACCAGGTTAAGAATCCCGACTGGCGGGAGACACCAGTTGGCTGTTTACAAGCCTAGCCGAGAAGTTACCGAAACAGGTAGACCGCTAATTCAAAGACAAGTGATAGTTGATTGTGGCGCCAAACGTTAACGATTTCGGTCACGTGGCTTTGTAAGTTGAACGCACGTGGTCACATTCCGTTCTTCTAGTTGACTTCGCCGGTACAGCTTGTTGTTCGCATTTCGGAGTCAACCATTTTCGTGGAAGCCCCAAATACTTCAACTGAAAGTTTTCTTTTACATTCCGCAATGATGGAGTCTAAAATCCTTTCTCTAAAGCGTTCATGTATGGATTTTTTTTCGTCTGACAAACAAAGCCACGTGACCAAAAGTGGGAGGAGGATTGAAATGCTGTTTTCTAAGAAAATAAGAAATCGTCCCAAAATTTTGGCGTGGATGGTGGTTTAGAGTAAAACATTTCTCGCCCTTGACATTTTTCTCTCAGCTCTCGGAATTTGGATTGCAATGAAAATGAAATAAAATGACTTACAGACCAGTTGCTATTAATGTCAGTTAACAAGACCTGTAATACAAGGGCCGGCACTTCCTATCGAAATTTACTTCACTTTTCCAGTCATGACAATCGAAATTACTTCAAGATTTCGTGAAACCAAAATTTAGGTAAGAGATCAAAAGGGGATGTTCTTTGTTCCACGATCCTAAATCCCGGAGCCTGACGCATGCCGTGTGATTGGAACTAAACTTTACTCGTATGATAACGTTAAGTTATACTGTACAGGACACGTGTCGCGATGTTAACCGTTTTTTCCCCTCTGCACTGGTATAACGGAAGGAAGGTTAAGAAACATATGCCTACACGTGGTCACGCGCGCAGCCCTGACAGATGTACAGTTAACCTCTGCATTAGCCCGGAGATGCTTCATCGATAGAGCTATGAAAATCATACATTGGCCTGGGAGCAGGCCGATTTACTTTCAAATTAATGAAACAGAATGAATGGTGTTAAAGTGCGGAAGTGCTAATAAAATGAAGATGCCGCTCGCAGGGGTATCACAATTTAAACCAAAAGGAAGGCCATTTCAGTGATAACTTGGGCTTCTGTTTCTAAATGAGTATTCATGAAAAACCTTTCATATGAAAATGAATTTGATTTGCATGAAAATAAACTTGTTGCTGGAACCAAGATCCTGCTGGAACACATTTTTATCTGAATCGTTTCACACGAAGACTCGTTTTGACATAGGTATAAGGCAACTAGGAAATGGCCTACATTCTCATTTGGAAAAATGCGATGGTCACGTCTTTGTTTCACTGGTATGTTCTCAGTTGACATAATGATAAAACACTATCCACTCACACCAACCCTCTGAGTTAACCCCACCCCACTCATCAGCATTAACCTGTGATCAGGCATTCTTTTTCTTTAATTTTTTTCTCATTTAAAAGAACACCTGATCCAAGTTAGCTCATCATCCAGTTGGATGGGAATGGTTAGACATCTTTCTACTTTTCCCGTTTTTAATGCCTTTTTAAAGAAGGTCAAGTTATGGACTCCTAGATCCTGTCAAGGCTGAACAACAGGAAGTTAAAAGAGTCATCACTGATCAAGTTCTACAGCTCAAAGCATTGCGAAACAAAGTGATCTAGAAGTCAAGCACAAGTTTGTTTCTACGACAATAGCCCGTAGCGGGCTAGCGAACCAAAAAGTCAGAATTAAAAAGTTACCTTGGAGAAAAGGAGAAAAAAGGCAAAAAAAGACTCGCGCAGATATTAGACTAGATTCTAGGAATATACAACAATCAAATTCAACGAGTATGTTCGTAGAATAAAAGCCTTCTTTATTCCTTGAAAAAACGGAAAAAAGCGTCTGGATAGGCCAATATTATTTTCCAAATTGATTGCAAGGCTGGTACTACGGCAGAAGGGCAAAATTCATTGGCCAATATTTCAACTAGCAGAGCTAGTCTTCTTCAGGGCCAGTACTTGATACAAGAAAAATAACGGCTCTATACCTAATAAAAGTAACATGAACAGTGATATTATATGGTTACAAATGTAGATAAACGTATTATATGATAGAATGCAAACGATGTAAGAAACAATACATAGGAGAAACTAAACGTACACTTAGAGAACGATTCACAGAACACAGACAAGCTACGAACAATCCAAGTCACGCCAACGCTTCAGCAGCAGTACCAACACATGTAAAAAACGGTAGCAAAAGAAGTCCCTTCTTCAACTACAACAGAGGAGTACGACAAGGGTGTATCCTTTCTCCTTTACTCTTCAATTTATATCTAGATAAATTTCCACGATTGCTAGAATCTTCATGTCTCACAGATTCAATTACTCTACCAAACGGGTTCCCTCTTAACTGTTTATTCTATGCGGATGATCTAATCTTAATACTGATCAAGAAGTGCAGCTGGTCTTCAAAAGCAACTAAATATCCTCCACGATTATAGCGAGAAATGGCTCTAAAAATTAATCTTAAAAAGACAAAAACATTAATTTTTCAAAAACAGAATCGCAAGTCAACACGTGATAAGTTTTCTTTTTATATAATACTCTCCATGGCCGTGTTTGAAACCCCTTTCTATAATCTCATAATTACCCTCCTCTTCCGAAACCCAAGTTTTCCGCGTCAACAAGGCCAAGGTCGCCGTCAAGTTGAAGTTACTCTTAAATTTCGACGCGCGCTCTCCGTTGATTTCTACGTGGCGGAAATTTATGTGTTCCGCCTGTTCGTTGCTGAGAATCATATCGGTGGTTTCAAATGCAATTGCCATTTTGAAGAGTAAGCGGAGAGACTGAAATAACCGATTCGTAAACAGTTACACGCGGTGGAAAGTGGCGGTGTGTAGAAAGAAGGTCATGTGAAAGGAACTAATGACCTATGACCCGACCCCAACACCGCTTGTTCAATATTCCTAGGGGGTCATTACTATTTTTAATTATCTACTCCATGATGCGTTCTCAAATTTCGTGTATTCCACGTGGACAGTTCTCAAACTTTGCGAAGCAAGATGGTGTTATTCCGAAGTGTTCTTCTTTCTATTTTGTCTGTTTTGGTTTTAATTCCCAAAGGTTTTACTTCTTCGTGTATTGGGAACAACTGTCTTTGTGTGGAGCAGATAAATCTCATCGATTGTTCCGGAGCGGGGTTAGAGGCGATCCCTCAAACAAAGAAAAGAATGGTCAATTACACGACGCTCTCTTTGAGGAATAATCTGTTATTGGAAGTGAATTTTACTTGGCTAATGGAACAATTCCCCGATTTAAAAACGGTGGATCTAAGGAACAATCCAATTAATTGCGAGGGAGTCAACGCTGGTGGAGCTTTGAAAGTCATAACTGATTGCAAGGTGTCAAAACCTACAACACATTACAGGACAACCGCGAAGATCATTCCTTCATCAACCCAATCGATCCTCGTCCACAACCTGTCACAGTATATTAACTCGACCACTCCAGACTTTACAGATTCCGACCTTCCTTCCACTATGTATTTGGCCACTCTGATTGCGAGTATCATTTTAATTCCTTTCGTCATTCTTTGTCTAAGGGTTGTGATAAAACTTTTAGTCACGAAGCGGAGAAGACAACGGTGTGAAATTGGACATTCCTTTGAAATGATTCCTTTTAATTTAGAAACCTCCAATGATGAATCCGATGAGCAAGTCATCTTTGACGTTACCGCGTTGTAAGGACTGCCTTTGAATATTTCTTCGTTTGTTTGTATATACCTTTCCCAAACAGTTGTAAAATAGATTTCGTTTTGTTAAAAGTTGTAAGTAAATCATTGGTTGAATGCTACTAGATATCTAAGTTTTGTTTGTAAAATAGTTTTTAGACTTCTTGTATACGGTTTTTCTCGCTTGTAAATAGTTGTAAAATAGATTTCGTTTCGTTAAAAGTTGTAAATAAATCATTGGCAGAATTGAATCATGGCTTGTGTTCTGTTTAGCCACGCGCGCGTGTTCCACGCGCATTCGGGGAAAACACAACGCTAAAATGTGGCGTTTATGGCGCTTTTGGCGTTTCTGGCTGTCGTTGCGTATTAAATTATCGATAAATGTCATATCGCAAATAGTTTTGTTCAGTTGGAATCGAACTTTCACAGAGATAACATGGTGCGGAGGAAATGTAAACATTGTCCAATTCCCGGCTGTGGCTCGAAATTCTTAGTTCGGTTAGCAGATCATTTAACTCAAGTACACGAGTTAACAGAGTTAGAACGAAAATACTGGTTACAATTTGCAAAACTGCAAATCACCAATGCGATTCGTGTGTATGACAAAGAGACTGAACCCAAAACCATTTTTCTATAAGTCTGCAAGCGTGCTTTTCAATCAGTCAGTTGTGATCATGGACCCAAGATGGAAACATCCTTTTCCCGCGCTGGTAGCTGGCCCGACCTGTTGTGGGAAAAGTCAGTTTGTGAAACGTTTACTAGAATCAGGCGAAGACATGATTGAAGGTGCCCCAGAAAATATCATTTGGTGTTATGGCATTTACCAGCCTGCTTACGACGAAATACAAAGAAATATTCCCAACATTTCGTTTATCGAAGGCGTCCCTGGTGATTTAGAATCCATGATTAACCCTTCTATAAGAAATCTTGTGGTCATTGACGATTTGATGCACGAACTGAGTAACGACCAGAGAATAACCAGTTTGTTTACCAAAGGCTGCCATCACCGTAACTTGAGTGTTATCTTTATTTTGCAAAACATTTTTCACCGCGGCAAAGAGTTGAGGGATATGAGTTTAAATTGTCATTACTTGGTACTGTTCAAATCTCCACGCGATAGCAGCCAGGTCAATCATTTAGCCAAGCAAATGTTTCCCGGCCATGTGAAATATATGCAGGAAGCTTTTCAAGATGCCACAAAACGACCTTATGGTTATTTATTATGCGATCTGAAACCGGAAACACCTAGCGACTTCCGATTACGTAGCAACATTTTCCCCGGGGAGACGCAATGCGCCTATGTCAGAAAAGTATAAAAGGAGTGAACTACAGAGAAATTAATCAGTTGAGTATGGCCCAGCGACTGAGAAAGAACCACGATTTTCTCAAGCTCCTGGTAAAGTGTAACCCCGCTCAGTGTAAAGCCATTTTGAAAGTTGCCGATGACGCTTTAGTAAGAACCATTTGTGAGTGTATTTTAAACGTTCTTAAAGAAACAGTGCCTGTCAGTAAACCCGCGAAAAGAAAACTTCTAGCTCACAAGAAATCACTGATTGCTCTTGCCGAGAAAAGTACACCGATCGAAAAGAAGAAACAAATCTTAGTACAACACGGAGGAAATTTTTTAAGTGTTCTGTTACCGCCCGTGCTTCGTGTACTGAGTTCGATTCTTGTCTAAAATGAATCATACCAGGCGTATGATTCTAGTGCCAGAAAATACACTGGAACGATTACAACAACGTCAACAAATATTAACACCACCCGTGACACAAACTCTGAAAAACTTGGACAGTCAAATGGGTGATATTTTATCCAACAAGCAACTGGACGATGAAGCAAAGGCCACACTTTATAATCAAGTGTTGCAGCGTTATCTGACTTATTATGATCAGCGAAAAGGTCAACCCCTCCACGTAAAATTAACAACTCCCAAGCCTGTGGAAACGCGCAAACCAGACGAAAGTAGTGAAGAAACTAGTAAAGAGTCCACCGCGGGGGCAGAAACGACTTCAGCGGTCGAGCAAGAGGTGATAAAAAGTGTTCCCAAACTTTACAAGACCGGAGCAAGACAACTATTAGACAAAATCAAGGAAAATTCAGATGTGTTGAATTGGAACGAAAAAGGAGAATTAGTGTACGAAAACAAGCCGATTTCCGGGTCCCACGTGGTAGATTTGGTGAATGATATCCTGCGTCACCGTAAAGGATTTGAACCCGTGGGGTGGTCCGTGTTTGCGAGGGGTCTGGCCCGAATGAATGTACCAGAAAATATTGTGCGTAACCCGCAAAGGCAAAGTGCTATTCGAGAATTTAAGACAAGAGTGAGAGAAGAGACACCTGAGAGCCCCACACGTTGGTTACCTACACCACCCACTACAAGCTCAGCCCCCGTGAAAAAACAGAGGCGAAGAGTTGAGAGTCCGCGCCCTCAAGCTGTTCGTTGGTTACGTTTATAAATAACCACAACAGACATTTTTATTAGTGTAGTTTTCTTTATTTTAATCACTCAATAAAATACGTGAAAATGAAATTACATGGTGTGTTTATTGTGTCGTGCTATTGCTCTTTGTTTCCTTACATCAGTGCGATATTTCGGGAGACTAATAGGAAAGCGTTTTTCGATAAACCGTTGTACAAGAAAATCATTTCTACTTTTATTACTAGAAAAACGATTTACAATGGTGCTCATGCTAACTTGCCGAGAGCGAAATAAGGCAAAATACAGACAGTAATGGCCACAGACTTTTGAATCAATGCTTTGCAAAGTCTTTGAGTTAAACTTCCAGCTGTTAGAATTATTGTTCAAAAACGAAGAAAATGTTCCAGTATAATTGCTTGGAGGTAATCCGTAAGAGTCGAAAAATTCTCCCTCTCTTTCCTTGGTGAAATAAAACGCAACCCAGTGAGTTCCAGGCTTGTCACTAGTATCCATATTGGCAATGAACAGGGCTGGGTAAGACGAAACACTTGTAGGTAGCTTGTCTGAGGGGTACACTCCTTGAAACACACCGCGCGTATATCTATCTTTTCTCAGAACAAGGGTAAGCTGAACAGTATCCATGTTAGTTTGTGTAGTCGTACAAAACGTTTCGACTCGCGTCAATCTCGATCACGTTTTGAAACTCGGCGTAGATGATAAGGTTGACTGTATTGGCCAGTGGCTGAGCAAAATGAAGTTCTACGCGTAGATTTCCTTGCTTTATAAGCTCAAAATGGTCACCCGTGCAGTGGTCTGGGGACAAGTCAAAACAGAACGCTGTGTACCCAGAACCATAATCAGTTCTATTTATCTGATTTCCTGTATCCTGGGAAAGCTTTCCAATACCGGAGAAAAGGCTCTGAAAGCCAGCTATGAAGTTCTGACCACCAGCCTCATCAAATTTCAGAAATAGAGGTTTTCTCGGTATCTGTTCCCCGTCCACGTACACTCCTACTTGGGTTAAGTTGTAGTGTTTGAAGTTAAACGGGTTGGAGGCATATGTCCCGTTATAAGCTTCTGTATCCACTAATCCCAGTACTATACGCTTTGGGATATGACCGAGGAAAAGGTTATCCGGCGTAAAACTACTGAACCCTCCAGGGATGGAGAGAACTTTGCAATCGACCCGGCGTATAGGGTACTTGGCAGTCGCTTGTTTTAATGCAGCCGCGTGCCCCAAAGCAATAGAAGGGGTCACTTTAACTTTTCGAATGTATAGAATTGCTTCTGAAATAACCACCTTGTGATTAGCTCCGCCGGCTGATGAAACTAGGCAGAAAGAATTTTTGGCTCTATTGAACTTTAGTCTTAGATTAACTCCGTTTAAAACCAAACGGTCTTGGAAGAATATATCGCTGTGGATAGGACCTATCATATCCACCGTGTGACTTTGTTTTGTAAATGCATAACGAGCTTTTAAACCCATATTAGCATCAGCATCGTCAGCCACAGGATTCACGGCATCCATCTTCCCGGGAGTGTCCTTGTAAAACATAGCCATTGTTAATTGACTCGATTTTGCATCTTCTCCATAGTTCAGCAATGTTTCAATCATCGCACGATATGGGTAAGTATTAGTCGATGTTGAAATAAGCCTCTCATTCAAAGAAACATCCACTTGTGAAAACAGGGCGTGTAGAAAAAGGTTCACGGGTCCCACTTGCTCGTTCAGGTCTAAAGCAGTACCATTTGCTTTGGTGATCTTGGCTTTAAGAAACAGCAGGGTTCTTGCCAAGTCTAGATATTCCTCTCCAGAGCCAGAAACGTTAAATTCTATAGGACCGCTGTCGGTAATGTTACTGAGGGGGTGGTATTCAATCCATTGGCCCTTGGTGATAGATGTTTGAGTAGCTGGAATTGTAAAGAGATCTAGTTCCGATTTCGTGCATTCTTGAGATTCGTGATGAACAAAGGCCATTTTACTTTAAGAAGGAAAACTTCTCTTCGGGTTTCTTCTTTTGCTGCGGAGATGCTTTAACTCTCTTGCCTGGAGGCGAACTGTTTTTTCTTGGTTCTGCTTTCCTTTTTATAGCTTTTTTACCAGCACCTGACTGTGAGGAATTTTGGGAAGGTAGGCCCAGAGCTTGTTTAGCACGCTTTTTTGTTGCTGTTTTAACATTTTCTCCAGCTAACACATCTTGTGCAACTTGGACACCCGTTTGAAGAGCTCTTTTACCAAGCATTTTAGCGCCTTGTTGTAAATGAGGCATCGCCCAACGGAAAAGACCTTTAAATATGGAACCTAAGCCATATCCTCGCTGAAATCGAGCACCGTGAAAAGCCGGTAAATTACCTCCTTTTTGCTTGGCTTGGTTTAAATAGTATTCTTCGTACAATTTGTGATTTGGAGTATAAAGTTTCTTCATGGCGTTTAAAAATTCGCGGGTCTGCTCTGACGAAAATGAAGTGTAAGCAACACTCTCCCAAACTCGAATGGCACAGTTTCTCCTGTATCCCGCTTTATATTGACTTCGATACTTTCAAATTGTTTTCTGCTGACAGGTAAGTATTGCGGGCGAATAAATGACTTGCTGATTCTCTCCCCATCCTTTCCTTCTACGGGTACGATTCGAAGGAGGGGAACAAGTGCGTCTCCGACATATTGTGATTGTATAATATCGCAATAGACATAAACATCGTGAAATCCATGTTCCAAGTCTACTGCTCGTTCAGCAGTCGATGTCCTAGAGATAACCTTGTTCGGAGAAAATCCTAGCATTTGCCCGACGCCGTAAAAATACACTTCGACCTTATTTTGTAGGTGTACGGTCACTTTTCGGTTCAGAGTATCAAGGGATAACTGCACTTTGTCTTTGAATCGATCATTCGCGTTGATCACTTCGTTGAACTTAGTTATTAGATCGGCGACCGTGGTGTAATATCCCGGTGGAACTATTAAAGGCTCCCACATATCGTCTAATTGTTGATTACGGAGATAGAATCGATTCTCAGCATTTCCTTGTACATTATTCCAGCTATGGGGATAATGGATTTCTGTTAGCGCTACTTCCCACTCCCCGGTCAAGCTGATTGTCTGAGGTAAATATACCCTGTACTCTGTCAATGTGTTATTGGGGAATTTATCGAGGCTGGCATTGCTAGGAAGATGCACGTAGAACTGTGTTACCTCCATCGTATCTTGTGATAAAATGAACATTTTGCTGTAGGTGTTTTTAATTTATAAGAAACTACACGACAATCATATTTTATTTCACATTCTTTTATTCATCATACACAAAGCCTTTATACTACAATTTCAAAATATCCTTTTCAGCAACCCAGCTATTAAACTTGTCTGGGTATCCTTTCCATTTCACAAAATATTCCACTACTCCTTTGCGTTTTCGTTTACGCAAAACTTTTTCAACCCGATAAACATCATCCTCCTTGATTACTTTCTGTAATTCCGCTTCGTAGAATGTTCCGTCTAGGATCTCTCCGTCATCATCTTTCAATTTGTAAACAGGCACTTGGCGCGCAAATCGTTTGTAGATCGTAAACATTTCTTCCGTGAAATTGGGAAGGTAAGACTTTTCAAACATTCGCTTCACTTTGCTGATCCTTACGCGGTCTCCCACTTGAAATTTATATCGTAGAAGCTTGTCAACGTCATTGCCATACAGTGTGTCCCACACCTTAGCTTCATTGGATTTAGTCACCTGACTCGGTTTCATTTTAATGCTACGATGGTAAGTGTTATTGTAGGATTTTACCAACTTAGGTAACACATCGATGTAAGTAAGAGTGTTTTTAGCAGTGAAGTACTTGTACATCTTGTTCTTAAACGTACGGTTGAATCTCTCTACTACCGATGCTTTGAGCCCAGAGTTGACTGTAAAAAAGTCGATGTTATTTTCACGTAGGAATTTCTGAAACACGCGATTAAGAAATTCTGTGCCCTGATCCGTTTGAAGCTTGTTGGGTTTACGACCAGACGATAAAATCGTCTGAAAGGCCTTCACTAGTTCTTGCCCCTGCTTTGTCTTTAAAGGCACGACCCAGGCATGCTTGCTAAAGATGTCTATACACGTCAGTAGGTATTTGTAACCTTTGTTGAATCGGCTTAAATTTTGAACATCGACCAGATCTGCTTGAAATTGTGCATCTATGCCGGGAACAATCACTCGACTTCTCTTGTAGTGTCTTCTAGCAGGTTTATGAAGAGTGTAAACGTCTTGTTGACTCAGCCAATCTTGAACTTGTTTGCGAGAAATTTTACTTTTTCCTTTTTCTTTGACCGCACGGTACACAGCATCTAAACCACCGAAACTTGCGGGTTGACTTGGGTCGAGATAAATGCTGGACAGCGTTTTCTCCATCACAAAATTCGGAGTTTTGAACAATCACTTGACCCCCGCAACAAGCTAATACGACACGAATGCGGCTGAAAATGCGCTCTAATACCAGAGAGGGTGAAGACGGCCAGCAGCCCATTACTAGTGACTACTGCGAAGGCCAACACTTGACTGACTTTTCTTCTTGCTGCGCTCACTTATATAACTATTCTTGCATTTGGCGAAGAGTGGGAACGAGAAAATCAAAAAGTCGTTCCCATTCCTCGTCCGTCAGTCCCAGTTGCTCGACAAAATTTAAAAACACTACTAATCTCCCCCAGTGAACTTCTGTAAACACCTCTGAATGAAGACGTTTTAACTTGTCAAGCTTCGATCCTGGAAGTTCACAAAATTGCTCTCTAAGACTCGTTGTTTCATTTGAAGGCATATTCCTCGCTATAAGGCAATAAAAGTAAAATCGTGCCCTAAGAACAGAGAGTGTTAGACCCATGTTAACGTGTAGACAGATAAACACACACTGACTTAAAATCAAATCGTGTACACACTTTATTGTTTTAAAAATAGAACTTGTTTTGAATTTCATTAATTACATAGTCAAGGTCCATTAGTTTTTCTTCTTTTCTGACAACGTTCTCAGGACATTGAATTTCTGTCGGGTCAACGTTCATAACTTCTTCAGCGTTGTCATCTTTGTGGATTTCCACTCTACTGAAATCGTCCGTTTTAATACCACAAGGACCATAATAAAGAGCATACAATACGCGTTCTTTCATATCTCTATCATAATTTTCGAGTTCCAAAGAAGTGAGATATAAACTGGTCCAAGGTAACTTCGGCAACTCCGTCAGATAACTTTCCCATGTCTGGCCAAGCTTCAACCCCAGAGTGCTGCAAACACTTTCCACAGTTTTCATCACCACAGCAAGATCTATTTGCTCACGGGCTACATCATGAAAATAGAACCACGCGTCTTCAGTATCCAACATCAGGCAAGAGTGCTGTCTTTGACTGGGATGTTGAATAGTGCAGCCATGGCAGCGATTGACTTTTTCCTCTTGAACGAGCTTGTCAAAAAACGCAGCATAGGTTAGCTGAAACACATGACCAATAATGGTGGCTATCTTCTTGCGTTGGTTCTGCTCAACTTCGTCCACGGTTAACAAAGGTTTAGGTGTGGATTCGACTTGCATGTTTGATCCGCTCAAAAATATTATTTACTGGCGTTTGTGACAAGAATAAAATGCTTAACGGAGTACGCGCTTTTATTTTAAACACATAACAGATTCTACCTGAGCCAATCAGGGTCAAAAGAAATCGGGCAAGACCGGGCAGCCTTATTGTTTTCATTGTACTAGAGCGACGCTTATTAGTAAACCTATACCGAATTAGTATGCAGGAACGCATTTTACCTAGACAGTTTGAATATTAATGATTTACCTAGACCCACCTCGACACTTACTCGACCGTTATGCATATTAATGATTTTCCTCGACCTACCTCGACACTTACTCGACAGTAATCCGGCTAATTCCAATGAATATCTACTACTTGTAACAAATTATTTGATACTTAATTTCTTCCCATTCTTTTGTACGGATCTGAAATTTGGGGAGCTTATGATAACTTGAATATCAAAAAATGGGAAAAAGACCCTGTAGAAAGGCTACATACACAATTCTACAAAACTTTTCTTGGCCTTAATAAAAGAGCACCTACTGTAGTAGCTCGTAATGAAACTGGACGACTTTCTTTGAAGTTGAATATCTTATAAAGAATAATAAAATTTTGCAAGTGAAGTATGATCCTCACAGTAAATTTTCCAATTTAA
>CM042749.1:6865306-6872806 GCA_022496165.2 Catalaphyllia jardinei
TCAGGCTTCTTTCCAGTTGCTTAAATTGGAAAATTTACTGCGAGGATCATACTTCACTTGCATCTACAACCGCAGTTCAAATATGGATTATTTCATATACACTTTACATCAATAAAATTTTGGATACATCTTGAATCTCTTCCAGAAAACAGTATTGCCAGACAATGCTTAATCATTTCCAATCAATTAGCAAATGAAGCAAAAACATATTTTATGTAACAAAACAATCCAAACTAACAATATACCTACGATTAAAAATAATTTGCAAAAAATTAAATGTCACATCTCCAACAATTTAAAAAGACATCAGCTGGAGCTAATCCGCTGTAATAGGAAATTATGTTTCTACTCTTTATTTAAAACAGATGTAAGCAAATCTCATTATTTAGAACAAATAAAGAATTTAAAACATAGACGAGCTGTGGCTAAACTACGAACAGGCAATCACAGTCTCAGAATCGAATCGGGGCGACACTGTGTACCTAAATTACCTGAATGTCTAAGACTTGTCAACACTGCCACTCTAACCAAATTGAGAACGAAAATCATTTCTTATTTCATTGTGATCGTTATAAAACTATTAGACAACAAATAACAAGTGACATTGTACTTAAATATCCGTTATTTAATCTTTTTAACGATACTGAAAAAACTATATTCTTGTTCAATAATGCTGATTCTTTCAATAGAAAGAGAAAACAAACAGCGGTTACAAACATAGTAAAGTTTCGCATGGTATATTATACTTGACGTTTCGTATGCTACAACGTATGCGAAACTTTACTATGTTTGTAACCGCTGTTTGTTTTCTCTTTCTATTGAAATTGAAATGGCCGAAAAACAAGAATCTTTCTGATTCTTTCATTTGTAAGAAACTAGGTTGCTTCATATATGAAGCATTGCATATAAGGGAAACATGTAATTTTATTTAATTTAAAGTGATTTGTGTTATATTAGTTATCATTTTAGGTAATACCATCTATACATGGGAATACCAATAAATTGTTGTTGTTGTTGACTCATTTTAACCTACCTGATCACTCTATCGAAGACATGACACTCATTCCACTCGAGCTACAACCATCACTAATACCTCACGCAGGAAAGCAAGGGAGGCCTATCTGATACACAGAGGCCAAACGCTAGAACCGAATGGACTCCATTCGAACCGCCAAAATGAACGTTGACTGTTTATCTGGTTTTCCGTGTTGAATACGTTTATCTACATTTGTAACCTTATAATATATTTCACTGTTCATGTTACTTTTATTAGTTATATATTAACTGCCATTGTATATCATCTAAATTCAAATTTTAGAGCCGTTATTTTTCTTGTATCAAGTACTGGCCCTGAAGAAGACTAGCTCTGCTAGTTGAAATATTGGCCAATAAATTTTGCCCTTCTGCCGTAGTACCAGCCTTGCAATCAATTTGGTTTTATAACACTTAGAGTGACGTCTGGTACGGGCATTTCTTGATTAAGAGATCCGGCAATAACAAGCCAAGCAGTTGAATTATTCGTTGCGTGGTCTCCTGCATCCAAACGTTGAATATTATTTTCATTCACAGCAAAAGTTGCGTGAACTGTTAATACTCAATTGTTTCCGGTGTATTTCCGTTACGTCATCGGAAGGAGATCGTGGATTCGTTCGTGCCGTTCGCACAGGCTTCGAAAAGCATGCGTATTTGACGGAAGAGAGGGCCCGCGAAATATATCCCGATGACATTGTATGGAAACAAAGTGACTGTGTGTTGGGCCGGGATGGCAAAGTTTTCCGTCAGAAGACATTCTGATCCTTTCTACGTCCTCGCACTAAAGGAGGCGATCGTAAAAATATCCGCTCAGAAACAGTGCCCGAACGAAGGTAGGATTGTGCGATCGGTTCTTCAAGAATTTGACTGGTGTAAAACCGAGATAGTGAAGCAGTTGAAGTTTGCGGTTAAAGATGGCTTGATTCTTCAAGTCACCACGTCTTCAAGCCACGGTAGTACTAAGGGAATCCCTCAGACAGCGTACAGGATTCTTCGAAAAGACGGCGAGGATGATGTAAGTAGGTTTGTTCGCGAATTTTCTCTTCATGATCTACAACACGCGTAGGTTATTCGCGCAGGAAGTGATGTCCTCGCGACTCCTTGGACGGCTTCTAATTGTTTATGTATTATACGCTTACTAAAGCGGGGGCGTTTCGTTTACTTGGCCGATCTCTAACTTATTATGCCGACGAAAAATGGCAAGAGATGGTAAGCATCTATAAAACGATCGCATTGTGGCCACATAATTATCTAGTTTAGGTTCTGTTTGGGCAGAAACACTTCAATGATTTCGACTCATTTTAACCCGACGAAGCAAATTGTGATTTAAACAAAACAAGAATATTCATAACAGGAAAAAATACAAAAGCTTCATTGAGCGAGCTCTCATGCATTCAGCCTTAAAACAAGCGTGTAAGTCTCCCAACGCGACACTGAACGCGAAGAAGGTGAGTGATTGCATGTCTAAAGATTTCGGTCAATTCGGCTTTCCGCGCTGTACTTATCATGCAGATGAGCTATGCTTGTGTCTTATTGTTGTGCTCCACGTTATTGAAGTTTATGCATGAATATTTATTGTATTTGTGCTCAACTTGACCATTTTGTCGCTGAATAACCAAATGTTAGCCGTATGGTACGACTGAACTTCCCTTTCTTATGCGTGATGCGGTGAAGTCATCCGTCATTTTCGGCTTTAACATCAAATAGCCAAATGCGTGTTGTTCTCGGTAAATTTCGATGTTCCAGTTTAATTTGTTCACTGGTTACGGCCGTTAGGTTCATTTGCATAGTTTTCTTTTGTGTGCGAACGTCCACTTACGACCATGAGACCTGTAAGTCAAACGAACAACCACAACGGAAGACTGTGTTGAATCATCAAACTGAGAGATGATGGTATATCAGACATTTCTCTGCAGTTTAGTGGTCGGGTTATCATTTTATAAAATGGTTGCACTTCTAAAAAAGGATAACTTAAATTTGTTTGAGGACGGTCATTTGTTATGGTAAATAAAGGCACTAATCTGCACTTGTTTGGCTTTGTGATCATTTTAGAGTATGAAGAAACAATAAATGTCGTTGTCTAACTTATATTGTTCTAATGAGCCACTATCATATTCGTTTACATCTCCTCCTACCTGTTTCAATGTCACAATGAAGATTTTGGTGTATTTTACAACCCTCAGCTAGTTTCAACAGAGAAGTCTCAATGTTACTTCTTTTTAACCCCCCAAAATACTTCCTTGTTTCTCCTTTGACAAATGACAAGTTTGTTGTGGATTTAACATTATAAAATAAATTAATATTTTTTCATGTGATTTGGTCAATTTTATCTTGGTGTACTGCGAATCCTGGATTTACCATAACCATTTGATTTTCATTCATGCAGTCAATATGCTATAGGCAAGGGGTATCTTTCCCTTTCATTTTTAGTTTCACCTCTCTACCCTATCTAATCCTGGCAATAATCTTTCTGACTATTGTCTTACCCTGCGATACATCAGTCACGAATACAGTACAAAGGCTTGCATCTTTAACAGGTGGTGATGTTTTAGTGCATCCATTTTGAGTTTCTTTACAAAAACATCAAAATTTTTAATCAGAAGTCATAGGCTAATAGCAGGCCATCTGATAGGGTGCGGGAAAAAATGAAAAGTTATGCGGGAATTTTCGGCAAAATTATGCAGACGAAAGTGACGATTATGCGGAAAAGATGCAGATTATGCGGAAATTTCTCAAATTAATGAAACTGTTCCCTTGGCTTTTTTCGATGTATAAAATACACTTTAACATCTTACCGAGAATTTTAGTCCTTTATGACATGTTTGATATTTTGCTGCCATTCATGGACAGGTGTTTCCTCATTCAACACAGTTTTTCCATAGTTTTTGTTGTTGAGTCTCTCCAAAGCTTAGTAACCAGGCATTAAATCGGATGAGGAAAACTGGACACCGAAACTAGAACCCAGTCCCATCAAAAAACGTATGGAACGCCTGGAGGTTTAATTAAAATTGTTTATGAACGAAAAGGTGTGTTTTGGTTGTTGTTTTGGGTGAATAACTTCTTTAAAATGATCAATCTCTACTACTTTTGCATGTGAGGATGGTAAGGAGTTGCTTTCTCACTTATATGTAGCAATTTTCTAGTTTTATGCGGAAAAATGCCCCAAGGATGCGGAAGTAGGTGAATTATGCGGATCCGCACCACCGCATCCTGTCAGATGCCCTGTAATAGGGTAATTGTAGCTCTAAATGTAATGGTATGTTAGCTTAAATTTCCCTAATTCGGTCAGCTTGCCAAATCTAGACAACGCAGTGGGCATAAAGCAATCCGAAAGAAATTGAGAAACCTTTTTAAACTGAATTCAATCAAAGCAAATTTAAAGCTAAGACAAATGACAACTGTAGGGCAAACTATCGGCCAGGGATCCACATCACATGAGGGTAAACTCAACATCAGCCAGTTGAAAGTTGAGTGTGTTGCTGAAGAATACAAGGCAGATTCAAATCCTGAGTCCTCTTGATATGGCTTTTGATCACTAAATGAAATGTGGTCCCCTCACCTCTAACTATGTAGCACACACCTGGCTTTAATATGTTATAGCTATATATAGGCTACACCTTTGATGTTGTTCAAAAATGCCTTGATCATTTTTTTAAGCTGGGGGTGTGGGGAGATGGGGGGAGGGGGGTGGTCCTGGGCATGTGTGGGGCATTTACTAGTAACTTTTCAAAAGAATATTTGGTCAAAATCCCCACTGTCAAGGGCTGGAAAAATGGCTAACATCATATGAAATATATCCTCACCTAAGCATAGCACTGTAGCATAAATGGATCCACTGTTGCAATTAACTTTTAGACCTACTTGTAGGATGGGAAGGGTAGATTTCACAGTGTGAGAAGTGAATGTAGTGACCTTGAATAACTTGAAAGTAAATAAACATGACTCAGGGTCTAAAATTAACTTTCTTAGGCAGGTGCCAACTGCCAAGTAAATTTTTTTTTCAGTTGCCAGATGGAAAAATGTGGTCACCAAAAAGTGTCAATAACTTTTTCCTTCACAGCGAAACACAAAAATGTGAAGACGTTTCTTTGTATGAAAATATTCCTTAACTACTGAAGCTTACAATTTAGTGGAAATGGAGTTTTTGTCAAATAGATAGCTCTCTTAGTTTGGAGACCAAACATAACATAGTTTTTTTTCTAACATGCCACCAGTACGGAGCTTTCAAGAAGCCACCCACATGCACAAAGGAAGCGGTCATGTTGCTTGAAAGGAAAGCACATGTTTTTGCCATGTGGCCACAGTATGGCTGGCAGTTGAAACCGCTAAAACATGACGATGTTAAATGTTGATTACAGTGTGCCAATTGTAACTGTTTTGGGGGTTGTTTAACAGTAATCTTACCTTAATTTTTTATCTAGATTATTTTCTAAAGTTAAGGAAGTTCCTTACTTGAAACCAAACAAAAAGTTTCCTTATTTAAAACAAAACAAAGTTCAAGACGCTAAAAGTTAATTGCCTGATGGCCACTAGCCTCAAAATTCTGGTCGGCAACTTATACTAAATGTTTAGTCGCATTGGGGACCAGCTGGTCGCAATTTTGGACCCTGCATGTGAGGTGATTTGGTAGCTTCACTTTATAAACTGCTAAGTAGTGTATATTTTGTTGTATATTTTGATAGGATGAAGTACAAGCACAAAAGAAAATGCTATCATCAAACATCCATGACTGGTATTGCTGGGACTGTCATAAAGCAGGGGAAGTTATTGCTTGTGATTTCTGTCCGCGTGTATTTCACAGGAAATGTGCGCATTCTGGTACTGTGGCCAATGGGAAATGGAAATGCCCATCTTGCCAGGTAATAAGTAGAGCTTCTGAAACTTGGCAGTGTTAGAGCTTCAGTGTTACTTGTTACAGTAAGGGATTTTGTGTGTGCACTGAAATTACTCAAAACAAAGCAACCAATTTTGAAGTATAAAATTCTTTGTGAGCTTAAACCAGTAGCATTCAGAGTTTGCACAGAATTTGTTGGATGGGTTGGTTGAAGTAATAGCACTGTCAAGTTAGATCTGTCTAAAACAGATTATTTGTGGAAATATGACTGTGTTTTTTTAGACAAAGACTGCAGGAATATAATCAGATTCTCTCTGGCATCTCATCTTAGTTTAATCCCTTGAAGTGCTTCTCTATAGTTAGCAATATACATGTATTTTGTTATACAGAACAAGAAAAACTATATTTAACTTTGACATAACATTTTGTTGCCCATGGAATATTGTTAATATTAAAAAAGATATTGTTTTTATAGCCACAGAAGCTGCCTGTGTTGATGTCAAATAAGACTCCTGATCAGCTGGCAAAACTTCTCAAGTTCACAATGGAAAGAATGAAAGAAAAGGTATAACAAATACAATCATGGCTGCCATTGTCAGTGAAAATGTTGCTAATAAATCTAGTTTTTCCTGCAATTTTTCCGGTTAGGCTAATTCTGTTGTGCTTGGCTTTTGAAGCTGACATCTATGGTTTTAAGCCACCTGAGCCAGTGTCTGGTTCAACAACTCATCTCATTTGTATTTTTAGGTAGCTTTGAAATCCCTAAGGTCCCTGGATAGTGATCAATAGAGAATGGATAGAGGATAAGGGAACATGTCACTGGCACTTTATAATGCCTAATATGCCGCCAATCACATTGCAAGCTTATTATATATCAGGCAAACAGAAATGTTTGTGAATTTTAATTGAGACCACCCAAGTGAAGACCATTCTCTTGCAGGCTAAAGAATACATGGAGCCAATTTCCTTAGAAGAACACCCAGATTATGAGGACTTTATCTTTAAATCAATGGATCTTAAAAAATTAGAAAAGGTTTGTTACACTTTCTGTTCGCCTTAAATTCCCATCCTTCACAAGTAACCTTTAATTACCTTTCATTACTACATGTAGCAGTAACTTCCTCCTGCAATGCAAGATACATGTAATCCTCTGGCAAGAGAGAATAAAACATGCTTTTTCTATGTTTTGTACTCTGATAGTACATGGGTTTTTGACCAATCAGAGTGCACACGGGTACTATCTATATTATAAGTTATTATAAGCATATCTGTAGAATGAGGCAGCGACTCCTTCATGCCACAGTTCTCCTGGAGATTCTAACTCTGGGTCAATACAATTTTGCACCTTTGCAAAGGACACCGCATTCACGGCAGCACTACCCTCCTTGTACCTCTCTCTATCTATATGTTTATAATCTTAGGTTCTTGAATACTGTTGGAATGTCCAAACTAAATTATGTTAAGCAGGGGAGGGGGGAACCTTCAAATAACTTTTTTTTGTGTTTCTGACTGCTTAGTGACATGATGTTTTATTTTACAGCTGGTAGATAAAAAAACCTTCAAGTCTCCCAAGGAATTTAGGGAAGAGTCACAGTGGATGTTCCATAATGCGATGATCTATTTTGGAGGTATTC
>CM042749.1:6877806-6889168 GCA_022496165.2 Catalaphyllia jardinei
CAGGCTAATGAGGAGATGAAAGAATATCAGAGACAGCTGGCTCTTTTATACCCTGACGCCAAGCAACAGGTACACAAGAATGACCATACTTCTTTGTTTTGGTTTATTGACGGCATTTTCGGGCATTTTGGCCAGGAGCAAAACTGCTTTTAAACTGAAGGAAACCTGAAAGTTATAGTGAACTAAGAAAAACACAAAAGAGTTGATCATAGTTATAAACCATAAGAATAGGGATGGTTAAGGATGGAGAAGATTAACACGGATTACAAATGACGAACTTTTAGGCTCATCTTTTCAAGGTTCGCAAACCTTGACATTAGCGTAAGCCCCTTTAATCAAGTCGATTTATCTTACTGTCGATGATGCGAGAGTCTGGCTACTCTGACTGATTGAGTTGTCTGTCTGTTTTAGCAATCGATGCCTTATCCTAAAACTGAGAGCAAGGAATGCCAGACCGCCGTACAGTTAAACGGGGAATATGAAGAAGAAATAAAACAGTTAGAAGGAGAGGTTCGTCGAAAAGACGAAGAGCTTAATTCGCTGAAATTGGACCTAAAGTGCGAGCGAGAGCGAGCGAAACAACTGGTAGAAGGAGTGAAGCGAAAGAAAGAGGAGCAAGATCAACGAGTGTTGCGTGACAAATCTGTCAGCGAACAAAAGGAAACGTCAGAGAACTGCAGCAGTAATGGCGCAACTATCGACCTGTCCATGACAAGGGACCAGTCCAGTGTTATAAAAATGTTACAAGACGCACTTGAACGCGAGCGTCAGGAGAAAAAAGAACTCATCGACAAAGTCACGCGAGATTCGCAGAAGAACCGAGAGCGTGACATACAGCAAGCCGTGAAGAGAGCCGTGAATAAGGAGAGACTAGAGCGAGAACGAATCACAGATGAGGCAGTGAAGAAAGCGGTGGAGAAATGTAAACAGGACAGAGAAAGACATACACAGAAAGCGCTACAGATGGCTAAGGAAGAGGCTGAGAAATCGGTGCAGGAGGCAGTGAGCCTGGCCAAGAAGAAACAATGGTGCGCCAATTGTCGGGCGGAGGCGTTTTATCCATGTTGTTGGAACACAAGTTATTGTACTTTGGAATGTCAGAAGACTCACTGGTGCACACACAGGTTCCATTGCATGAGGGTGGCGTGTAACTGCAACAGAGATGGCCCTATGACGCGTTCGTGACGTCACAGTGTCAGTTTCATGGTCCACTTTCTCAACAATTTCTCGTCAAACGTTACCATGGTTGTGTGCGGCGTATTCTGGGAGTTGCAGTAAATGGCTACGTTTGTGATAACGGTGATGTAACATGGTTTGTTTGTACAGTGTTTATTTCATGCGTTAGAGCCTGTTCACACTGACTAATGTTTTAGAGTTAAAATCGAGTACTAAATTTTGCAACCTGGGGGCAACCCTGATATAACCAGTAAACTTCATTAACATCAATGAGCGTGGCATGCTTATGGCGAACGCGGAATTTTCGGTCCTAGGAAGAAAGAATTAGGGTCTCAACAGATAGGAGAGTTAGTTGATGACAACTAACTGTTAGCTAACTGTTTTTTTAGTTGTCAATAACAATAAGTTGTCTAAAGTTTTCGGCAACGTATTATGTCTGTAATCGTTAGGTAGTTGTCCACTGTGCTGCCAACCTCCAGACTCTGACATGTCCAGCTAACACTACTGACCAACCTTTCGTGGAAAAAAACATGACCAATCGATAACGTTACCTTCTAGTTAGTAGAGGCCCTGGGTCTCTCCTTTGCAGCTGTCACACAACGGCTCCCGTGACATGCCCAGCTAACATTACTCGCCAAACTTTCGTGGAAAACATTTATAATCGTTGAGGTTAGCAGCTGTTAACCATCACTTCCCGTGCTTGTCCCATTAAAGGCTGCGGAGGAAATTGCAAAAATATTTCCAGTAAATAGGAGTTCAGCTTACAAGTTATTCAAACTCGGTCTTGCCGCCGTGTTTGTTATAACAATGTTGCACTAAAATCGCTCGGAGCAATGTTTCAGCGGTTTTCACATGGCAAAGAACTTTCAGCCAATCAGGTGCTCATTTACGGCTCTCATGATTGCGGTTTTCAGTCTTTGCAAAATATTCTTAATGTTTAGTCGAGTGTAATATTTACGTCCCATTTTATACGTTTTTCTGTATCCGGTCTTCATTTATACAATTGTATCGTAATTCAAACTGCTTTTGTGTTTAAACGAACTGATGTCATTTTTTCCTTGGTGAAGCGTTATGGATCGTTCTTACTCTCTTTTATTCGTATCTATGGCTTTTTTGGAGAATTCCAATTGGCAAGTGTAAATATTGATACTATACTGTGTATTGTTTTAGTTTTCCGAGACCTCCCTCGGCTGGTCAACTTGTTTTGTTGAGGTTGCAAATAACTTTTCTGAACAATCACATAGAAATTTAGGGGAACATCTCTGTGCTGTGAAAGGTCTTAATTTGGTTTATTTTCCATATTTTTACACGGATTGTACATAAATTGCTTTGCAAGTCCATCAAATTCTTTGCCCTTCAGCAACAGTTGGAGCTGTTATGTTATGGGCACCCATGTGTTTTGAACGAGGAATCATTTTTACATGAAGAATTTATCGATAGTTTCTCAAGCATAGGTTTGTGGTTTTAAGTAATATGCCCACCCCGAGTGTCAAAAAAAGAAAAGAATTCCCTGTTAATACCTCAAACGTTTTTGCAACCGTGGTAATGAGCCTTCGTTTTTGTACGAAATCATTGTACGTCCAAATATCTATTTTTATGATCCTATCGAAAGCAGAGGTGCGTGTAAATATTCTCAACCCGACGTACTTTAAAGTGCATGCCATAAAATTATTACAAAATCTAATGTGGGGGCGACAATCGACTAACGTAAAACGTATGTATTTTAATACAATTTCAAATACAAATGCAGTATTTTTAAGGTCATTATTAAACATGGTTAACTAGGTAGGTAGCATTTGTTCCTTATCCAACCGAAATGTACAGCTCCTCTAGCCTTTCTGTCCTGGGGCCTGTTTCTCGAGAGCAACGGAAACTTTTTCGGCCCGTAAAGCCAAAGCAGAATCTTGAACCTTGTGATCACAGAACTGTTTTATTCACATATTCTTTGTATGAACAGGGGTTCCCATCATACGAGATGTTTCAGGGGTGTACACTTCTCCGTTTTTTAGAAACAGATGAACAAAAAATGGCTTTGCTGACTCGAAAAGTGTCCGGGGCTTTCGAGAAACGGACTCCTAGTATCGTTGCACGTCAGTTTTGTCCTAAAAGTTCAGTTGCAAGTTTACATTCCTGAGATCGAAAGGCCAGTAACCTCTTGTCTCAAGGGCCTGCACTGTTATTTTCTGAAGATTGTATACACTGGTAACTTCACCTTGAATTAGGAACGAAATGAGTTGTGGAGTTTTGTTATGTTGTGAATAGTTTGTGTCTGGGATTGACATCAGAGGTTGTGGTGACTTGTTTCTGTTGGCCATTTGTATCATAGCCTGCAAACAGGCTCTCCGTATTGGTTATTCCGAGATTTGCTTTCGAATGGCGCGCGGTCAAAAGGTAGGCGGCGGGCGAGAGAGGGAGGTAAAAGATCAGTCAAGAGGAAAAGGAGGCAGAACTCAAATCGTACAAGGACCATTGCAGGCTCTCCCTCTCTCGCCCGCCGCCTAGCTTTTGGCCGCGCGCCATTCGAAAGAAAATCTCGGAATAACCCAGACGGAGAGCCTGTTTGCAGGCTATTTGTATCACAGTCCGTTTTAACTGGCTGAATACTCTTATAAAGGGACACAAAGATACCCTCCACCAGATTAAAAAATGCTGCTCTGCCACAAGAAGGAAACTTTTCTGTCATTTAATCCATGCGACTAGGTACAGAACTGGGAGTCATCTACAACTTTTGATGTCATTTTCTGTTCGCTGTACATTTTTGTTCTTAGAATCAGTTGCAAATTATTGAAAGCTGTAACATCGTTCAAATATACCAAAGTACAAGAGTTAGTTTGTTATCTGAAATAGCATGGATACTTGTCTACTTTAAGCTGTAATTCAGAAGAGAGAGAACAAATACCGTGCGTTTGTTTAAGGCCTGCCCGACTCGTGCCCGACGATCGAATAAGGATCGTCGGAACGTTGTCCAGTCCCTGTCGAGTCGGCGTATGACTTACCGAGTTCACGGAAAATGCGGACTCAGCTTACTGTCATAAACCTTATGACTTGGCGAGACGGTTCATAAGGATGAAGAATCATGGATAATTTTCGTATGAGGAAGTGTAGGATTGTAGGCATTAATATATTAATTTTGACTTGAATTTAATGTAAGCTAATAATATATGCACAAGGCTTCACCCAGCGAAACAGTTAGCGAAATTTTAAGTTTTAACATCTTAGTATTTATGATTAGTATTTATTATTAGTAGAATGAATATACACTTCGTAAGAATCGGTGCTTGAGCGCTTGGCTTGGCTCTTTTTCTTTCAGTCCTATTTTCGAAGTTCGACATAATATGTGATCTTTTTCTTCCAATCAAAGTTGATGTCATATTTGGCCAATGAGGTCTTCTTGAAAACACGTGACTCGGTTTTTCCGCGCTTGACACTGTCTTGCTAGTTCTAGTTGTCTTGTAAGTCTCCGGTAATCTTCTCTAATATCGTAGTGGCGCGAGTCTGTCAAGCCATCAAGTAGCCGGGTAATACATAGTGATTGGTTGCTGTTTGCAGTGAATAAAGTTAGACAAGAAAACTACATTTGTTACTGGAGTTAGCTTGAGATTTGTTTTGTCTGCAGAATAAGGAAGTTGCCAGGCTTTTTTTCTGGATCACTCAGTGTCGCGGGGACCCATGATGGGTTGGGGGAGCTCCGGTCTACCAGCATGCCTGAAGTGGTGTCTCTGGACGGGTCCAATATTATGACCAACCTTGCCTACGCGCTTGCTTTGCTGTTCACGAGAACAAACTACTTTGACGATGTCACGCTTTTCAATTTCTTCAATTATGCCCGGCCGGTTCAGATGCCGCACTTCGCATGAATCGAATACTAATGAGGGAGAACAAAAGATTTTTCTCATTTACATTCGATTCAGCTCATGTGAAGTATGGCGTCTGAACTTAACCTTATACCAAACAAGACGTCTTATAGCCGTTTCCGTGGGTTGCGTTAGTCACCTTATTTGCGAAAACCTGGCTGGCATCTGAGATAAATCGGAAATGCATTGAAAATGCGTTACATTTTTCAAATGTAACGCAATGCAACGCAATGCACTGCACTGTAATTATTTTTGAATGCGTTGACATTGTTTCTGATGCGTTGGCAACGTTCGACAACGGGTTGAAATTTGGTTGAACAATGCACTGCAAACTTCAGATCGTCTTCACTGTCACGAAATAAAAAATAAATCGAAAACCATCCAGTTCAAAACGTTAAGAATTAAAGTGTGATGTGATGGAGATAAATAAGATAAACCCATTGACGCCTACATGAATTTGCCTGCAACCCACCCCTACTTCCCTGCCGTTTTTTTGGAATATTTGGGCGGACTACTTTGATAGATAGATTATGTACTTTGATACATAGATTATGTAGTGTCCAAGGCTAACAGAATGCTCGGTCTGATTAAGAGAACTTGCAAAGGTCTTGATGACCCTAAGACCTTGTGTACTCTTTACTGCTCTTTGGTACGCTCAAACTTGGAATATTGTTCAGTGGTGTGGTCCCCATATACAAAAAGAAATATTGATAAGCTGGAGAGAGTACAGAGAAGAGCGACTAAATTTATCTTAAAAAGTGATGATCCCTACGACACTCGTTTGAAGAAGTTAAACCTCATGTCACTGGAGAAGAGGAGATCACTGACTGACGTGACCTTCCTATATAAAGTACTTAATGGCAACATTAATATTGATGTCAGTAAAATTATTGACTTCCACTCGGAAGCTGACCGCTTCTCACTTAGGTCTAAGGACTCTTTAACTTTAAAGAAGAAATTTGCCAGAACTAATGTCTTGAAGTACAGTTTCCTTCATAGAATAACTGACCAGTGGAATCAACTACCCTTAGATATTCGTGTTTCTGACAGTGTAAATATTTTTAAGTCTAGGGTTAAGAAATTTTTTAGTGATTTCTAAGTAGCTTTTATATTTTAATTTATTTATTTATTAATTTTTTATTATTATTTTTTTTTATTTTATTATTTTTTTTTAATGTGGATTATGGTGGTCTGTCTGAGTATGGGGTCCTGGACTCTTTTACAGACTATCCTTATGGCATATATATATATTTATATATTGTATTTTTGTATTTTGTAGCTTCCATTAGATTGTAATAAATCGATAAATCGAAAGAAAACTGGAAACAAGAAATCGAGTAATTTCTTCGCGTGACGGACGCGTGACGAAATATCACATAATCACAGCGCTGCGAAAGAAGAGATGCAAGTTGTGAATTTAAGAAGACGATAAAAACAAGCCAATTATTTTGAGATCGGTCGTATTTCAACCATGTTAAGTTAGTGGCCATCAAGTTCTTTTCTTGGCAGTTCTGTAATAGCTGAATAACACTCCCAAAAACATTTGAACGAAGCGAATAAACTTAATAAACAAACCGCGTCGGTGGTCGCTGTAAATTAAATATGCAGAAATCCAGCGTGCAAGATACTGTTCACTTTTAAAACCTAAACTTCCCAAACACAGAGAAAGAAATGCGAAAGGAAGCTCAATAACAATAAATTTTCATCCACGCTGAGGCGAAGAAACGTATTTAAAAAACGCAAAAAAATGATCAAATTTTCGCAGACGTGTTCAAATTATATCGGCTTCAAGCTAAAGCAAAAGCTTGAGTTTTTGCCGACCGCTTTTGCAGTCATTTTAACACACCCGTGGCTTTAGCAATCGTTCCATAACTTGAATTCGACTTCAAAGTAATATAAATGTACATTGCCATTTTTTGTTTCTAAAGTCCGAAAATCCGCTTTAAATTTGCGATCTGCATATCTGTTGTCAAAAATTTAAGCTTACTTGAAAGCGCTCCGATCTTCATGTTTTCGCAGCGGTTGTAGGGAGAATAACTTCTTCACCGGAAAGGTTTGAGGACTTTGCGACGAACGTTTTGGAACGTCCTTCAATGACGCAAATCGATCAAAAATCGATAAAGATTTTACGCAGTCCTATTGGCTAGCTTTGCAATTTGCCCCTACAAAGAAAAACAAACCCAGCCGGATTTTTACCGTGGTATGGCATAGCTATAGGCTTCCCACGGAAAAAACCTCGCTGCAACTTTTTCGTTGTATGCGAATTTTCTTTGTATGTAGCAAACAGTTTGGGACTGGTACCTAATGAGATTAGAGCGCGCGCGCAAGTCAAAGATGGCGGCTTTCGGACTAAATTGCAACCCCTAGTTTTCGACAGATCTAAAGCGACAACCGTATTTCATATTCGTTATCAGCGCTGTTGTTGCAGATAAAGTGGAACTTGATGATATAGTAGTTAAAACTTTAAGCAAAGAAAATCTACTTTGAAGATGTTCAAGTGTGTCTTTCAGACATCGTGTAGAAGATGTTTTGGTCTGGCTCGGAATTTGACTGCACTGCAACTTGCAGCACGTTCTTCTCGGAATCCAACATCAGTTACATCCATATCAGACACATTCTCGCGTTCTTTTTCTACTATTCATTCAATGGAGGCATGGAGTATTAATGAATATGGCTCCAACGACTTATTGGAACTCAGTAGACAGCCATTGCCGAGGCTTCGCAAGTCAACAGACATTTTAGTTCGTGTACACGCTGCATCTGTTAATCCGATAGACTTCAGAATGCGAAGCGGTTATGGAAAAACTCTGTTGAATTTGTGGCGTACGCTGGAGAAGGTTGACGAATTTCCACTCATTTTGGGAAGAGATTTTTCCGGGGAAGTGGTGAAACCCGGAAGGCTGGCAAGAAGATATAAAGAAGGGGATCAGGTGAGGAAGTAGAGTTTATTTTTATACCGTGCCATAGAAAAATACGGCCCATCAAAATACAGAATAGCTGTGGTGAATTCGATGATATAACACCTAACGTATGAAAATATGATTTGAAAAAGTTATGTAACACTTTCATTTTGCAAAGATATCAGTGACGTCACCTATTGTTATTAATATTTATATAATAACCCAAGTTATTCTCGCATTTTGATTGGTTCTCGCCTATGATCTATTGGAGGACAGATGCAGAATTGACGTCATCATTACAAACTTTTTCCCTGCGCCATTTTAAAATGGCGGAAAGTTTTGAGAATTACGATGATATTTTACATGACTGGGCAAAAGATTAGGTAAAAAAGTCTCGCCGAGGAATTGAACAGGTTTGAGAAGCCAGAAAAGGAAAGATAAAGCTGTTTCTTTAAAAACATGATACAGAAATAATTTTCTAGCAACCTCAGTCAGCAGTTGAGCGAGACTAAACCACGCACAAACTTGGTCTTGGTAAGCCGAGAACCACTCCGTTTCCTCGAATTTAACAAACCCAATAAACAAAATGTTTCTGAGATTAATTTGGTTAAAGAATTTACCTTTTCCCAGTGTCAAAACAACTGTTGACTCACTGATTGATGTCAGGAATGAAACATCAAAACATCACTTCTTAAAATTGGTAAAAATAAAATACATAACCTTGCTTTCCGATGCGAATGTTTCTGTCCGATTCAGGCCACAGCAGCGAGCTAAGTATAGCTAACCACAGCTCACGGTCAAGAGTATCGCAGCTAAAATGTGTCTGCGACACTATATCAAGCTGATTTGAGAAATACCAACCACAGAAGATAAAAATCTCCACCGTGATGTACACTCCTTTCATTCAAAACTCAAATCAAATGGCCTTTAGGTTGACCGCAACCATATATAGGATTTCTGAGACTATTTTTTCAACTCCTGCAATTTTCAAGGCAATGTCCAAGCTTTTCGGCTCACAGGGCGCTCCAATGACAAAAACTGACTTGATTATTCCAGCATTTTCTTCAAGATTTGTAGATTTTGCAGTTCAATTCTGCTATTCGCTGTAAGTTTTCATTCCACGAGAAGCGACGCTCGTGTCAGGTTTGACAGTGGCGTGATTTTTCTCAACCAATCACAATAATTCTTTGCTACGCATAGTAACCAATGAAACTGCTTCATTTTGAATGTATAGATCACGTCACATGGCTTTTTTCGTACAAAGGCGGGGCAAAAGGCCGGCTTTCGCATTATGTTAAAATGTTTTGAAACAAAAAAGGCTTTTCGTTATTATATAAAACAAATAGATTCCATGTTGCCGTGCATCTGATTAAGTAATAGATCACAGAAGATGTCAAAATGTGGTAAGAACATCAGTGACACACTCGGCTACGCCTCGTTTGCCACTTTTTTGTTCTTACCACATTTTGACGTCATCTATGATGTATTACTGAACAGGCACACAGCAACATGGAATCTATTTGTTAAATAGATTTAGGCCAGCCTAAAAGCTTTAGCTCCTGGGCCAGGTTGCTAAGAGCCTGATTATGCTAACCTAGGAAAAGGTCGAATTTTGATTTGAGTTTTGTAACTTTGCGGTGAGGTTTTCTGTATATTGTTTGGCCTCCTGTTTTGACTTTTTATGATCACCACATACACAAAGCAGCAAAAAACATTGGTATAGGACAAAAAGTTAAACCTTGTTAGCGTTAACAGGATTCCGAACATTCGAGTTAAGCTGACATGAGCCTGCGATCCAATAAAAAACCAGCACTTGGTCAGCGGTTACCCCAAAAAACATGACCTTTATGAGCTCTAAACCTGGGCTTGCAAAATGGTCACATGATACTGGTCAGTGGATCTCTTGATATGACAGCTGTCAATTAAACAATATGGATGTCTAATATCAAAGATCTATTGAATATAATACTACTCAGCCTCAAAATTCCACGGCAAAAGTATCCAACACTCCTGAGATCGAGAGCACATGGAAAGAAAGTCCAAAGTCTACATGGCCTGCTCACGTGTTCACATGTTTGTCACGTGTATTATCACATGTCTGGCGGTGACCATAGTTAATAACTATTCCTGGATGGAATGCTAGTTCATCCCCAGCACAAAATTTGCTGGTACCCTTTTAATTTGTTTTATTTTAATAATTTTATTTACAGGACGATAACTTACACTAACAGTACTAATATTTTACTTACATTTACACTTACTTACATTTTACTTAGCTACTTACACTATTTATACTTACACCATTTATGCATACACTACTTGCAATACATATATTACAATACAGTAACATTGATTTAATTTACGGTTGGCGTATATACAATGCTCTTTTCAGTTATAGAAAAATTACAAGTAAACCTCTGAGTAAACATGCAAGTCACAAAAATGCTACATTTGTTTAGTACTTACTTTTGTTAGAGCTGAATAGTATAGAATAGAAATTAAATGTAAAACTAACCTAACTAGACGCATATTTGCATTCACTCGGGCTTTATGTTGGGGAGAAACTCTGGTTTTGTTTCACGTAGTTTGTTAATAATTTTTTTAATGATTATTTATCTTGTAACTGTTTTTGTATCGGTATGTTGAAAATGTAGGGTTATTACTTATGCATACAAGTTGAAAACATAGTTTTTATTTAGGCTGGGCTGGAGGGAGATAATGCCCCCCTTATATTATGAGCTATTGTTCAAACATGGGACTAGCAACCATTTATTTCATTATTGTGTTTTTTGAGTTTGTACTTGAGTAAATTCTTTTGCTGGTTTAGAGAATTGTAGCTTAAAGCTGATTTCCAGTCCGTATTGCGCACTTTCTAGAGTTTGTTTTTGTTTTTTTTGTCTTGCCTTATGTAGGATATCACAAAATGTAACCATTTCGCAACTACTTACATGAAGTAAGTTCAAAGTTTTAAAGCAACCTTCCAGCTCAGTTGGGATGTCATCTACATATAAATAATTATTGTTTACTACTGCTTGACAGGGAAGACTACCTTGACTGGCTTTAGAGTGACAAGTCTTACATATATATTCTTTTCCATCAAATGACAATAATATGTTAAAAATGTCCTGAGAAGGGTAGCTAGGTTTATTGAGTTTTAGGACAGATTTCTTATAAAGTGTTCTGTTACATATACAACAAATATAATATGGGTCTTCCTTTATTTTTCTGTTGAACTCTTCAATACACAAATCTAAAGTTTTCTAGCAATATAATTCTGCTTGCGTTTCTCTTGTACTTTTTGTTTTGTAGGAGCATCCATTGTTTTATATTCTTGTGCTTTTTTGTTTAACAACTCTTGTTTCTTATCAGAATCCATTGTTTTGTGTTCTTGTGCTTTTTTGTTTAACAACTCTTGTTTCTTATCAGAATCCA
>CM042749.1:6889178-6905765 GCA_022496165.2 Catalaphyllia jardinei
TTGTGCTTTTTTGTTTAACAACTCTTGTTTCTTATCAGAATCCATGGCTTTGTATTGTTCTGCCATTTTCTCTAGCAGGTATTGTTTCTTTACAGTATCCATTGTTTTGTATTTTTGGGACAGTTTTTTCTGTATTTGCTGTTTATTTTTCATATCCGTAATTTTTTTTTTCTCCAAAAATATTTTCTTCTTTGGTGGCTCCATTGCTTCATAGTATTTTTTATTTCTCTGATTCTTCATCAATTTTTTCCTTTCATTTCTGTCAGTTACTTTACATGAACATGAAGCAAACTGTATTCTGTAATGCCCTGGAATTTTATATTTCTCTTGTATTGTTCTAATTGCATCAACAAGTGAAGCTGTTCCATTTATGTTTTTAGTGTATTGAATAGGGGATGTGTCTCTTTCATTATAGAGCAGGAGAGAATACATATATTTTGATCTTTTTGTGGGTTTAAAGATACAACTGATGCAATATGAGGAAAATGATATCAAAAACCCTGTGCATCCACTGTTATTTATTATATCATTCTCCAGAATTAACTTGCTTTGAAATGAATCAGTTAATACTCCTTCAGTCTCAAACAAATTTTCGAAATGTACTTCAGTTCCAGAAACCTCTATATTTCTTGGAAGATTGTCTGTTAATAGCTGGTTGTGTTCTAAACTTGATTTACGAAACATGTTTTTGCCATTGTTGACAATGGTGGGTAAGGATGAGTTGTAATTCCAGTAATTGCATGGTTTAATTACAGAGTAGCAAAGAGAGTATAGAGCTACAGCACAACTTAGATTAAAATTTGTGGTTTATTCGCATTGTATTGAGAGACCATCCTATTTTGAATATCCTCAATTTGTACTCCTCTCACTTCAAATATATCATTGTTATGTATACTTTGAAAATAATGGACTAAACTATCAAGGGACAGTACTTCAAGAAGAACACATGTACCTTGAGGTTGCCCTCTACCATACAAATCTCTAGCATGAGAATCAAATATTTTGAACCCCATATTACCATTACAATAGATTGCAACAGCAGTACACCTGACGGTTAATATGAAATTGGTGAAGTTTTCAGATCTAAGCAACTCAAAGGCTCTTTGTAAAGAGGTGCAGTACTGATATCCCTGTATAGCAGCATCTTGGTGTACAGTACCAGAGTAGCTTTCACTGTATTCCAGCTGATAATCAGTATCAAACACATTTAATGCAGTTGGTAATTCCGACTGCATTAAAAATGCGTGTCTGGCTAATCGTGACAAACTTGAATAACACTGATTTCCAATATTCATGATTTGTATAAGATCATTTGCAGAGCTGATCCCCTGTTTGTTATTGTAAATCAAAGAGCATAAACTCATTGCAACACATTGTTGTCCTGCATTCTGTCCAAAAACTAACTCATTACCTTGACTATATGGAGCTGCTATTGTTTTATTAGGGTCAACATATATTGGAGGACCAGGATTTTTTTCTATGTCTCTACTCAATTTATAGTTGCAATAATTTGCAACATGGGTCTCACTCTTGCAAAGACAAGTCAGTTTGTTACAAGAAAACAATGTTAAATATCGACTGGCACGATATTTTACCTCTCTTATACTTTGACGAAATCGACTACGACAGTTAAGCATAAACTTCTTTTTTTTCAATATATTTTTAGCATTTACATAACAGTACAATGTAGATGACATGGGAAAACACGAAAGAATACGTGCATAGACAAATTCTCTAACCTTTCTGCTTTTGTTCTTTAGACTTTTCAAACTTCTTATTGGTATTCTGCTTGGTTCACGATTGCGTCTACATACACCATTAGACTTTAATTTATGCTTCTCTCGATTAACATTACATAACTCAGTTGATATAGCATGTTTCTCGATGAAAGGTTCACTCATAAATGTTGATATAGCATGTTTCTCGATGAAAGGTTCACTCACAAATGTTCGCTCATAAAGAGAACTCTCGTAAGGTTTGCGGACCAACCCGTTCCGAAAGCGCTCTTCATCTTTTAGAGTCGGTCTACCGCGAACGCTGTGTGCACATTTTGTATCCGTTTTGTATCCGTACACAGTATTTGTGCTGATCTTCCTCCGCATAAACTCTTCTCCGTCCGCCATTACACCATGCCATGTGCTCATCAGTAAAATTTCCGTGCATGCGTATTAATTACAGAATTTCAAACTGTGGCTGAACGAAAAAAAAAAAAAAAACGAAGCCGAAATTTCAACTTGGGCGTTTCCTTTGGAAAGCCCGAGTAAAAAAAACCCAGCAGCATATAAAATTAAGATAAAATAGCCCACATGCGATAAAATTTCGAAAGTTCTTTTTTTGCAGTCACAATCTCTTTTAGAATTTCAAGTTTTCCGGTGATAAATAGTCGGAAGTTTTGAAAATCTAAGATGTCTCCACGAAGGCTTGTGCAGAAAATGTGATATTTGGCAATTAGTAGACAATATTTTAGGACTTGCCTATGTTTTGTCCTGATCATGCCAGCCATATAGTATATGACTTGTGGATAACATTATTGTTTCATTTGTTTTTTTGGTGCCACCAGTCTCGAAACAGAGTCCAGAAATTGACTGTTAGTGTGCAGTTTATTAGTAAGTGAGGTAACGTTTGTTCTTCTGTTATCTGGCGTCCTCTTCGTTCTTGGCATAGAAGTCCTCTCTAGAGCCATAAAAAATGATCCCACTATTAAAGGTATCCAAGTCAACAAGCATGAACTTAAAATAAGTCAATATCCTGATGACACAACAATATTTGTTCATGACCTCGACTCTGTCGCAAGTCTATTGACATTATCATTAACATTAAATGATTTCAAAGAGCATTCCGGCCTAGAAGTAAATGCAACTAAAACCAAAGCAATGTGGTTAGGTGAATGGAAAGACAGAATAGATGAACCTTGTGGTTTTAAGTGGTCAAAAGAACCTGTCAATGCACTTGGTATCTTTTTTTCTCACAACCACGAAAGTGCTAATAGACTGAACTTCAGTGAAAAAATATGTAACCTCGAAAAAACGCTAAACACTTGGCAACAGAAAAATCTAACTCTTCATGGAAAGATAAACATAGTAAAAAAACACTTGGGATATCTAAATTAATTTACTCAGCTTCTGTGCTCCCTGTTCCAGATCACTATATCCAGGAAATAAAATATATTTTCAACTTTGTTTGGGCAGGAAAACCCCCTACAATAAAAAAAAACACCATATGGAGAAAAGAAAGATGGTGGTTTGAAAATGTGCAATTTAAAGATCATGGAAAAAGCACTCAAAGTAGCTTGGGTCAACAGAATTCAAGATGAGTCACAGGCCTCCTGGAAAATTATTCCTAACCAGGTCTTACACAAACATGGACTTTTGGTTATAAAAAAACTTAAAAGATTATTGGTGCAAGTATAAAATCTCAACGGGCATCAATTGCAAAACAAATCCTAAAAAAGAAACTGTTACATTGTGGAATAACAGGAAAATTCTTGTAGGAAAATAACTTGTCTTTTACCAATCATGGTATGATGCCGGTATTACCAAGATAAGCAACATATTAATTAAAACCAAAATCAGAAATTTTTGAAGTGGCATGAATTTGCCATGAAATTTAATTTAAACGTTCCTTTCAGCACATACTATGGCCTGGTTAATGCAATCCCAAAAAATTGGAAAGCTAATCTTACAAACCCTATTTGAAACGTCACACACGAAACAACTGTAACCAGCTAAAGAACCAGTTCTGGTACCCATTTATACACCTAGCAGAAAGAGACAATGCAAGAGTAAAATGTGTTGTCCAAGAACACAACAATGTCTCTAGTCACGGTTCAAACCTGGACCACTTGATCTGGAGGCAAGTGCATTACCGGTAATCACAAGGCCACCATGTCTCCACTATTTGTAGTGTTGTAAAATTTATTTGTGCTATTGGTTAAATTATTTATAGTGTTATTGTGGCTTGTCTAGGTGTGGGGGACCCCAAGTGTAATTGCTGGAGGAACACATGGAAAATTTGTAGTTGCCAACCAAGATGAGGTAGATGTAGGAATTGATTTACTAGGTGTTCACAGTGACTTTTATGAAATAAATGAGAACAATTTTATTATCTTCTTAAAGAACTGCCCTAGATGACAGCTGGTCTAGAATAAAGTAATTATGTCGAATACATAATATTTTTTTACTGCTGTTTTCTTTTGTGGAAACCTGAACAGTAGATATCTATCAAGCCTTCCAATTGGACACATTCCGAGGCAGCATCTGTCCCGTATGTTGCATGTACAGTCTGGACAGCTCTTGTCAGCAGGGCGGGTCTGAAACCTAATGACTGTCACAGCAAACGGTAAGTACATAGCTGTTTCAGCATTTCTTGTTGTTAGTGTCATTTACTGTGAGGTAGATGAACCTGTGTGCAGGAATGGAGTAGTGGTAATCTTCAAGTGTTGGTACTTAGCTCTCCTTTTTAAAGAATTACTTTACAAGTTTTTAAGCTAGTTTTAAATTATATTTGAATTTATTATATCTCTAAGTTAGTACGTGCACTGTGATTGGTCAATTTGGCGGTCCATATTTTCCTGCACGGACTGCTAAAACTTAAATTTTTTTGTTGCCAAACTGTTGCGTGATTTATTGCCAAATTTTCTCACCTTATATTGTAGATAAAAGTTTAAAACTTTTTTACTCTAAATTGTGTACTAAAGCGTGCTAACGGCTTCAAACAAACGATTTCAAATTGATTCGTTTTGCTTTTGACCTGCTTCAGAAATTTAAAGCCATTCCTCATGAATGGAAATCGGTCCCAAACCCTTCAGACACACAAATATATACTGATCCTCCTTTTTTCCTTTACGATATATGGCCTGCGCACTTCGCACTTGGGCATAAATCGAAGGGGAAAAAACTCGGTCCGTAACTTATGGTACGGCCCTCGAACTCGGTTAGTAAGAGGTAAATATGCATGAAAAAGTCTGTGTAACAAATTACTGTTTGTATTTTTGCAGTGTACTCGTTCTAGGTGGTTCTGGTGGAATTGGAAGCATTGCAATCCAGGTAATGTTACCTCGCAAAGAATACATTTTGTAACCTGTCTCTAGCTGGTTGTCATTGCCATGCAATGCCAACATGTGAGCAGAACCCTAAGCATTGTAAACAGAGGGTCTGTTACCCTCTGTTCTCTCAAATTATGTTCTTCTGGTATTTTGCTGAATTGTAAGATATATAATTATGTTATTTAGTGGGCAGGAGGTCCGTACGGGAAAAAACTGTGCCTGAGGTCTTGAGTACAGCCCGAGGCCGAGACCAAGGGTACAGTTTTTCTCATGCAAACCTGACCTAGCCTGGTAAATAACATGTTTTTTTTCCCTGCAGTAAATTGGTTTTACAGATTACTACTGGGTTTGTTTACACAACTCTGGTCATTGAATTGGCTTGTGCGCCGTCTACTAACTAAAAGCTGGACCGGTCACATGTGTAAGATTAGCCAATTGATTCGAGGATTTAGGATTCCGGCCCACTCGGATGTTTGAAAAAAAAAACCAAAACCATAGCTAACTCTGGTATTGCCAGTGAACTCTCAACTTGTAGAAATCTCAGTGTGAAAGACATACTGCTTATACTGACTGACATTTTACTGCTAAACAAATGCCTGTTATTACAAACTATTATAATGACATTATTAAGTCACTTTGGATCATTGGCATTATTTTATTTAGTCTTGTTATAATGAACACAAAATGACTACAGTTAGAAGCACTGAGCAGCTTGGATTACTGTTTAGGTCTTGGCAAGACATTTTATCCAGGGCCATAAGTGTTCATGAAACTCAAGACAAAATTTAATGTTTTATCGTACACTTCACAGATTCCAACAAAATAATGGCTTTGAGCTGTTTCCTGTGGTTTGGGTATCCTAATGAGTTCTTCAGTTACCACTCAATGACTGGTCGCAAGGGGAACAGTGAATTTTGTTTCCCATTAATCTTGAGATTCAAGGGAAACAAAATTCACTCTTCCCCAAGGGGCCAGTCATTAAGGGATTTGTTATATAGCAAAACAAATGGGTCAAACCAATTGAAAAACTTACCGAGATTCCAGCGACAACATCAGGCCACCTTTAACTTCAGATCTGATCATGTACAAAAGTTTTCTTCACTTTTCTTAGACGATGGGATGGAACCTTTTTCATGCCCTGTAATGTAACAATGGTGTTTATGTCCACAACGTCTGTGAAATGGTTGCAGATGTTTTTTTTTTGACAGCTTAAAATAGTGGCATTTCATGCCAAACACCCTAAGTGTGACCTTAATCCTTTATTTCCACCCTAAATGAGACAGTGTTTGTCCCCAAACTTTTCACACTGAGGTCCCCCCTCCCAATATGTTTGTACTCTGAGACACTCCAACAACTCATTCACATCAAGGGACCTAGCCTCATCAGGTTAGAAACGGACCAGTAGAATTTTGTAGGGTCAATGAAAGTTTCTCTTAATCACTAAAACCATACTTTTTTATTTTTAATCAGTTGCTGAAAGCCTGGGGAGCTTATGTTGCCAGCACTTGTTCATCTGATGCTGTAGATCTTGTTGCTGGTCTTGGAGCAGATCTGGTGGTTGATTACAGTGCAGTCAATGCAAAGGAAGAACTAAAAACATCTGGAAGGTGATGAGCATTACTAATTACCGGTAGTTGTATTATCATGTACAGCTGTTACGTAGTGGAGGTGGAATAGGGGAAACCCAGGGGAAAATGGGACTATACAGTGGGAAGTGGGATTTCAATTCCAAGGTGTCAGGGATCAGAAGAAATAGGGAACAACTTTGCAAAATTGTAAAATAGGAAAAGCAAAAAGGATTCAGCTGCTTGACAGGGGAGACAACTCGGAGTAAGAAGAAAAAGCACGTATTTACAGTTTCAGGGTCCTTGTCCCTTAAACATACTCTCAATACAGCCACTTTTCATTGTGAAATGTAATTTGCTTTCAGTTTTGATATAATCCTTGATCCATTTGGCGGAGAAATGAGAGAAAGATATGCCAGTCTGCTATCCAAATGGAAAGGATCAATGTTTGTGACACTGGCACCACCTGTTCTTGGTGATACTGACAAGTTGGGTGCCACTCTTGGACTGGCATCTGCTGGACAGAATTTTGCTTCAACTGCTGTTCAAGAGGTTTAATATATGCTCCATTTAAATTTTGTGAGAATGAATAGGGGTACATGTACTTATTTGAAGATATGATTGATCATTACAGTTATGCACACAACTTAGCAGTTGTGAAATAGAAGCCTGAAAAAAATTCAGGCCTGAGCGGGATTCGAACCCATGACCACTGGTGCAGTGCTCTACAGATGTACTTATTATGTATAAAAGCTGTATGGTTAAGAGAGTAACTCGTATAAGTTTAGCAGTAGATAATAATTATAACATATTTATTATTGTGTCATTTTTAGTATTGTCATGAAACATTACTAGCATTGCATTCTCTTTGTTTTTATCAGTCTGTTAAGAACTTCTCTTAAAGGTAGTGAATTTAAATATGCGTATTCTTTGCTTACAACAAATTTTATTGAAAATTAGAAAAAAACTAATTTCATTACTTTCTGCCGCAAATAGACCCAATGCAAAAATGGCTACGCTTAAATTATTTTTTGTGCGTATTCAAAACAGCCTCACTAACCTCGTTCGGGGTAATAAATTCTTTACAATTTTTGTCTCAAAAGTGAGTTTAGTTAGGCTATTTTAAATACGAAGAAAAGAATACTATAAAGCAGCCATGTTTGCATAGGGTCTATAGGGGGCCAATTAGTGAGTTGTAAACTGAAAGCAAAACACAGCATGGGAGATAATGTCAAATCTTGGCTATTATTCCTATTGACGTGCTGATTTTGGGGCAGATAGATTCTATGTGATACTTCCATGAAAGATTTGAATCAATCATCAAGCCCAGATTTTACAGTCTTTCTTTTCAAGGTTTGCATAGGTATTAGTCACAGAGTCAAGAATTCTAATCCTAGGTATGAAGGGCATATTCTTTTGCCGGGGACGGAAGATTACAAAGTTTGATTTTTTTATGTTCAGAGACAGTTTGTTGGCCTTAAGCCATTCCTTGACGTTGCCAAGCTTGCGATTAACAAGAGACTTGAGTTCCTTTAAGTTTTTATGTGCAAGTATTATACTGGTATCATCAGCAAGTAGATAAAAGGCAAATAACGAAGAGGACTTGTGAACATCACTGATGTACAGAAGGAACAAGAGTGGTCTGAGGACCGAGCCTTGTGGCACATCGCACAAGGTCGTCTCGGCCTCAGACACAACATTATTCACTTCTGTATTTTGTTTTGGATCAGTTAGGTTTTAGGTTTTAGGATCTTCCTGTCATGGCTTAAGTTTGTTCTATAAATATATGTTATTTACTGGGCGGGAGGTCTGTATGGGAAAAAACTGTGCCCGAGGTCTTGAGTATGGCCGTACTCAAGGCCAAGGGCACAGTTTTTTTCCCATACGGACCAACCTAGCCCGGTAAATAACATGTTTATTTTTTTTCCTGCAGTAAATTGGTTTTACACAGTACTAGTGGGTTTGTTTACGCAACTCGTCACTGAATCGGACAGCGTGCCGTCTACTAACGATTTGTAAAAAATAGTGGCAACAAGCGAATAATTCAGATAGTAGGCAAAGAAAAATGTATTAAAGAACATAATTTATAGTTTACGAACTACTTTATGTTAGTTGCATTTGTTTAACCAGTTAAGTTTTCCAAAACAGTTTTTCCGGTGTGAAATTTCGTGCGAAGTTTGAAGTTTTACTACAAAAACAATGTTTGTCAGTCCTCACTTTTAAAATCACTTGAAATCAGACTTTTCTACCATGAGTTGAATAGCAGAAAGCGAGAAAAGTCATTAAGTGTATTCTACAGAAATTCTCCTAAATACAGCAACGACCAGAAACGTAAATTTGACTGAAATTGACTCAAATTCTACAGCGAGGGAAACACAGGATTAAACGCCATTATTATATGGCTAGCTCCGCCAGCGGGCAAGATGCTGTGATTGGCTACCCGAGCGGGCAAGATGGAGCCATCTTGCCCGCTCGGGACTACCCGCTGTATCCCGCAAGAGAAATTTCCCCGAAAGCCATATAATAAATCCTTTATTGACCAAGTTTGTTCGGTCAAGATGGCTGGATATTGGCCTCGTTCTTTTTTTGCAAGTTTATGGACCTCGACTTCGTCTCGGTCCATAAACACGTAAAAAGAAGAACTTGGCCAATATCCAGCCATCTTGACCTCACACTTGGTCAATAACCCATATTTACAGCGACAAGCTAAAAACAACCAAGCAAACTCTCACAACTTCAAAACACTCAACTGAATTTACTTACATTTTAAAGAGAACAGATAAACTTGCGGTGAGTAATCGTCGGTGGATGTTTAAAAAAGGCAAAAGATTTACGATTACCGCTAACTTTTAGGAGCGAAATTTAAGCAGCGGGGCCAGCAGCGGGAAAAAATCCGGCCCGTGGGCCGTATCGTAAAAAGCTGGACCAGTCACGTGTTTAAGATTAGCCAATCAAATTCGAGGATTTAAGCATCCGGCCTGCTCAGATGCTTGAGAAAAAAAAAACTTAATATATTCTGTTCTATTTACAAGGCTAAAAGTTAAGAAATGGTTAAAAATTAAAAAATTGTTCAAAACAAACGTTTTTGGCTGTTTGCCATCATCAGGGTCATCATCATCACAATAAAATGCACTTCAATTTTTAAGTGATCTAGAACAGATTGGAAGACAGTCTTGCTTGACTCTGTTCCAAGCTCTAAATGACAAATTGGCCTTGAACCTTTAATGCTGATTATTTGTAATAAATTATAAGATCAGCAGTTAGTGTTTAGGTGTCAGCCATGCTTGTTACATGGTCTGATAAACTGAAGCTCATTAGAATGTACAAAAATACAATTTCACCTCAGCATACAAAATATAGTTTTAAATGATTTTATGTTCACAATTAATTGTTGATTTTGTACACAGGCACTGTGTGGGGGAAGTTTGGTTTCCTGGGGTTTCTTTAGCCCTAATGGTGCAGCCCTGGACCACATCCGATCTCTTTGTCAGTCTGGCATGGTATGCATTTTCTGTTTTCAAATCATTCGTCCTATGGGTGCATGTTAGTAGTTTGTCCCATAGCTCTCAGGTCCTGGGAAAAAAAACCCAGCCAAACGTGCACAGAACTGTTAAGGATGCAAAATGACTTTGAAAGTAAGACACAAGCAACGTTTGGAGTCAAAAATGTCATTTTTTTATAAAGTATATTTCACTGTTGCATATGCCAGAGAGTATCTATCAAGTTTGCTTTCATTTGAATTTTTCTTTAAAGTGCTTTGCCTCCAGCTACTGCAAAATTGAAATGTGAAGTAACAGTCACATGATTATGCTAAGATTGACGAGCATGGCGAAACATCTTTGGGAAATTCAAAAGAAATGTTCAATAACTTTTATTTCTGAAGAATCACCTTAAATGTGAAGGTTGAATAGATCTGCGAAATAATGGGCATGGCATTATAACTTTTTACCATCTCTTTTTTTTAATGCCTAGATAAAACCCATTGTTCAGGAAGTGTTTCCTTTCTCCAAGACTAATGAAGCGTATGCTAAACTTGAGAGCGGTCATGCAAGAGGGAAAATAGTGATCAGCATGGATTGTAAAGAATCTTCCAAAAAGGAACATTCAGTTTGACATCTCTGGCCATAAAGGAGGATACTACCCTCAATCAACATGTTTTCTGTCTGTATCAGGAATGTGTATGCTAGTTAGTCAACAAGCAAGTACCATGAATAAAACTTATATACACCCAACCTAAATCAGTGCAAATGAACTTGAAAAGTCATAAAGATGATGACTGCAAACCCATTCTGAAGCTGTCATGGTGTTATGGTCACAAGAAGAATTTTTGTCATTGGTGGTTTTGTGCCAAAGCTGTGTAAAAATAGATTTCTCAGACAATTATACCACCACTGGAACTTATCTGGTTAAAACACCAACAAATTTCAATCTTTTTTCTTTTAATGCTAATGATGAGATAAAAAGAAACAAATTGTCAAGTGGTATTTTTCAATAAAGATAGCTGGACATGATGATATCCAGTCCCTGTGATTGTAGCCTGAGTAGAAAGCATTCTCATACAAAGAGCTTTTTCCACATTCGGGTGCAAGCAGATTGGAGCAAGAGCCCCCTGCTTTGTTGACTTTTTTGCCCTCACTCCAAGTTGCAAAGACTGGAATGTGAAAAGAGCTTTTCTGTAGGTTTGTGATTGTGGTTTCATGTTATAGTTATTGCAGTCATTGTGATCATAACTTTGGCAAGATGGTGTTCACTTGAGCATAAAAAGCAATCAAAACACAGTAAAATGCAGTCAATAAGTTGTGCCTTTTGTAAAGAAATTTTCCAAACATAAATTTCTAATAATTTTATACATGTACACATTCTTAACACCTCTTGTCAATGAGTATTTTTCAATGCAGATCAAATACACGATACAGTAAGTCTGGCAAAGGAATAGTTTTATTATTAGCAGTCCAGGAATCAAGTACTGAAAATGACAGGCAACTCAGCCATGTCTGTATAAAAATAACAGTTTACAAGTGCAAGCAGAAGATTAATAACAAGTTTTTTCTTCTGTCTACATGCAAATGCACACTTCTGTTGCAAAGCTTATAACGCTTCAAGCTTTCCACTGAATTATAATACAACACCTGGTTACAAGTAATCTATTTTATTTTATGGCTAAAACACACCCAATCCCTCCAAAAGTCAGAGGTCTGTCATTATCTTGGCAGTTGCCCACCGCTGCTACCACATCCACTGCACTTTGTTGTTGTCATTTAGTTTTATTCTGCCACTGGCCAGTAGCTCCATGGCTCGTGGATAAGCTCTGTGTTCGGCACATTTCACTCGCTCTTGAAGTGTCTTGACTGTGTCTCCGTGTAACACAGGAACTGCTTCTTGAGTCACTATTGCTCCAGCATCAACCTCTTCCTGTCAAATGAACAACTAGTGATCAATGCCAAATATGAAATTATTCTGTAGACAAAATCTAAAACTGAAAGTAAAGAGTGATCATCGTAGTAAATTTTCCAATTTAAGCAACTGGAAAGAAGAATCAACAAGTTTTTTGAAACTTTACTAAAAAAGTTAATGTTAAAAAGCAAGGACGTTTCGACCAATCGACAGTCATTTTTAAGTTAAAAAGTAAAAAATTGTTGTAGGCATTTAAAATAATATACAATCGATTATAAAAATGCTAATGAGATACTGGCTAAGACTCTAAAATACTTACATAGAAACAATACAAATAAAAAATTGCGGCATGAATGAATAATAAAGAAACGCTAAGTAAAAAGGTTCATGCGGATCGAGTCACTCTGTTCAGTTTTGGTTGAAGTTTGCGAATAAAAGAAGCCTGAAAAAATCAGGGCTTCAGCGGGATTTAAACCTGTGACCTCCACGCTACCGGTGCGATGCTCTAAAACTGTTGTCAAATTTAGTTGAAGTGTATACAGATACACATTGAATTATGATAACAAATATCTAAATGCTTGAAAACAACTGCTTGCCAAATGGAAAACTGCATTCAAGGTGGGTGGGGGGTGAACAAAAAAAGGGGAAGAAACTGGTTTTTTCTAGTGTTATGACAATTTGAATTATGTCAAGGGTTGTATGTCACATTCTAAATTAATGCAAGGTTGACTGGGAATCAACTTTCCTTCTAACCCAACTTACCGCAACAAAATGGACAGTACAGCCTGATATACAAACACCAGCCTCAAGCACAAGTTTGTGGGCATGCATGCCTTTAAAAGAAGGAAGTAACGAAGGGTGGACATTCAGTAGTCTCCCATGCCATTTGCGAACAAATTCTGCTGTTACGATTCTCATAAATCCTGCCAAACAAACCAATTCCACACCAGCCTCCTCCAACGCTGCATGCACAGCCATATCAAAATCCAAACGGCTCTTGAATTCCTTGTGTTTAATTACCTGAAAAAAAAAAATCATTTCAATTGTTATTTTGACTGTTAATTTTGGAGACTGATTAGCCAAAAGTGTCATTATAACTCTACTGCAGGCCATAAGTGAATTTAATTAGTGCTAGTCAGTGGAATGAAGTGACAATTTATTAGCCCAAGCAGTCTTTTAAGGATGTCCTTCTTAATGACCAATTGGTTATGAATTTGTTGCTAATGAAGGTTTCTTAAGGTCATATGTTAAAACTCGACCTACTAAGGACAAGCTTTTTGTACAGGTTTGTTCTATTTAGAGTTCTGCTTAAGTTTCAAATCACAGCCATATTTGACCAGTCACATGACCAGAATAGAAAAACCCTAAAACTTATACTGTAATCTTTATCTGAAAATTTAAATCAGTGTCAAAAGATTAAGGACATCCACATGCTCAGTGCTACAGCTGTACTGATGGGTTTTACAAAACTCGTATTAATGAGGAATAAACACTATCTGCAGAAGCCCTCCTCTTCTACATGTAAACAAATTTCATGCATAGAGTAATAATGAAGGCTAAGAAGTTATTTTCAAGTTATAAGAAACATCAGAAACAAACTCTTCCACTTGCAGTTATGCATGCAAAATCATATATTAATTCTTTTTCAAAGCAAATGTTTCCTTGAATAAAATTCACCATTTAGCACTACAAGATGCTCCAAACTAGCTTTCCTGTAAATAGTGCCTTCAGCATTCCCTTAGCAACTGCTCTAAATCTGTAGTTGAGAAGGACCCCCTCTTAAGATTCGAGTTAACAGGGGACAATGGAACGTGAAAATAACAAAAGTAACCCCTGCAACATCACTACACACACAGTCATTAATTTTCTTTTTAATTTTCTTTTTATCACACTGACAATAGATCTTGAAAGGAATACTTGTACAGCAAAGTACTTAATGATCCTCTCAAGACACTTACTTTAGTTGGTATACCAGCACTCTCGGCCCGTGACAAACCTTGGACTCCAGGTACATTTGAAATGACCAGCACAATATTGGCACTGCTGTCTTGGTGTAAGCTTTGATCGATCAATGCTTGCAGGTTTGTTCCTGACCCTGAGATAAGAACACCCACTTTCATTGCTTTGTCTTTTCGTTGTTGACCTGTTTGTCCATTGCTTAATTTTGGCCTTTTAACAGGTCCATTGACTCTGTTTGCACTGTCTTGATGTTTGATTTCTGCCTTTGCTGCAGATTTGCAAAGCACATCTTCAAGACTTCTTACAACCACTCTACTGCTGTCTTCCACTGTGCATTCAGTAACTTTTCCTATGATCCAAGCTTGTTCTTCAGATGTTTTGAAATGGTCCATTACTGAGGCAGCAATGTCTTTTGCTACAATAAGGACTGCTCCAATACCGCAATTAAATGTCCTGGCCATTTCATGTGTTGGAACATTTCCTTGTCCAGATATCCAACCGAACACTGGAGGCATAATCCACAAACTAGCATCCAGTGACACACCCACACCATCAGGGAGGACACGAGGGATGTTCTCAATCAGACCTCCGCCTTTAAGGAAAAAATAGTCACAATTATATGGTGCAAACCCCTGAAAATATAATCATGGTAACAGAGGTACTGACAATGTTCTTGTTGTTGTCAAAATTTGCCTCTTGATTACAGTAAGTAGATGAGACACTAGCCTAGTTTACGACTTGCCTGGGGCTTGGCCAATCACATACCATGTTAGTCTGAGGTATGTGTGTATGGGATAGTGAGGGCCATGAGCAGTCATTAAGCTTACCAGTGCAAGGCTGTTTTCTAAAAAGTGCCTGGGTGCCACTAACCTTTTTGTTTGGGTGGCTAGAGAATCTTACTTTTTTCATATAATATTATGCTTATAAAGGGCTGGACAAGCAGTATTTTATGGTACCGTTAGGAACCTTAGGGCCCCCCATAACTTTCTTAGACCAAAGCCTTGCAATAGTTGTCATAAAATAATAACTGAAGTTGATCACTACAGGTTATTTACTCACTAAGCTAATTTTTCAAGTATTAGTGTTTCATCAAAGCAAAAAGTGTGGAAAGTGTTTACTTAACTTTTTTCCATAAAAGAACATAATTAGGATTGCATGGAAGCCACAATGAGTTTAACTAATAGAGGACTAATATCTGTACCAATGGTAGAGCAGATGACACTGAAAAAAAAAACAAACCTGTGATATGAGCAAAGGCCTTCACCTTTCCATCTCGCATGAGAGGAAGAACAGAACGACAGTAAATCCTGGTTGGCACAAGAAGAACTTCTCCGAGCTTGGTAACAGACTGTAACCCTTCAGTAGTGCTAAATGGACTGGGGGAACTGTAACTTAATCCAGATTTGTCTATGATTTGCCGCACCAAACTGAAGCCATTGCTGTGAATGCCAGAAGATCCTAAACCAATGACCACATCATCTGTAGTGATACTCTGGGATTGAGGAAGAACTTTTCTGCGCTCAACGGCGCCTAAAGCAAACCCAGCAATGTCGTATTCACCAGATGAGTACATCCCTGGCATTTCAGCTGTCTCACCTACAACAAAAGCAATATAATATTATGATTACATTCAGTGACTGCATTAGTTAAAAAAGAAATACTACAAAATCATAGAGACGATAAACAAACAATAGCCTCCATTTGGCGCAAAAATATGCTAGGATATTTGTCCGCGGACATTATCTGTTTCAAGAAGCAAACAGTTTTCCGAGAGCGTAGCTTGAGGAAAACTGTGAGCTTAGAGGAACAGATTATGTCCAAGGACAAATATCCGAGCATATTTTCACCCCACATGGAGGCTATCATGTTTATTATCCTTCAAATCTTATTTGCAACGTGCACTTTTGAAAATTGGGTTATATTCTCGGATATCCCTCAGATTTAGCTGGGGAATATTCAGTCATGCGATGTGTTTAGAACAATCGCGCACAAGTGAAAAGATTTGATGGATTATAAGTAACAAGAGGCCTAGAGGCCTTAACGCGGATGTTTTCAGTTTTAAGTTTACAGTGATATGATCGGTTTCTGTGTGAAGAGTGAGGCCTGGTAAGGAAATGAAGTAAAAACAGCGAATGTTGATTTCTAAAGGGAAAACCTTAGTTGTTGATTGTTCTTGGACAGAGTTGAGTTGAATTTTGAATAGTTAAGATGAAAACTTTCATTGTGGACAGCGCTTTAAAAGAAGAGCAACATTTTTTTAGAAGTTTATTAATATGAAGTCAGTCACATATAGGGCCCATTACATGTAGTGTAAGCCTGGTCTTGAAATATGAGATTTGTAAGGCTTTGCACATTTGACTTTAAATGTGATGCAGTTAATGACTGTCCATGAACTTTTGTAAGTGCTATATTGATGCTATCTGATATTTTTTTTCTGCTCTATGATAAACTGTGCAAAAAACAAATATTCAGGATTCATTGCAAACCTACCACTATAATGAAGAAGTCGAGCATTGAAGTACTTTGTTGGTGATAGCTGGACTTTTCTTTCTTGCTTATGGCCAAATCTACCCTTTGGGAATAATATCGGAAATGCCAGTTCTTCGCAATGTTTATCACTCATCA